>CM065423.1:43569562-44158859 GCA_033060865.1 Dorcus hopei | reverse complement strand
GTAATAAATTTCCCTGTTACGGTATAAAGGGAAAGGGTTTCATGATTGTATTTCCTACCAAATTTGAGGATTTGACTCAACAGAATCGAAACTTTGATGTGTTGATGTGTGATTTTTTCTTACTTGCTTACCCCAATTATTGCGTTACAATATTCCTTCTACCTTGCATCTATTGTGTCGTCGACTTAAAAATCGTGTTGCAATAATTGGCTATCAGGTTGATATACATGTTGTTACGTAATAATTTACATAACAAAAATAAGGGACGTAGCTAGATTAAACAATACATTTATTAAAAGTAATAGACTTACACGATTCAGGTTTCACTAGGTTACAAGAAGAGGAAACTTTCCTCTGACTAGAGGAACACTTGAATTGAAATACAAATGAATGACCCGAGTATTTATAGGGTTCATTTTAGAAAGCTCGACGGGAGAGCTTATGCAATCTGTGGATGATTCATCGCGTAGAAACCAAACGATTCCTTTGAGGTTCAAACTGCTCTGTCATTAACTCTGTTTTTCCTGGAAGCATAGGCGGGCTGTTCCATAGCAGCTGTGATATCCGAGGTCGTACATTGGCGGCGCTCTATCTCGTAATCGTCTATGATATAATTTCCTTGTTAAAAAATAAGAGGAAAGGGATTCATGATTGTATTTCTTACCAAATCTGAAGGTTTGACTCAACAAGCTCAAGTGACATCTGCTGAGAAATTTCAAGAATATCAATCCTGCTGATGATAGTGCATTGCTGGTGGTAGTGCATTTGGAAACCCAACCACTTCGCTTGGGAGTAATGTTGATCTTTAACTGGGGTGAAATCTGGCAACTCAATTTCATCTTAGATAACTCAACGTTCCTTTCTTTCATTAACATCATCACCTCTTATTACCTATAATTTTCATTGCTAATTTTGTTTCGGGTTTCATTCTTTTAACTAAATTGAAGCGTTCGGGGGGAGTACCTACCAAAACATGTCCTGCCGTCCACAACTAAGAAAAATGAGACAAGCACAACGTGCGTGGAATCACAGTGTTTTCGAAGCGAGGAAAAAATTGTAATTTACATCGAAATTCGATTTCCAAGCACACACACACACACACATGTGCGTAGCACATCAAGACCACCACCCTCGCGATTCCTGCAGGTCTGTTGTCAGCTCGAATCCCCGGAGGACGCCGCGCCGTAGATATAAGCGGGGTACTTTGACAGTCTCCCTTATCTCGACCAGCATGAACCAGGTTACGCGCCCGGTAATTCTTACGTAATTCTTCCCTTATCTCTTTCTTGGTCCCGCGAGAAATATCCCCCTTTTGAAAATGCACGGAGATAGAAGCACGTATCAGATGAGTAATAAAGATTTGGGACAGAAACTCGTAGAATATAAGAAGACGAAGAAAGTTCACTACAATTATTAGCCCGATTTAAAATCGATGGGGCTCAAACATTCTCGCGCCGTCTTTATTGACCGAGTTCACTTCCCCCCCCACCCTCCGAAAGGCGACTTTTATATTCTTTCAGCGACTTTTACGCTCTTTCAAAGGAATTTCAACTCCATCGCAAACTTTCAGATGCCTTCACATTCACACCTACCCTTTCGACACTTCTTCTTTCAATACTTTTCGTTCTTTTAACCCCCCGCGTTAATTTTATTGTTTATTATTGTCACCGAATGACCTTGGGTGACACACTCGGTTTATTTTATGAAAATAAATTATCTCCTTTAAGTGAACACGTCTACTCCGCTCAGAAAATCGTTTATCTTACTATAAACAAATAGGCCCATACTTCTGCTTAAGTTGGCAAATTTTTAGTCAACTTAGAATTTATTGTGGCAACCCTGATACCCGAATATAGCCATATGATTATCGATCGCCACGTGACGTGTCCTAATACGGGCCTTTACGAGAATAGTGGTTTCCGATTGGTCGAAGCTGACGGCATCCGCGATCACCTCGCGTTATCATCCGATTTAGCGTTTCATTGCTCGTTTAACTTTGGTGATGCTGTGTCGTTGTGTTTGAATTATCGGAGTTTTTGGCTCCTATTCGACGTGTGTCACCAAATTTATAATTTAGATTGACTTGCCTCTCACTTACCTTGACGGGTGACAGGTTTCCGCTGTCTCTTTCACCAGCTAATCCCCTCGGCTAGCTGCAGTGTGAGGGAGTGAGTAACTTAGATGTTAAAATGACTAAAGGGCGCCAGTTCAACTGAGCAGTAACAATCCTGTCGACATCCCCGAATCGACAGAATTGGCAGAAATATCAAAAGCAAATAGAGGCGAGACTTTACTCACTGGTGCGTTAAAGTATAAACATAAACGCACAACATAAGTTATAAACATTTAATTTAACGAATATTACAACAAACAAAGAGTAACCTAGATCAGCATACAAGTACGACTAAAGTACCCGACAAACGGCAGATAAAATTTACATTAACGCATTACGCAAGCAAGCAAATGGATTCGAGACTTTACTCACTGGTGCGTTAAAGTATAAACACAAACGCACAACATAAGTTATAAACGTTTAATTTAACGAACAAATATTACACTAATTGAAAGGGATAACACCCTACATTGTAGGATTGGCATAACAAAGAGTAACCTAGATCAGTATACAAGTACGACTAAAGTACCTACCCGACAAACGGTAGATAAAACTTACATTAACGCACTGCGTCTAAATATCTCAGCAGCGTGTGAACAGTCGAGATTCGCTCTCTTTGTTTATGTAAATACTAATTCACGAGTTGCCAAAAGGAAAGGAATATAATAAATAAATACCTTAACCTCTTCGGTTAAAATTAAAGCTTGACATGAAGTGTCACCGCGGATTATGACGCCACCTGATGGTCACGTCGTTGTCGGTAAAACACCGTCCAAAGTAGTCTCACGGGGAGTCGGTAAAACACCGTCCAAAATGGCTACTCGGGAATCGCCAGGATGGTCTGATCAAAGGCTGTTTCCAACACGCTAAGACTTCGGGCTAAATCACCGACTAAAAGTCCCGCCGAAAGCCTCGACTAAAACTTCAACCCAAAAGCCTACATAGAAGAAACGATTTTTGTTAGCGGCCATGTTAGCTTGTTCGTCGTCATATTTTACCTGAGAAAACTGGGGTCCCAGGCTTGGTATGGGGGTTAAAACTATCCCCAAGTGTGTTCGATGGTGTCACTAAATGTTCCGGCACGGCCGCTGATGAATTACTTCTCCCAAAGAGCAAGAATTTCGATAACTTACAATGCACGTAAAACACGTCTGGCTTGCACCACGCTTCGAAGAAGAAAGTGAAGATGGTGGAGGTCGTTCAGACGCACGAAAATTGCCGACGACAACCAATGACGAGCTATCAAATAGTCACATGGTGCCTCCATGGCCTATGGATGTTGAGCGTTCGCAATACGCAAGTAAATGACGGGGAATAGTAGAGCCAACTGTGCTAAAACGCAGCTCGCCACGATGTCTTGGCGGCAAATTTGAAACGTAACACGTGGTCGAAATTTTCATTACCGCATCGCTAAACGAGATTAGGGGTGATTTCCACTCCCCCGCCAGGACCTGGTTTATTTAAAATCCAGGTAACGTGACGCCTTCTTGTTACTAATTACGTTGTTTTCTTTTTTTTTAACTCAGGCTTTTACGTTCGGATATTTCCTTTTCGGTATTCTTAGTTTTGAATACTTTTCCTGTCGGACGCTTCTTTTTTTCTTACTGACGAAACTCGCCACTTCGCTCTGTGGGTTCGTATCGCCGCAAACAAGGAACGTGCCCGGCTGAAGGGGATGTAATCGCTTCGGACATGGAGGCGCGAGCGACCTTGACTTACGAACACATCCTTGGTTACGTGAGCTAGAGCACTCTCAGAATATCTCTATCCCTTATTATTACATGAGGTTCAAATGAGATCAGTCAATCGAAAACGCTATTACTTTTATCAACTGTGTCGTGACGCTGCATTATCTAAGAACGAATTTTCGACAAATCCTGCGCCTTTAATTAACCGATGCAAATCGTCGTCGTAAAAGTAAGGCGATTTAGATTTGTTGTGTTGAATAGAGTAAATAATTAAATTGTACAACCGAGTGCAACATTTTTGAGTCGTTTTATTGCTTGTTATTATGTAATTATACTGTTCATTTTTAATTAAAGCAAATATTACTTTAGTTGTTTGTATATTTGTGCCAACGTACGAGTGAGTGTAGATAAAATCTCCTGCGATTGTTGCGAACGATCTACCGGAAAGCCGAGACACTTCGGGAACACCGTCGAGGTTGAGCTGGGTATTTTGTTCACCCTGGCGCCTACATTAACATCTGTTTGCCTAATAATTAGTAGATCTAATTGTACAGAATGCCGTTTCTTTTCTCTACGAAATAATTTCTGCTACTATTTTACCTACAATATAATCAAACAAATTTCACTGTTCTATTTCAAGGGTTCATTTCCAAACTGAACTTTAATTGCGCCAGCTTCATCTAAAATTAATTACCATTTCGTTAATGAAGGGGCACAGATATATTTTTTTAAATTTTATTTACACGAGCGACACAGGTGGCGCGTCGCCGCCATTAATTTAATAAACTCGATTAATCAATCGGCGGAATTACGCCCGGGCAATGAAGGGTCGATTAGACCAACGAGTGATTTACGGCCTGCATCAAACGCACCCTTGATTTGTTTGCCTTTGCGCCGTCCAAATTTAAATGACGTCGTACATCAGGGGTTGACCCAGGAGAAGACCCGACCATATTTTGCTTGAAAATCATAACTACCACCAAACTACCCCCACTATCGATTCTTCATCATCATAAAACTGGAAGCAAATTTTATTTCACAAAGCGCGGAACAAAAAACGTTCGCGATTATCAATTCATGTGGTATATGTGAGTTTGGGGACGGGCGGGGGGGGGGGGAGAGTATCCATCGATTTCGAAAACTTATCCTTTCGGATTCAGGCGGAAAGGAGACATTTATATTCTGCGCCGATCATTGCATACGTATTGCTTCTTTTGCGGGGATTGAGTTATTGTATTGCGTTTCGTTTCGTTCTGGAGTCATCATTCTTTACTTAAATCTAATATGCAATGAATTTTGGACCTGTTGCTCCCGCCGGCTGCCTGTGGATTTTGCTCTAACGGAAGTTACTGAATATGAGGGTTCCTTTTATATTTACTCTGGATATGCATGGTTTTTTTATGGGAGACTATTCAAAAGAGTGCTTCGTTTATATTACAGGATCCTATAATACCCCCCTCCCTTCGCCTCCCTCCCGCCCATTAATCATTATTAGTTCAGTTAGGGAAGGCTTCTTCTAAATTAGTTACTTTTTGCAAATCTTTTTTTTATAATCTGACAAAAAAATGACGGCGATGTTGGGGCGTCGGTAACGGTGATGCTGGGCGGCGGCGACGGCGATGTTGGGGGTCCCCTCGTTGAGTTGGCACTAGTGCCCACTGAGTCAGTCCGGTGGCTGCCTTCCCAATTTTAGCCCGCACTTTAAATACACGTTTATTGCCTATTCGAGCGTTGCATTTTTTTGTCACCTGCTTTGTGTCTCTTTGCATCATTCGTATACGCTAGTGTACGCGCGTGGCCCCGTTTGTAACAGATTCCGCTGATGTGTTATTATGAAATGTGAACCTTTACGTTATATCGGTTACCCTATTGTGTTTACATTTCGACACGGTCGCAATTTGCCCTCGATTACACAAGTTCGTGTTTAAATACTTTTTATGTTTTTTATTCGCGGAACGTAGAGAAAAAAAAACCATTGTGGTTTTTAGAAAATTCCTCTCGTGACGATACGAAACTAAGTAAACTTTGTTTTCAAGCAAACGAACCGATAAGCGGATCTGCTCTTCGTTCGCAAATAAAGCTTAAAGTAATTGAAACGAATCACTTGATTAAAATAAAAGAAAGTAAAAATGATATAACAACGCCGCGTTTCCATGAATCGACCAAAAAGGTAATTGAAAGTAATTAATAATATTTCCGACCTTGACCAAAATCCAGCGTAAAGGCAAACAGCTCTCAGTGGTGAGAGAGCGCCCTCTAACGGCGGTGAGTGTTGCCAATGACGTAATTCGGCAAAGGTGTTACGTCATCAAGTGGCGTGTCGCGTCGCGTCTACAGGTCAGGTCTACTTTCACGGGCGTAATGCCGACGCACTTATTCGTTTCAAACGCCGATTCCGGCCTTTTCTTTCACCCACAGGGATGTCGATTAATTCAACAGAGGTAAAACCACCACTAAAAGCCTAGTAGAGGAGAGAGTTACCAACAGAATATACGCACAAAATTCCCAACAAGACCTACCCGTTCTTTGTCCCAGAAACAGGCCTTAGGGAAGCTTAATAACGAGCTTGAATTCACTCGGCGTGCTTTTAATAAATCTCGGAGTAGCTTTCGTTTCAAGCTTCAATCACAAGACTCGCAAGCACAAAGATTGTGGTAAACAACAAACGAAAGGCCAGCACGCCAGAAGCTCTGTTGTAGCAATGAGCGCGAAGCCGAGGGCTGCGCTCTCTCCAACTATGCGCTGAGACGAGGGTCGTTACGGGATGAATCAGTTTTAACCGGGCGAAAGAGTGAAATAGACAGATACTGTAATACTTAGATGATACTTACATGTAATAATTTACATGACAAAAATAAGGGCCGTTACGTTCCTTTAATGCAGTTAGGACAGAAATTATTTCAAGACTTGTCTAGAGAAAAGAATAGTATTAAAGTGGGGGTGCCGCGGGGCGCGGCGCTTGGACCTCTCCTCTCTTTATCGTAGTGACAAAACAAATCATTTAATTTCCGCAATTTTCGTATTATATTAACGCCGTGTTTTTTTGTTTCTTGAACTGTTTCGTTTTTACTTTGCGAATTTTCATGTTCCGTAAAAAAAAGGAAGAAGGAACTTCCTGGGGGAGGATCGAGTAAATTTTCCGGGTGATTTCCCGAAGTATCCCCCCTCCGCTTCGGATTTTATTAAGCCGATTTCGAAACACGCTATAAACGCCGACATAATCCCTAATGTACACAATGGGGAGGGCGCGTCTGTGAAATTTAATTTCGCAAATCTACTTACGCCCCTAACATTTCAATTCTGTACCGGAAGGCTCTCCGAACGGGTTGAGGACACTCCAGAGGAGTACACCCGCTATAAATTGTATTCCCAATAGCTGATTGGCTACAATGTTATCTTACATGGCATATAAAATTTAGGCGCCCTTAATTACAGTTCACAATTATTCATTAATGCTTGTACCTGGTACTGACGTGACATGGTAGGGTGAGTGTAAGCAAATTCATTCCACTTACCTTAATGAAAAGGTTTTTTGCTGCGGATTCATTTTTTAAAACCGCGGTGGAGAACAAAAAATCCTCGAGTGGGAAAACTCATTTCCCCCACGGCGCGCGCAATTTTTTTAATACATTTTTTTTTCTATTTCATTTCGTGACCAGAAACCCCAACAGCGTTTCCTGACATCTTATTTGCACTCGAGCGGACATTCTCCTTTGAGGATTCCCACCGCCCGTTTCTTGCAAGAACAACACCTGCCGATAATAAAACTCGCTCATGTAACGTCGCCATCAAATATTGATTCATTCCGGGGGACTTGTTCGAAAATCGGAAGACAATGCGGGACGTTTCGTTGCGGGGGGTGGAGAGGGCGCGAGCGCGCTTTCTTAAATTAAGCAATCAGTCATCGGGCGAATGGAGACATCCATTATTTCTTGAACGCGGGGGACTTCATTGAGGCTCGTTTTGTAAGGTGTGAGAAATCGGAAGAGTTTGAGAGAGAGCCCGGGTAATAGCTTGGAACTTCGTTATTGTTCTGCAGGTGAGAAACCTTTCGCTTTTATTTAAAATTTAAATTATTCTTTTATTTTTCTGAAACTTGCATAATTATGATAGTATTTGTTTCGGTCCGCTTTATGTTCAATTGCTCGTGCGTATTGTCGCGAAGCCGGGGGAACCATGTCGCGAAGGTGATCCTGAGGCCTTAGGGGTTGATTGGGGTGCGTAGGTTTATTAGAGGGTACAGCTTTAAGACAATGATTTAAAAAAATTAATACCTCTTTATTACGTTAATATCTCTCACCACGGAAGTCAGTTGCTCCGAGTATAAAAAGGGGCCTTGTGGTACTCCACTAATAACAGTTTAGGTCGCCCGATTTTTTTACTTAAAATACCAATCAATAACGTATGGGTTTACTACGAAGTGCACAGCTCACAGGGCCTAGAAGTAAATTTTATAAAAAAAATTAAGCAAAATTGAGAGTAACAAAGCGAACGTATTTAGCTTAAAGCTGCAAAACTTCAATTAGCTATAGGAGATGAGTTCCCACGAGATTAATTTCAGTCGCCTTCGGCACAGTAAATAACTGCCACATTATGGGGTAAGCCAATTAATTAAAATAATTGCGCGCGAAGCGCGAGAACTTTGGACGAGACAGCTGTTCGCTTCTTAAACCACGTGTTGTAAGTCTGTCACATTCAACAATGCTGCTGTCGGCGGCCGTAATTAATTAAGCCACAGATTAATTAAGAAGCGCATTACACGAGGGCGTTAGCGGAAGCGAGGAGCAGCAAAAGTCATCCGACTAAATTTAAAACTAGATCGAATTAACTAACGCAGTAATTTCTGTTGCAGAACCTAAAGAACCAAATCATGACGACGAACCTCTGGGTGGAACAGGTGAGTGTTGCGGCTGTGACCGACTTACGCGAAAATTTTCAATGTCCTTATAAAAGTAAGTACATAATTTTATTGGCGCTTGTAAAATTTTATCGACCCCATAAATTTCTTTACGACGCAATTACGATGCGACTATTTTCGAAAGTATGAGTCGCGATAAACGTTCCGCGCGAAAACAATGGCCCGGCGGAAGTGGGTTAACTCGAAAAATATTGCCGCAAACGGAAGCTGAAAGATTTACAGAAAATTCTTACTCTCCAGCTCCATAGAAGAAAAATCTCCAGGAAACTTTAAAGTAGAGACGGATTTTTGAATAAGCAACATTTTTATTATAGGTACAGTGGTGCGCGTAAGTAACGTCTCAGGACTTCTGTACGTCTGTGTATGTAGCTACATTGCAGAAGATGAAATAGAAAGTGCTTTACTCAATTTAGTTTTTTTTTTATCTTCGAGAACGTTGAAGTGGCGTTAGATTCTTAAATAAATAATTTGCATCCCCCCTTTTATTGTAAGTATAGCGGTGCATGTAAATATTTGATCCTGTATAAAATCGGGGGAAATCGTGGATGTTAAAAACTCTACTTGGAAATATGCCCAGCTCAGTCGAGACGGGGTGGGCTACGCCAGCTTAGAACCTGGATGTTAAGAGGGCACCATCTAGCGTAAAATTGTCCAAGTAGAGGTTTGGAGAATCTTTGCTACCTACCTGTAGGCCAGCAAATTAGTGCGAGGGACTGACGTTTCTCCAGCACCGCTCGGCAAAGCTCTTGGAAAAGGGAGGTTCGACGTAACCCCAAAGTAAAAGGTGGGCAAAGTGAATAAAAGCTGAGCACTCTTTCGAGTGAAATGGAGATATACTGTATGCCTAAATAACAACGCATAATCTAACTGACGCAATATTGCACAACATTGTGAAATGCACGATCGGCACGTAGGCCGTTTGGCCGTTAGATTCCCACGTTAATACAGGCTGTTCGGAAAAATGTTATGAATAACTTAAATGAATTTTTCAACCGTAACATCTTCTTAGACATCTTTCGCAGTAATCCAAGCGTAAGACGTGTTGGATTCACCCTCGCTATCGCCTTCATGACTCTTCAACAGGGGCGCCTACCAACTAAACTCCTTATCCTCTTTTCAAGCTACTAATTTCGGGCATCTGCCGTAAGCCATTTATCAGAAATTTCGTACTGTCTCCTTTTTTCCCAGTTCTGATTTTTATTGGCTAAATAAATCTTTTTCTTCTGTAGCTTTAGTTCTTATAATGTCCCTTAACATGCTCATCACATTGTTCCATTGCGTTTCGTTCTGTAGTAATAGTAGTAGCAGTACTGCCACGTTTTCCTTTGTAATGTTTATTCCGCTTTTCCGTCTGGCTTCCGGTCTGCACTCTTTCCATCTCGCGCAGTCGAAGACCGTCTGTTCTGGGGTGTCTGTTAAGCCACACTATACCAACAAGAATCGTTCTGAGTTTTCGCTATCTTGTGCAGATAGCTGGCGAAGACACCATTGATACCTACCTGAAGGCCTGCAAATCGTGCGAGTGACTGACGTTTCTCCAGCACCGCTCGGCTAAGCTCTTGGAGAAGGGAGGGTTCGACGAAAGCCCAAAGCAAAAGGTGGGCAAAGTGAATAAAATAAAAAGCACCAGCTGAGCACACTTGTTTTTATTTAAGAAACGCTCGAAAATAGTTAACGAACAAGAAAATAATTTGCAGGTATCGAGTGCGACCCTGAAGAGGTCCCAATGAAAATAACACGAAATGTAATTAAGTAACTTTGATATCAGGCGAACAATCAAGTTAGAAATTAACCGATAAGCAGATCTGCCCCTCGTTTATACTACGCCTCAAAGTAAATAAGTAAATAATCTGAATAACGACGCCGCGTTAGAGTGAGTCAAAATAAATCAACGGAATTAATTAAAATTATTCCGACCTGGTAACCCAAGAATTCACCGTCAAAGCACAGTCGATAACGTCAGTCAACTTGTCTACGGTGTGAAGTTGGCAGTCACAGCGGCACCTGCTGGTTGCATCCAACGCTGGTGAGCTGGATTGAACCGGCTTGCAGGAGCCGCAAATATGGCGGAACCATGTTCTCTGTGGGCTCGGAACGACGTAAAGGAAATACGTTCGAAAACGAAAGTTGAGTCGACTCGGCTTGAGTCAAACTCAAAACGGTACGTACAGTAAGACGGGAGCTGAGACTAGAGCTTGAACTAGCCGTAAAACTAAAACTGGAAGTAGACGGAAAAGCCTGAATAGAAAGAAAGAAAAGGCCATTAGCGTCCAAAATGGCGTCAGACAATTCGCTCAATTTTTACCTGAGTTTTGTAGTTTCCTCGAGCTTGGTATGGGGCTAAAATACCCCAAAACTCGTTCGGTGGTGCACTAGGAAATTCCGGCAAAGCCGTGGATAAGCTCTCCTTAATCTTCAAAGCAAGGGCTTCGGTAATTTGTTTCAGCGAACGACACTCACACGAGACGGGACCGCGTTCGAACGAGAAATGATACGAAGGCGCGAACGTTAGTCGAGGGACGCCAAAGATGCACGTACGCCATAAGCAGTGTCCAATAGCAATCAAGGATATGATCATGCGGTGTCCTCCAACAAATGAGAATCGTGGGAAGCGAGAAATAGCGGAGTTGCCAAGCGGACTCAAGACGCGGAAGACGATGCTCTGTTGCCACGTTTTTCCGTAACCGAATTTCAAGACGTAACGGTGAATTCAGAATCCAGCGTAATGTCAGGCAGCTGTCAACAGTGACGGAGCGCCCTCCAACGGCGGTCAAGTTTGCCGATGACGTAATTCGGCGAGAGTTGTGTCACCAAGTGGCGTCGTGTTGAAAGGTCAGGTCCACTTTCACGGACGGGAGGGAGACTGAGGAAATGATTCGTTTCACAACCCGATTCGGGCCCCTTTTCTTTCACCCACAGGGACGTCAATTAAACCACGGAAGTAAAATCACCACTAAAAGCCTAGTAGAAGAGAGAGAGAGAGATACGCGTTACCCACAGAACATTCGCACAAAATGGCCAACAAGACGTACCTGTTTCTTATCCCAGAAGCAGGCTTTAGAGAAGCTTGAAGATGAGCTCGGCGTGCTTTGAACAAATCTCGGGGACGATCCCGTCTCAAGTTTCAATCACAAAAACCGCATGCGGCAAACACAGAAGTTTTTAATCACCAACACAAACAAAGGGACAGCACGCCACGAGCGCTGATACAGCAATGAGCGCGAGACGGGAGTCGTTACGAATGAACTTAGTTTTAGCCGGACGACAGAGTGAAATGGACGACTAAATCGCAGCGTATGGTCTAATGGCGTAATATTGAGAAATATGACAAAAATCACGTACGCCAGCCTGGCCGTTAGATTCTCACGCTAATACAGGGCGTTCAGAAAATATTATGAATAGCTTAATTGGGTTTTTCAACCGTAACACAATATGCGTCCAAGATGCCGAGTTGAACGCATTTTCGGTGTTGATAGGCGACCTTTCTGGCGGCTTCACTAACTACTTCAGTCACCTTGTTCAGGGCGTCTATAGTAGATCTACCAGATCTGAAGCCGTAGTGGTGCTCGTTTAGGATGCACTTCTCATCCAGTTCTTCGACCAGGCGTTGCTTGATTAGGGCCACATCTAGAAGAGAGATGAGTCTAAATGTTAGCTAGTCGTTGGGAGACTTTTCAGGTTTTTCCACAAGTACCAGCGTCACCTTTTTCCAGATGTTCGGGAAGACGCCGTCCTCTAGGCAATCATTCATTACCTGTAGGAATTGTTTGGCTATAACTTTAATAGCTTCTGGGGGTATCTTGTCAGGTCCAGGGAATTTCCTGTTTTTAATCCTATCAATCGCGTACTCCATTTCGGATGTGCTCAATGGATTTACTTCTTCTGGTATTTCCATTTCGGGCCAGCTGGTGATGGGTCAGTTTGGAAACAGCTTCTTGCCCAACGTGTCCGGTGGTCTTATTCTTAATTTTTTTCGTAACTATTTGGTAGCCCTTTCCCCACGTGTCGCTGCTTAGTTCTTCGCGTAGTTCGGCCCACGTTTTGGCCTTCTGCTTCTTAATGGCTTGCTTAAAGTCTTTCTTCGCAACTATATAGGATCGCAGGAAGGTGGCGGTGCGTCTCCTGTCCAGGGGCTTCCTGTCCGCACGCCTCCTTGTGCAGTCCCTGCCCTTTTCCGCAATGGGCTCTGACCACCAGTACGCTGGGCGATGGCGATGTTTCGATGTTATACGAGTTAGATGTTTATAAACGACGAGAGGGAAGCTGATTCGAATAAAACTTACCTCAAGGTCAATTGGGCCAAACGAAGAAAACACATGGCATTTCGGTTCACGGGAAACCCACGTCGGAAACTATTTTACAAACGACACTAAAATCCCCTTATCTAAGGGCGGTCTCCAAGCGTAACAAAATATTCAACCGTCGCGTCGTCTGCACTGTGAACTGTTTCAAAAATGGACGTCGGACAATGGCTGGCCACGCCTTCCTTATCGCACGCACGGTAATTTTGGCGCGAAGACTACAGCGTTCCCAACTGTTATAAAACATTACCAAAGTTAACTTAACAAAAAACAAAAGAGAATTCCTAGAGTATAAAACGTTAGTGACCAACTGAAATTTGGACCGTAACAATAACAGAAGCAACGATGATACTTCCGAATGAAAAACTTGGACGCCTTACGATGTGAATCGAACTTAATGTTTCGGAGTTTGTATGACGGCGAGAAAGATGGCGGGCAGATACGCAACAAAAACCGCCGATAGGAAGAGCGCGTCATATTTCGCGGAAACAAATTCCGAAGACCGAGCTCGAGGTAAATATTGTTCGCCGGAAGTATCTCGTGCAGCTTAAAATATCGCTGCAGAAGTGTCAATACGGCGAGTTGCAGGTCTTATCGATTACCATTTGCATTTCGTTCGTCGCCTTTGTTTTCTTCAAGGCGACTTCACATTTCGCAAGCGACGCCAGCAAAATGCTTTTCAGATAAATTTCGGTGTACTCCACAATTATTTTTCTTTGCAGCAAAAAAGTAAATAAAACTTGCAGCGAAGCAGCGCCTCCACCATTTTTTCAATTTAATCCTTTATGGTAAATGCACTGTAAAGAAATGGTTTCATTGGCACCTTTGCCATTTTTATTTGACTTTAGTAAAAGCGCCTTCTTTGTGGAGGTGGAGGTTCCATTGTAATGTACGAGGAACTCTCTTACCGAGTCTACTTTAAATGGTTCTGGCAGAACACTCGAAGATATTTTTGTACACGTACATTACTAAATTTTGCGACATTGGATTTGGCGCCTCCACCGCCACCGAAAATATTCGAGCTTGAAAGGAGTTACCTTTAGTCAAAATTTGTCGTGGTGATGCCTCCATCATTTCGACTTGTTCCTAGTGGGGCACCGGAAGACCTTTTTTTGTGTCGTAATAGGAGATGCTGCAAGTTGAGAGAAAAAAATGTATTCGGCGCCTCCACCATTTACCTTAATGATTGAATTCAATTTTTCTACTGCAGTTGTAAAAAAACTAATAATTTATTTTTCTTGGTTACAGTCCTGGTATGATTACAAACTGAGATGGGAGCCGAAGGAGTACGGCGGAGTACACATGCTGCACGTCCCCTCGGATCACATATGGAGGCCCGACATAGTCCTTTACAATAAGTAAGTTGCTTAAAATTATCCAACTTCATAATCCCCAATAAACGATTAGCCCACGAAGTAGGAGTAGCTGACAGACTTGATTTGGGTGTGCGTGCGAGTGTGTTTGATTTCTCTTTTTTTAATTTCGTTCTCCGCCCGCGCGTTTTATTTCGTTTGGTTGATTTGGTCGGCGGCTTTAAACGAGTCGGGCCTCGATATTATCTCGCTGCAATTCAAGACGAAGCAGAAGGTGGAGCAGGAGGAGGTGGATGAAAGAGATTCGTTCGCACTCCTCGAGTTTGAAATGGAATTCGTTGTTGTGAATGTCGTGTAACGACGACAAGTAAGGATGGCACTTACTTTATTTGCCTAGGCTTTCATTAATTAAAGTAGGTAACTAACTAACAAAATGGGTACCACTACAAGCCTAATAGAAGAGAGAGATACGCGTTACGCATGAGCACAAAATCAAAATGGCCACAAGACATACCTATCCTTGTTTCAACGACAGGTTTTCGAAAAGCTGTTTAACAAGCTTGAAAATCTTGGAGAAGATTCCGTTTCAGGTTTCAATCACAAAACTCCATGAAAGAAACACAAAGATTGAAGACACAAATAAACGTTACGCACGGCGCGAGCGCTGATGCAAATAGGACCGCGAGACGAGCGCGGCGTTCTTTCCACTATGCGCTGAGACGGAAGTCAATAATACAAAACCGAGAGCGCCATCTTTTGTCTACAATTTAAAATTAACTTTTTTCTTCTCTCCTTCATCTTCTCCTTCTCTTCATTGCAAAATCATCCGGTTCTCAAGAACTTAATAATGAAGCTGACTTAAATTAAAAGAAAAATCCAATCGATAGAGCGCCATCTGTTGGTCGACGAAATTATTTTGGAGGAATATTTTGAGTCATAATTTCCGAGAATGCTGTAAAATAATTCACAGAAAATATGGTTTGCTTATAAATATCTTATAGCGAGAAGAAAGTTTGCTTACGAATAATATACATTTATATGTATAACACAAATTGAGGGCGCCATCTTTTGGCCAACAAACATAGCTAGTTATCTCAATTTTTATATAGTAATTATTTCCTTATTACAAATTCTTATCTTTTTTACTCTGTCAGCACTTAAACGTAAAGTTTGTTTATAACACAAACAATTTACTTTAACAAAAAAAAGCAAAAACGAGAGCGCCATCTTTTGGCCACAATCTTATATCAGTAATGGCATTACCTTTTTTTTTATTAAAGAAAATACCTTTCCTTCTTCTTCTTCACTTCAAATTCATCCAGTTTTCAAGAATTTAAAAATGAAAGTGGCGCAAATTTAGAAAAAATAAAACAATACAGCGCCATCTCTTGGTCAGCCACATTATTTTAGGTTATTTCGTCAAATTTTAAGGCAGAAAGTTCGAGAATGCACACCATAAAGTAATTTACGGTTATAAGTTATAATACAAAAAGAGAACGCCATCTTTAGGCTTTTGGCGCAAGTTCGTCACCTCGTCTCTTATAAAATTATTTTCTTTTTGTATCAAAAATTCTCACCTCCCTTACCCGTTACAATACAAACAATTTGTAATAAAAATATAAAAATGAGAGCGCCATCTTTCGGCCACAATTTAGTACTATTAACGGAATTGTCTTTTTTTCTTCTTCTTCTTCTTCTTGAATTAAAAAACAAGTACTGAATCGGTGAAGGAGTAATACCGTTAATATCGATGGCGTAGCTCAAATAAAAGAAAGTAAGAAAGTATAGAGCGCCATCTATTGGCCAGCGACGATATTTTAGATAATTTCGCCTAAATTTGAGACGGAATTTCGAGAAACTGTTAAAATAATTCCAAAAAGAAAAAACAGTAATAGCGATTGCTTACAAATCTTTTTCATTTACAATACACAAAAAGAGAGCGCCCTCTTTTGGCCACAATTTTATATCAGTAACGGGATTATCTTTTTTTTATTAAAGAAAATACCTTTTCTTCTTCTTCGCTGCAAAATCATCCAGTTCTCAAGAATGTAATAATGAAGGTGGCGCAAATTAAAAAGACGAAACAATACAGCGCCATCTCTTGGTCAGCGACATTATTTTAGGTTATTTCGTCAAGCTTTCAGGCAGAATTTTCGAGACTACTATGAAATTATTCAAAGAAGCGTTTTACGAATGAAATCAGTTTTTAACCGGACGACAGAGTGAAATGGAGATATACTGTAGGACTAAATAACAGCGTATGATTTATCTGATGCAAGATTGTACAATACTGAGAAATGTGACGACCGGCACGTAGGCACCCTGAACTCTTACTTCCTGCTTAAATACTGGGCGATTGCCAAATATCATTATGAATAACTTAGACGAATTTTTCAAACGTTACATCATGTCCCGTCATCGCCTGGGTGGTGAAGTGATCTACGTCTCCGAATTTTCTGCCACACCATTTGTGTAGATCTTTAATGAACTGTACGCTAAGACGGGAGTCGTTACGAATGAACTTAGTTTTAGCCGGGCGACAGAGTGAAATGGAGATATACTGTAAGACTAAATAATAGCGTATGGTTTTTCTGATGTAATATTGTGCAACATTGAGGAATATGATAAAAATCACGTACGCATACTGAATTAAATGAATTTTTTAACCGTAACAATTATACAATACGGGTAATGTTACGGTAATAATTTAAGTAACATGAAATAAGGGTCGTAGCTCAGTATAACAAAAAATTTATTAACAATTAATTACAACTACAAATACTTACATCTTATGTTGGGCACTTACAGACAAACAGACTACATGGCACTCTGACTAGAAGGTATTCTAATTATGCCGCGAACGTTCGGCTTGTCGCGTACTTTATAGGGGTTTTGTTCCCGGGGTATTACGTCAATTGTTGCCTTGATATTTATCTTAGTATGTGCACACGGCACGACTTTTGTCTTCAGATCTACGCAGGCAGATGAGTCATGTATCAAGTTTTCATCCATATCCAACTCACTAATACATTTTTTCCTTTAGGGTGTACTATGATGATGTCATTGTCTCTCTTCGTTTACAAAATATCTCTGTAAGTTTCTTTTACAACTTCTGATCTTGATTCTCTTGATTTTTCCCACATGTTATAGTACATTGTAGAAATTTTTTCAAGTCTGCATTACAAACTGAACATACATTGACATCACTCTGTTTCTGCGCAGTGCTCGCGGAGGTGATAAAGTACCGACGTGAAGCACCACTAACGATTTTTTATCCGGTAGATGGCGCACGTGTTTCTTGTTTTAATAATTTTGCGAATGACACTAGATATAAAATGGGGATAAACGTGCTGTTACGTTTTTATATTTTGATTAGGAACCAAAATGATGATGATGATATTTTTCTATAAAGATATAATATACTGCATAGTTAAATCAACGCCCACAGCGCCTCTTGCGAGTGTTTCATCGTTGTGGCGCCCTATCCGCTCGTGTCGGTACTTTATTAATCTACTGGCTTTGAATCGATCTATCGATCTAAAGTCCTTGGAAACAAAAGTACCGCAAGTTAGCGTCCATTTTGGCGCCAAATTGGCGGCAAATTTAAAAGTAACTTCACGACAAATGCTGTTGTTTCACTGAAAGCAACGGTAACGACAGCGTATCGCCTAACAATTTGTTTTTATATTAAGTATTTATTATGCAGGCTTTTCCAATCTCGATCACTATCGAAGAAACAAAAAATCGAAGCAAAATTTGAAATGTGAAGTCGAGTTTCTTTTCGATGATGGTTCGCGTTTTACTGGGGGCGCAATAAAAATAAACTGAACAAAATGAACTTGCTCGATGAAACTGTTATTTACCTCAGCGAAGCTAGTTTCTGCTCTTTGCCCCCCCCCCTCCCCCGAAACGCTCGTAAACCCCTTACGGTGCGATTTAACATCTTGACCTCAACATAAAGCGCATCCAATAAACGGAAGCGCTCCGAACGTCTCATTTGCGTCGTTTCGACAACCAGCAGCAGCAGAAGCATTACGTATTCTTTCACATCGCAAGTTCCATGCAACATTTAGTAGGTATTTGCGGCGGCGGGGTAGGTATGCCTCGGGTATTATTTCGTAATGCATCAATCTGCGTGTCGCTTCCCCTTGCCCTGTTCGTTAAGCTGGTTTTTAAAATTCTCTCCCGCAGGATCTCTTCTCTATTAAGCAAATGGGTGTCTGGGAAATACGGTTTTGTGAGTGAGTGGCTCGATTTAAAAGCGGAATCTATTTAAATGGCATTCTGTGTTTCGGGCGCCTCCACCATAACGTTGACCCCCGACCCTGCAAGATACGAGCACGAGTACTGAATATGTGTCAGAAAGTTGGGTGGATGTTAACGTCGACATGGGGGGGTTAAAAAAATTCGTCTTTTTTGCCGCCGGCTAATTTAAATTTATTCGCCTGTTTTGCTCTGTCACGCTCTACGGTTTTACACCGCAGAGATTAATGTAATAAAGTTAGGGCTCGCCTGGAGCACGCCGGATTAAGATATGTAAGTCATTTGCATTGTGCTGTTGCAACAGTTCATTTTCTTTTCACGGAATTTTTGGTCCAAGCCATTACGAAAAGCTTGAGTTCGAAATTACGACTTATTCGATGACAAAAGTCGTTTGGTGCAGTTCTACCCCCCACAATTCCATCTCTGAATTAATGCAGAAAGTAATTTGGCCTCCTTTACATTTCTTCTCCTCTTTCGTAATGGAAGTTCTTGGGTTGTTATTAAATCGGCCTTTAATCCAACCGCATGCAAATAAGTGTAAATACGTGCACGCGAAATTAAAAGCGGCGAGGTTGCCCTTGTTATTAGCGTAACTCATCTGCGCTCGCCCCCCGGGGGTTGGGGCGGGAGGACGTCCCTCGGGACGTCGCTCAAGAAAATGGCGATTACACCGTTTCTAATTTTGATAAGCTTCTTCTCTTACGGCCGACCCAATTGATCTGCAGCAAACTTTTCATTTACAAATCTAGGGGGAGGCCGGGGGGGAGGGGCGTGCAATGGACAAGAAGTGGCTTATCATTTCATTTGTGCGCGCGGGTTTTCCTCCCCCCGGACAGGGCTATAAAAAACGTAATCTATGTGCGTGCAGGATAAATTTACCTATACACAAAATTGAAGGGAACTCCTTTTGATAATCGGAGGGGGGGGCGGGCGAAAACAAAAGCGTTTGATAACAAACGCAGACCAACAAAAAATAAGGGGGCAGTAGAAATACGATGGGCACTTTCTTATGGTGGGGAATTAATATTATATACTAAATGTGTATGTATGGTTGCCTATGGTGCGGGAGGCGCTTGTACTTGAATGCTGATTACGCCTTCGGATTCTGCGAGTGATGTACACGACCATGTTGTATGATACCTCTGCATGAAACCCAGTCGTCTTTTAAACCGTTTATACCGGAAACTCTGATTACGAAAAACTTTGCTTGTGGGACGCTCGAGTCATCGTGGTTTTCCTAGATCGTCCACTCTTAGTCATGTTTGATTCTTATGCTTGCATAACGCCGGCTTTTTTTGATGAGTCACCTCCGAGACTGTTTGGTGATGCAATATGCAGCTGATATACTCCGAATGCAGTTTTATTGCAAAGGTCAGTCGTGAGCCATTTTTTGATGGGTCGCGCAGGAGACGTTCCATCGAATTTAACTTACGCAATCAACTTAATGATTTACAAAACGCCAATTTTTTTACACGTCAATTCTTACGTTTGAATCAGGAGGGTGCACGACAGCAGAACGACAAAGAAACAAAATACAAGGTCCTAAATGAGATTCCTCAAGAAGATAGAAGGCATGTCACGCCTTTGGTTGTTTAGTTTCTCAGAATACCTACCAAACGTTCAATTGCTGCATATCTGCATGTACCCGAGCTCAGTGGAGACGGTCGTGGGGTCAAATAGCTGTGACCACAAAACGTCGTTTTTGGAAAAGGGCGCCACCGACGATTGAAGGTGACCCAAGCTACACCCAAGGTGAAATGGGGTATCGAAATAGTTGCAGTTCCACGCTGGAAAGGACGGTCGAAACGTCGTTCCACAGTTAAGAGAGCAACCGCTATAAGGGGAAGGGTATATCTGAAATGAAACACCGAAGCGAAGACAAAAGGGTTGAAAGTCGTATATTGCACACCCCAGAATATGTAAATCGATGGTCACAAAATGTCGCAAGACGTTTCCAAAAATATCAAATTACAAACCGAAAAATTTACCGTTCGCGATTAGGCCTTTTCGCTAGCGTTTACAGACAAAGTCCGTGAATATTGTTTTGTTGAAGGTAACATTAAATACGTAAGAATTAATTCAGTAACAAACTCAGCAATTACGTGACTATTAGCTCATTGAGAGTAACGAAAAATACGTGAACAATAACTCAACAAAAAAAGACAGTAGTAATTTAAATATTACCGCATTCAAAGCAAAGCAAAAGTGTTCTAGATAAAACAAAGAAATAATTGGGTTTGTTCCGACCTTGGAATTCCGTGGTTGCGATGCTTGCAAGACGCGAAGCCCTCTTAGTCCGGTGAAACTGCTTTATGCCTGCAAGACGCGAGCTCCTCTTAGGCCGGCGAAGTTGCTTTATGTCCTTCCCTCGATGCGTTCGTTCAACGGCGAGTTCGAAGGGGCCGCGTGGAAAAAGGCAGTTACAATTACGAGGCGGGCAGAAGTGTAATCAGCATAATAACGGAGAGTGGTCCAACCAATCCAAAAGCTGGTTTTCTTGACGAAATGCGATGCGAAGTCGTTCGAGTGCGAGGTGCCCGTAAAGTCACAAAATCCGGCTTAAGCCGACTCAATTCTAAAACAAAATAAAGAAATAATTTGGTTTGTTCCGACCTTAGAATTGTGTAGGGTTGCAAGACGCGAAGTCCTCTTAGGCCGGTGAAACTGCTTTATGCCTGCAAGACGCGAGCTCCTCTTAGGCCGGCGAAGTTGCTTTATGTCCTTCCCTCGGTGCGTTCGTTCAACGGCGAGTTCGAAGGGGCCGCGTGGAAAAAGGCAGTTACAATTACGAGGCGGGCAGAAGTGTAATCAGCATAATAACGCAGAGTGGTCCAACCAATCCAAAAGCTGGTTTTCTTGACGAAATGCGATGCGAAGTCGTTCGAGTGCGAGGTGCCCGTAAAGTCACAAAATCCGGCTTCAGCCGACTCAATTCTAAAACAAAATAAAGAAATAATTTGGTTTGTTCCGACCTTAGAATTGTGTAGGGTTGCAAGACGCGAAGTCCTCTTAGGCCGGTGAAACTGCTTTATGCCTGCAAGATGCGAGGTCCTCTTAGGCCGGTCAAGTTGCTTTATGTCATTCCCTCGATGCGTTCGATCAACGGCGAGTTCGAAGGGGCCGCGTGGAAAAAGGCAGTTACAATTACGAAGCGGGCAGGAGTGTAATCAGCATAATAACGGAGAGGGGTCCAACCAATCCAAAAGCTGGTTTTCTTGACGAAATGCGATGCGAAGTCGTTCGAGTGCGAGGTGCCCGTAAAGTCACAAAATCCGGCTTAAGCCGACTCAATTCTAAAACAAAATAAAGAAATAATTTGGTTTGTTCCGACCTTAGAATTCCATGGTTGCAAGACGCGAAGTCCTCTTAGGCCGGTGAAACTGCTTTATGCCTGCAAGACGTGAGGTCCTCTTAGGCCGGTGAAGTTGTTTTATGTCCTTCCCTCGATGCGTTCGATGGTGAGTTCGAAGGGGCCGCGTGGAAAAAGGCAGTTACAATTATGAAGCGGGCAGAAGTGTAATCAGCATGATAACGGAGAGGGGTCCAACCAATCCAAAAGCTGGTTTTCTTGACGAAATGCGATGCGAAGTCGTTCGAGTGCGAGGTGCCCGTAAAGTCACAAAATCCGGCTTAAGCCGACTCAATTCTAAAACAAAATAAAGAAATAATTTGGTTTGTTCCGACCTTAGAATTCCGTGGTTGCGATGCCTGCAAGACGCGAAATCCTCTTAGGCCGGTGAAACTGCTTTATGCCTGCAAGACGCGAGGTCCTCTTAGGCCGGCGAAGTTGCTTTATGTCATTCCCTCCAACGTCTCCTTCCCGACTTCAAAATCCCGAAGGGTGGGTCTCTTGTTACACCGCAAATTCAGGTAACACGAAACTCAGAAATCATCAAAAATGGCCACCGCGGTGAGACGTCGAACACAAAACTCGCACGTACAGTTCAACGAACAACCAGTCAATCAATGATGGATCACGCGTCTACTCGCGCAAGGGACGCTGGGAAATGTTTGCACACGCGTACCGTATCGAAAATCAGAACAAGGGTATAGCAAAAGGGAAGTATACCCAACGGTGTTATCTTAGTCGAAAATAAAATGTAACAGGCAAAGTAAAGACGGATAATTTAGGAAACTCGACATATGGGGAGAATTTATAGACGAAACTAACTCAATCTGCAATAGAAGAAGGACAACTGATTGTGAGATGGCTTGGACATGTACGGGAATAAAATGGTAAGAAAAATATACGAAGCAAGAACGAGAAAAGGAAGACCTAGAAAAATATGGAGGGAAGAAATAAGGCAGGCTACGGAAAAGAGAGACTTAAAGTCGACAGAAATAGAAGAAGGTGGCAAGAAACTTGATGATCAAGAGGCCTTATACCCGCAAGGTGATAAGGATTATGTATATCAATAAAATTCTTCGGATTGTTATTCAACTATCATTTGATTTATTTTTATATTTTGCGGAATAATGAATGTTAAATTAAATGTTCATCACAGCCTTAAATGATTACGTTACACGCTCGCGTGGTGGAGTGCCAAAGGCAACGCAAGGGAGCCGTGATGGCATTAAACAGGTGCAGTTTCTATTAAACAAGAGAAACAGTTTTAAACAGGAGCAATTTGATAGAAATAATAAAAATTGTCCCGATTTAATAAAACTCTTTCCTTCCGCATCCCCCCACGTCGGTGTGTCTCCCGCACCGAGCACCTATCAGACCTACGATAGGCAACCATACATACGCGTTTGGTAAGTAATGTTAATTCCCCATAAGGACCATCGATATTGGTTTTATTGCCAAGAAGTAGTTTGTTTATAAAACAAATCCTCTCATAGCAATAGCTCCTGAAGGTCTTGTTGTAATAAAACGTTTAATGTCCAACTGAGACAAGTTTTTACGTGTGTGTGCAGCCGAGATTCCTCCAGCCGATGAGACCGCGGATTTACGGCCCGTAACCCTCCCCCCCCCGCCCGTCATAAAAACCGAGCAATAAGAAAGCAAACGCACATAATTTCGTCTATCCGTTCGTCATCCGGCTTTAATTGCGGAAGGACTTCCTCATCCGACCACGCATCCATCATAAATGATGCATTAAGATCGATGCGTGGAAAAGATGGACGTCGTCGGATCGGGAGAACTCGCATTAAAGGGGTGATTTAGTGCGGGCGGATCTCTCAGATACAGCTGTTTTATTTTTATTTTCGCACCCGGCGACGAGATAAGACCGCCGAGGAATAAAAAAATACGTCGGCGCGAAGCGATATGCCGGGGATCTATCAGAAAATGGATTGGGGAGTTTCAGACCCGAAGGTATTCCCATTTGTTGAATGTTATATTGAGTTTATTGAAACTTTTGGTACTACTGAACAATATTCCGCTTCGCAAATTACTTTGGAGGGAGTATGGGACATCTCCATCCACCATTTTCAGTTATGGTTTGGGACAAACATTACCTACACAATATTGTACATTTGACCTCATGGTATTTTCTAAAGCACCCACCTCATATATTTGAGACTAAAACGAAAAGTTGTAAATAAATCCTGCCGTCCGCGGTTGTGAAACAGCATTTCCGAAAGCAATGAACCCGCGAGGAGGAAATTGCAATGGCGATTTCAGGAACATGCAAATGCGTCCAGGCTTTCCTTGCGCCGGAAAATAATTAATATTCCGCTCGCGTTCGTGACCAGAAAAGAAAGTGCGGCTCACGTGCTTGGACCGTGCATGCATTAGTTCTTATACGTGGAACTTATTGCCCCCCCCCCGCCCGTGATTAAACTGCACCCGAGTTACTTAATATTTCATCTGTTAACGAGTTCCTTGCACTGAAGCTTTTCCAATACGTAATCTTGATGAATGGGAAAATCACATTCTTCAAGTCTTTAAAGTTGTTCGAGTACCCAATTTATCCTCCGAACAAGTACACCTAACGCTAGGTTTGGTCTAACTAAAGAAAAATAGTACATTCAGGAAGAACACTTTTGGTAACCCAACAATCTAATACGATGTTAAACTATTAAGGGCGCCAGGACGGACGGTACCCACCTGACAGACAAAGACCTCGTCGGCGTCCCCGTACTGGAATATGGCGGGCCCACGTTTAACGTAGACTGGGAAAAGGCTCGGGAGCGAAGGCGGAGACGACTCGGCTTGAGTCAAACCCAAAATAGCACGGTAATACAAAAGCGAGAGTTTAGAAGTAGACCTAAAACTTGAAGTAGAACTAGAAGCCTGAATATAAAAGAAAGATAAATATAAGGAAGGAAACACTAACAGGAGGACAGAAAAATTTTCTGTCACATCCGGGAATCGAACCCGGGTCACTCGGTTACGCGCCGAATGTTTTACCACTAAACTAATGCGACTCCGAAGTTCGAAGGTTTTAAATTGGAAACAGTTGGTAAATGATATTTGCCGACAAGGCAGTAGAAATACTCAAATTAAGGGGAAGGCTATTGTTAGTGTAAATTAATAAATATAAGGAAGGAAACACTAACAGGAGGACAGAAAAATTTTCTGTCACATCCGGGAATCGAACCCGGGTCACTCGGTTACGCGCCGAATGTTTTACCACTAAACTAATGCGACTCCGAAGTTCGAAGGTTAGCGTCGTTAGCGTCCAAAATGGCGTCAGACAATTCGCACAATTTTTACCTGGGATTCGTAGTTTTCTCAAGCTTGGTATGGGGCTAAAATACCCCAAAACTCGATCGGTGGTGCACTAGGGAAATTCCGGCAAAGCCGTAGATAAGCACTTCTTAATCCTTTAAGCAAGGGCTTCGATAGTTTCTAAACGGAAAAACACAACAGCACGCCACCAAATCCCGATGAGAAATGAAATCGAGCGCGAAAGTGAGGCGGAAGGGATACATAAGCGATAGCCAATGACTTTCAAGACGATGATCACGCAGCGCTTTCAACAAATCAGAATCGAGAGGATCAAGGAAAGCGCGGGGTTGTCAAGTGAACTCGAGACGCAGCAACCGAAGCTTTGTTGCCACGTTTTCGTAGCGGAAATTCAAACGTAACAGCGTAAAGCGCTTCTTTCCAGATCACGGATTAAATCTCTCCGTTCGACGTTCACGCAACCAAAAGCAGTTTGAGGAAGCAACAAAATGGCAGCAGCCGATGATAATAAACGATGCGCGCTCTATTCCGCGTTTTAAAATACATACTGAACGAGTCTGTGCGTTGCTAAGAAAATACGGGACGGAGTGGGTCACCTGATCCATGTTGATCAATCGCTATAACCCAAGGGCAAGGACAAGGGCGACCCGAAGGCGCGAAATTTGCGCTGTCACAGTAGTCTCGTGATATGTGTAAAGACCAATTACTACGATCCTTTCTAAATCCAGAAGTATCAACTGGCGAGGAAAAAGAAGGATTCTACCTCAATGAGAATTCATTCAAAACATGTGAAGCTAAACGGCGGAAAGAACCCACCACCAAAAGAAGCAAAATGTGTGGCAAGGATGATGAAGATGGCGTAGGTAATGAACTGGTCTGTTTCAATGAAATGCTAAAGACAGAACGTTGCTCTGAAAATATCCCATCATCTTGAAGCAAGAAGCAAAAAATAAGGATGAGAACCCACCACCAAAAGAAGCAAAATGTGTGGCAAGGATGATGAAGATGGCGTAGGTAATGAACTGGTCTGTTTCAATGAAATGCTAAAGACAGAACGTTGCTCTGAAAATATCCCATCACCTTGAAGCAAGATGCAAAAAATAAGGATGAGAAATAGTATCGTGGTGAAGGTAAAGAAGAGAGAAGAAGCGAAACGTTGCAAGGAATAGAGGCACTCTGATGATGAAGGCGAAGAAGATGTTGCAAACGATTACAATCCACTTTAGGAAGAAAATGCCCATTTTCTCTTTTTCCAAAAAAAAAAAAAACAACTAGGGCGGAAGCCCTGAGAATTAAAAAAATTAACGGTTAGCGACGTCTTATTCCCATTGGCTGATCAATTAGAGCCTTAGCCTCATCTCACTTCATTGGATGGCCAATCAGCGGTTTGAGGTCATTTCATTGGCTGGCCAATTCGCGTCTCATTCCATTGGCTGGCCAATCAGCGGCTTGGCGTCGTCTTATTCTGTTGGCTGGCCAATCACCGGCTTAGCGTCGTCTCATTTTGTTGGTTATAGTTCGTGTATGCCGACGACACCCGACACCTTGGTTAACCAAGCAAAAATAAAGGATAACAAATAGTGTGATGAGGAGAGGAGAGGAACAATATGTGATGATAAGGAGCACTCAGGTGATATGAACACTAAAAACATTGACTGGTGGAAAAGACCCGGTTTGATGAGTGTAAGAAAACGAGGAGCTAAGAAGCGGAAGGAAATTGGAATGTATCTCATCATCCTTAAAAAGAAGCTGCTACCTACCTGTAGCCCAGCAAATTAGTGCGAGGGACTAACGTTTCTCCAGCACCGCTCGGCAAAGCTCTTGGAGAAGGGAGGTTCGACGTAACCCCAAAGCAAAAGGTGGGCAAAGTGAACAAAATACTAAAAGCACCAGCTGAGCACTCTTGTTTTTATTTAAATGGCTCGAAACTTTGATGAAAATAATATAATAAACTGAGTTAATAGAAAAAAGGGACCCAAACGGGGTCCAGTTATACGAAAACGCAGAAAAGTAAATAATTTGACAAGTTAGTTTACAATTAACTTAAACGAATTTAACTATACACCGCAAAATGAGAATAAAAATTGCAACGCCGCGGAAATTGAGCCAACCCAAATGGGTAATTAAACAAAAAGAATAATTGAAGTAAATCCGACCTGTAATCAGGATCCGGCGTAATGACACTCGGCTGTCAACAGTATCGGAGCGCCCTCTTGCGGTGGTTAGCGCCGTAAGCCAGTGTAGTAACGTCACCAAAGTAGCGTCGTCTTGCTGGACGAATCCACTCTCACAGGTGGGGGGTAGGCTGGGTTGCGAAACTTCAATCGGTACAAAAACTGGAAACCAACCTTTTCCTTACGTCCTTAAGAGTTATCCCGGTTATACCAGATAGGTAAAACTACCACAGCAACTTGAGCTAGAAGCCTGATGGAAGAAAAATATACGCGTTATGGCTTCGATACGGACCCAAAATGGCCACAGACATACCTGTTCCTCGTTTCAACGACCGGTCAGGCTTTTGGTTTTAACAAGCTTGTAATTCCCTCACGTACAGTTGCGGACAGAAAATTTCGGATGTCACTGTCACTCATCTGACGGATACATATAGGAATTTCTTAACTTTTACGTCAGTGGAATGACAGTGACATCCGAAATTTTCTGTCCGCAACTGTACGTTTGCAAACCTCGGAGAAATTCCGATTCCTTCTTCCTTCACAGAATCTCGTGAAAAAGGAGCACCAAGATAGAAATCACAAATACACGAGCCGTACGTTGGGAGTTCTAAAGAGAGACTGACTGCGAGCGAACTTCGCGTTCTTCCCCTACCACAAGTTCGGACAGGAGTCGTTAGGATTGAAAACCTAGTAAACCGAGTGAAATGGAGATATACTGTATGCCTAAACAACAACGCATAATCTAGCTGACGCAATATTGCACAATATTGTGAAATGCGACGAACGGCACGTAGGCCGTTAGATTCCCACGTTAATGTAGGGTGTTCGGAAAAATATTATGAATATTTTTCAACCGTAACAAAGCACAAAGTGTGGATAGAGGATAGCCTCGCGGTAAAGGTGAAGAAGATAAGGCGTTTTATGCAACTGGCACTGTGTAAACCAGCCCCAAGGTGTGCAATAAACAGTAGTCCTGGATGTTTAGGCTAAGAAATCAAGGAAGAAGGCAATGTCACCCAAAAAGAAAGAAGAAACCAGACGTCTGATTTACAAGAACCACAAAGATTCTGATGAAGGCGAAAGCGAAAGCGAACCAGAGGAGGACAATTTTTTTTTTTGAAGCAGTCCAGTTTGCATGGAAGCACGAAATGACAAATCAAATGGAAGATACTAAAGACGATTAAGAAGAAACCTGTACCTGAGAAGGACGACTATTATGCGAGTAATAGGAAGCTCACAGTTCACAATTTATTATGTTCCAGGAATTTGGGGCAAGCAAGCTACACTTTAATCCGGCAGAATGAAACCCTGTGATTGGTTCTTCCTCACTTCAACGACATTATTTGGAACTTGTCGATTGGTCTACCGAATCGATTCCTCGATGCACGGCTGACGTGATTGTCGAATAAAATGAGATTCAAGGTGAACATTGAGTTCTGGATTCGGCCGCTGCTGGGTCAATGGTGATGTAACTCAACTTCTGCAGTATTTTTTGTTTTACCATCGCGGTGTAAGAAAGTAGATCATTTCGCAAGTTAAGATACTCGGCAGAACGACGCCAGCGCGCGACCCGCCTAGACTTAATATAAACAAATGTTATACTGCGGCTTGCGTCATCAAAGACGGCTTCGTCATCATGGTGCTGAGATTAAAGTTGTAACAAAGTTGGAACCATTTAAAAGACGAATGTTAACGGGTGTTTAGAGTCGACCCTGAGGAGGTGACGTAACTCAACTCGTTCGTTTTTGTTGCTGTTCGTTTCCTATCTTTTTTTTGGATTACATAAAAAAATAGATTCTCGAAGAACATTGCCGCATGAAAGCTTGAGGCCGTACATTTTCGTTATAAATATGATTCCACGTCACCTCAGAAGTGCACGTAATGAAAATACTGCCCCCAGATAAAGCAAATGCGATCTTAGCCGCGAGCTTCGTGCAAGACCACGAAACATGCGACGATAACTCAGAAGACCTGGATGACGTTAATACCGCGCGAAGTCGAAAGTGGGTAAGCCCCGAAAGCTGCCGTACTCCGGGTGATCCGATACGATTGTCTTGGATGGGGGCCCTCGTATCGATTCGCGGAGAGAGCCCTTGCTCTCGCCGAACAATGGTTAAGAGGTTTATCGCGTGGAGTGATAGGGAACATGGGACCACACCTCCTGCTGGGAAGCATTTATCTTGCTTATCGCGATTATCTCGGCGCTCGTTTCTATCTGATTTACGTCATGTATGCACGGGTGAAGATGATGTTTATGCTATCAAAGTTCGTCCTTTAAGCCGAGTACTTTATCAAGTTGCTTCGACAATTAATTCGAAATGAACGGGACTTTGTAATAAATTGAAAAAAGAGAGACCCTTTTCTGTCTCATATATTTGGTTTAAGTTTTATTAAATTCTATTCATGTTCCGGTTATATTACCTACCCTTAATCCCTTGCTAAAAACAGAAACCGTATTGTAACAGTATTACATACATTGTTGCAAAGCGCGATAGCCACTTTCTCATGCAGATCTTACGTGGGTGTATGTATGGTTGCCTACCAGGCGCCTGCGTAGGCGAATTTTGCTCGTGTTGCACGTTATTCATGTTCACCTTTTCTCTCACAAATTGGTTGTGTCCCTCTTGTAAATTCTAAAACTTTTTAAAGACAAAACGTTATTACACGAAGCCATCATCATTTTACGAGAATCATTTAAAGCTACCCAATTTATAAGACCTCACGTAACCGAGCCGGAGAAGCCGGCCGAAATTAATTCTTGCTCTATATCCCCCCCCCCCGCCCCGAAACTTTCATTCGGAGCGGCAACATTAATTACAACCGCCCGCCCGTCCGGAGCAACGAGAGAAATATTATGTGAACCGGAGGAATCCGGGAATTCCTCCCTCTCAACAAGTCCCAAGTTTATGTGCGAAGATGCGAAGAAAAGTTGGCGAGAGCCGTAATCTCTGAATTCGGGCGAATCAATTGCACGGAAGGCGATTTATTCGCGTTCGAACTTACTTTCGCCGGATTTATGTTGACCGTTACCTTGAATGATGGCCGGCGAGCGGTGGTGTTTCGTACGGAAGCGCAAAGTTCTGTTGTCCCAGAAGTTTCGGGGGCGAAAAGTTCGAAATGGGAAAAGGTGCTCTATTCATTTCGTTTAGTGGGTTTCTCCTTTAAATGTAAGAAGCCGGCATTTTGTACAGAAGTAAATGATTATGTTCATTAAGCGAGGAGCAACAATACTGAGCGGAACTGGCGCGGTCGTTCACGAGTGGGGGTTAATATAATCACTACTTTGCACGTTTCTTTTGTGTTATTGTTTACATTTTATAACTTGTCACTCGTCGGTCTTAGCTTGTCACCTGTTTCTCACTCTAGAGCCACAGTCAGGGATCAGAGAGTTCAAGATAGGAAGCGAAGCAACCATCGTATTATCGCGCCATCTATAGTCTCAGATGTTAACACTGACGCTGCCTAACCAACCGAGGACGACGAATGAAACCGTGATTGGATTGGTTCAAACTGCTACAGCGTTTTAGCTGCAACTTAAAAATCTTTGCTATGATGTTTCGATTGAGTGAATGTCCCTCTTTTCTGAAGATATTCCCTGTATCCCTTTTTGTTCGATTTTTCCCTGCAAAACGGGATTTCCCCTGCAACCTGGCAACACTGTGCGCGTGGTTAGGAGAATACGGCACGGAGGAGGTCATCTGATCCACGTTGACCTGATTTATTCGCAGAAGTCAGGCTTCGAAAAGCATTCTAACGCGTAGAGTGCTTCTTTCCAGATCACGGATTAAATCTCTCCGTTCGACATTCACACAACCGAAAGCAGTTTGAGGAAGCAACGAAATGGCAACAGCCCGTAATAAACGATGAGCCTCTATTCCCCGTTTAACAAAGTATCGAACGAGCCTGCGCGTGGTTAAGAGGGGGTCATCTGATCTACGTTGACCTGATTTATTCGCAGAAGTCAGGCTCCGGAAAGCATTCTAACGCGTAGAGCGCTTCTTTCCAGATCACGGATTAAATCTCTACGTTCGACATTCGCACAACCAAAAGCAGTTTGAAGAAGCAACAAAATGGCAACAGCCCATAATAAACGATGCGCACGGTTAAGAAAATATGGTACGGAGTGGGTCACCACGTTGATCAATCGCTATAATCCTTTGGGAAAAATCAGTACGATCGAAACGGCAAGGACAAGGGCGACCTGAAGACGCAGCGGCCATATTGGAGACAAACGGACCATTAAACTACGATCCTTTCCACATCCAGAAGTATCAACTGGTGAGGAAAAAGAAGGATTCTACTTCAATGAGAATTCATTCAAAACATGTAAAGCTAAACGGAGGAAAGAACCCATCACCGAAAGAAGCAAAATGTGTGGCAAAGATGATGAAGATGACGTAGGTAATGAATACGATCCAAAAGTTTCAACTGGTGAGGAAGAAGTGGTCTATTTCAATGATGAAACATCTTCATCACATATCACATTGTCACCAAATTTTAAATTTAATTTACTTGCCTCTTACTTACCACTGACAGATGACAAGCTTCTGCTGACGAAACGTATCAGCTGTTCCCCAGGCTAGCAAGTGTGAAGAATGGGGCGGGTTGATTAAGTCGACGTCTTCAATCGACCAGATCGGGCAGAAAATGAATCAACAATAAATACAGAGGCGAGACTTTACTCACTGGTGTGCGTAAACGCAGAAATTAAACTCGAAGTTAAAGTTAACACAATTCATTACACAAGTCAAAACACTTTACGCTATTACAATTGACTGCTTAATTTTATCTACGGTAAACGCAGCGCAAAACGTAGTTCGAAATTCTTCCTCGCGATTCGACTATTCGCGAGAAATGACTAAAATATAAACCGATCGTTCCGCAAAATTAAAGTTGAAATACCTAACCTTTTGACAGCGCGTCCAGTCGTGTGTCAGGGTCAACGTTACCAACCGAAGCGCGATGGCCGGTGAGTAGTCGATCGCGGGGAGCGTCGACAATCTGGATCAAACTGGATCCGCACGGATCGTCAAGATGGCTGATCAGGTTTCCACGATCGGGTTACGGTACATTCACAGGGCAGGAGCGCCACTGGAGAACTAGGCCTAAAAACCTGGTCTAATAGCCTGCGCCCAAACAGAAAAGCCTACATAGAAGAAATGATTTTTGGTATCGGCCATGTTAGGTACACGCCCTTGCACGTTTTACGTTACCTGGGATTTTCTAAATTTCCAGGCTTAGTATGGAGCCCCCAAATGTGTTCGATGGTGTCACGAGGTCTTCCGGCACAGCCGCAATTGAATTACTCCTCCCAAAGAGCGAGAACTCCGACAATTTTACAACACACGTAAAACACGTTAACACTCAACCAAGGACGATAGAGACGACTCGAAGATGGTGATGGCCGCTAAAATACGGGCGGTAACCAACGGCGTTAACAGAAGGCTGTCACGTGGTGTGCCACACGAATGAGCTTCGAGTAGTAAAGAGGAGGGATGCAGGGTAGCCAACTGTATCCAAACGCGGTTCGTATATCACTTTGCCTCCGCGTTTCTTTGGCGGGAGATTTGAACGTAACAACATCACCAACACCAGGTGAATTTTAATTGGAATATCCCCTCGCAAAAAAGGGGTCGACGATGAAGTCACAAGGGGTAGCGAAATGACAAGTTTAAATTTGGATTAAGATACATACAAAAAAGAAGTAGTAAAAAAAAAGAGGGTGGCCTTTCGGTAACGCGGCGTCGTCTTCCTCGGGTGGTCTGCCCAAAAAGGTCATGGAGGTGAATTAAGTAACCTACCCTCTAGGATAGTATTATTCAACTTAAGCTCCTGCGTCGACAGAATTTTGTAAGTATGGAGGTTCTTCCTCTTCTGGTAGTCTCATCGATCCATAGCATTACGTCCCTTGCCCTTTTCTATAATGATGATGCTCAACTTTTTCTTCCTTTTAACTGAACTTTCAGCGAAGAAGAAAAATGTCTGCAGCTGACACTGAAAGATGGGGGCGTTAATACTTTTATTGCTTTCCAGTGAAACGCGACCGTGACATTTTTCGCGTCGTTAATTCCAGATAGGATCTGGAAGTCTCGTAATAACAAGAACTGATAAATCAGGAAGGCATCGGGTCGCGCCGGAAACATAATTACGGAAACGAGAAGTGCAGCAAGGATCTCAGAAAACCAATTTCGCCGTAACGAGAACTTTCAACACTCCAGAGCGAAACGCCCGGGATTTCATTTAAACATCGAAATCCTATCCGCCAGTTGTTACCGTTACTGTTATTATTTAGGCACTTATTGTTATTGTCGCCGGAGTGCCTGTTCGAATTTATAACTCGTTTAATACCCTCTGGGATAATATTTTGGGGTAGTGTTGGTAAGTTTGTTTTTATTGGGCCCCCGGGAATGTCGTCCTTCCTATTTCACTTAGGTACCCAAAGCTAACCCTAATTTCCCCAAAAATTACTGCGCTTTCAGAAATAACCACACTCCTTCCAAATTTATTTACAAGGTCAAAGACATAATGACGAAATAAAAGAGTCATCGTTCGTCACTGATAATAATAATGATGATGGTCCAAGTTATTACGACTCCTCCGGTGTTTCGACCGCCTCCCCTTCCTACTCGGAGGTCTTTCCGACGTGGCGTTCAGTTCGTGGCAGTTCCAATCCCTCCTTATTTTCTTCAGGTTCAGCATGCTGCTTTCCATGTTGGCGAGCTCGGCGTCGCACATCCTCCCGACGTCTTCTAAGTGCTTGCGGTAGAGCTTCATGACGCTGGGATCTCGCTGGGCTTCCGCTGTGACGTAACTTCCTGTAGGAAGCGCGGTGTTATAGGCGGGCTCGCCGTAATATTCGTAGTCGTAGTTGGGGGTGATTAAGTAGGAACTCCAATCCACCGCGAGACAGTAGGGCTGAGGGTATTCCAAGGGGTAGTACGAGGAACTTGTGTACTCCGGCTGAAAATGGAAATTGTATTACGTCAAAAAATGACACAATCGATAATCTCTTACGCTTCAGTTTCCTTGTAAAGCTTTAAATTAAACAAGTTGTATATTTATCATTACAACCTGATGTATAGGCCATCGACATAACCTATTAGATGACCTGCCCCGAAAAGTCGTCTTAGGTTCGAGAATCATCGGACTTAAGGACCCCAATTAAGTGTGATAATCCGGACTAAGATGACTTTCTAATAATAACAATTTATAAATAAATGCACACACAAGACTGATAAGCAACGTAAATTAACGACAATGATGAAATTAAACAAAAAAATGAATATGAAACGAAGTAACCTATTTCGTTACTATGAATATTTGCTTATTTTTAAATTTGTTTTTATTTTATGTTGCGCTGAATTGAAACTTTTGTTTTTGGGGTGGGAGTTCCAGCAGAGTGGGGCTTCCTGCCACTCACATGCCTATATAAGCGGATGAGAGCGCGGCCAGAACAAGTCATCCGCCCGTCGCGTCGGTGCATGACTCTAACGCGCTAAGCGACCTGGCTCCACTCCCTTACCTACCAGGTACGGGTGTCTCGTGTATAACTCACATTGAGTGGGTGTCTTGGTCATACCTACCAGATACAGGTGTCTCGCATATACCGTCCCTTTGAGTGGGTGTCTCGCTCATACCTACCAGATACGGTTGTCTCGTATATACCGTCCCTTTGAGTGGGTGTCTCGCTCATACCTCCCAGATACGGGTTTCTTGTTACAGTTAAATTTCATCGCAGCGAGTTCGCTACGCATTTGTAGCGAGCTGGCAACGTCGCTTCTATGTATATCTTGTCTGAACATCCGACAACACTATAACCTGCGCCCTTTGAATTCTCGCTTTCACATCGGCTCTTTTATTCAGAACTCTTGGCGTCATAATTATTCTATCGGCTATCGACTATGGCGTAGACGTAATTTCGGCGACCTTCCGTTTCACGTTCGCGCTTGAATTCATTCCTCCTTGGGAATTGGTGCAGTGCTGACGTATTTTATCGCCTTTTTTGGAAACTATCGGAGCCCTTGCTTATTAGATTGAGAAGTGCTTATCTACGGCCCTGGCGGAATTTCAATAGTGCACCACCGATTGAGCCCCATTCCAAGCTTGAGAAAACTACAAATCTCAGGTAGAAATTGTGCGAATTGTCTGACGCCATTTTGGACGCTAACAAGTGTGTTCTTTCTTTCTATTCTATTTGGTTCTATTTTACGTTTGGCTCTACTCCTAACTCACGCTTTAAGTTTCGCCGTGCTTCCCGGAGTTCGACTCAGGCCGAGTCGACTCAATCTTCGCGGCCGAGCGTATTTTCCCAACGCCTAATCTGGTACGCCGACCCGCCATCTTCGCAGCCTTTGTCCACCGGTTCGATCCGGATTTGCGACGTCGGACAGGAACAGTAGGTGGCGTGGTGACCGCCAACTTCACCTGACATTACCAACTGTGTTTGACAGAAAAGAGTCGTGAGTTCGATTGTTTGATTTAATATCAGTTCATAAATTTCATCTCGTGCGCAAATATTGCGTGCCTTTTGGAGAGCGAATTTTCGGCTGAATGCATAAAGACCAAATATAGTTTTTTTTTGTTGTCCTTGAGTAAATACACCGACAACTGTAGATTATTCGCAGTTTATCGATGCATAGCATTTTTTATATAACTTGATATAAATTGCATTTGCTGCATTTGCTCGAATTTTTGTCGATCAATAAAGCTTAAATTTGTTAACTTTAAGTGCGTGTTTACGTTGCCCTTTCTTCACGTACCAGTGAGTCTTGTTCTGGCTTTCTGCACGATCAAATCGGTTCGGGGATACCGACGAGGTGGTTTGTCTATCAGCTGGGAAGATCCGTCTTGCCGTCCTTAATAATTTAACATCAAATTAAACCCACTCCCACCTCACTGTTGCTAGCCGAGGGGAAAGCTGGTGGAAAATACAGCAGAATTTGCCACCTGGTCAAGATAAGGCTGTCAAGTTTAAAGTAAATTTGGTGACAGTCTCGCATTGAGTGGGTGTCTCGCTCATACCTACCAGATACGGGTGTCTCGCATATTCCGCTCATTTGAGTGGGTGTCTCGCTCTTACCTCCCGGATACGGGTGTCTCGTATATACCGTCCGATTCCTGGAGTCGGAACCGTACCGTTAAATACCGAGATTTAGTCATATTTAAATCGGCCGCGATTTATATATACTTTCCAAGTCGTAAATACGTAAATATAAACTTTACTGTGTATTTAGTTGTGTTGTTAAGTGATCGACGAGCTTTTATTTACGCTGAATACATGGGACCACTTTATCCAACAGTTATTAAACGATTTTCGGTAAGAAAGATACAATCCTTTCCGGGAGTTGAAAGTATTGATAATCTTGAAGGGGAGTTACGCTGGGGCCAGATCGCAAGTCAGCGGAGCGGAGCCGTTACGAATTCCGAACAATCAAAGCCTGCTTGTTAAAGCAAACAATTCACAGAAAATGTTCGGATTGACTTTATTCGAAGAACGCTTGCACCTGCACTCGCTTGCGTACCAAGGAGAATCACTGGTATAGACAACCGTGCGTAAAAGTATTTAAATTTCATTTGTTCAGATGATGTCATAATGCCACGTCAAGACAGGAGCGACTCCTTTGCCGACTGTTCACGATAATTCACGAGCAGAAATCAGGCTTCGAGAGGCCTGGAAGAAAGCCTTTCGTTGCTTATAACGCACTTATCAAAAGTCGGAGTAAAATCCTCCGTTCCACACTTCACTTTAAACAAAACAGTTTAGTGAATTTCTCAACGTGGCGGAAGAGCCCAAAAACACGAGGCGTACGCTAAGCGGGGAGCAACAAGACTGAGCAGAGATAGCGTGGTCGTTCACGAGTGGGGGTTGACGGATAAACACTGCAAGGGGAGTTGCTAAGGGAAGAGGCAATAGGATTACACAGGAGAGTGAGCGAAATAGAACAATATTCAGTGACGCATGGGTCGTTGCATTCGTCTTGTTGTGCAATACGAGTATTTTGCAATCTTATGAAACGACAGGAAACCCAGTAACGTAGTTTCGATTCCCACAATATACCGGGCGATCCGGGAAACTAATAATAATTATTGATGAATTTTTCACAACCGTAACAAGTCCTGGCGACTTACATGCGCTTTAAATGTACGGAATGCCGTTTCTTCTCTCCTCGAAATATTTCGTTTGAATTTTGATTATTGTTTTGAATTATTCTCATTGATGTTATCTTCTCTTCGTTACGAATGGAGAAAATGAAAATGTATGTGCTCTTAGACAAGAGAGAGGAATGGGTCAATTCCTAAATTATATTATATCATTATCCTTAGATATAAAAAGGACGCTGAGAGGGATTCCTTTTTTAAAACTTATCCTAGACATCTGCAAGCAAAGGAATTTCGTCTTGGGTCTTGCATGGTTCGCCTAAGAAAGAATTTGGCAAAGGGGTGAGAAAGAGGGAGCGTGTGCATAAAAAATGAATCTCTTTCTCACTCTCGTCTCGGTATCTAGCTTGTCCCGATGAGTCCTTAAAACCGACAATCTTGAAAGTATAGATTTTTTTAATCTAATTTCTTTTCAACCCCCATACGTTACAGCGAGATCACAGCAACTATTTTGGGGGGCGAAACTTTCACGATGGAATTCTAAATATGGGGGCTTTATATTCTTATGCAAGATGAATATAAAAACTGTATTAATAGAGGGAGCATTCAAGCAACAGGTAGCCAATTCTTAAATTCCATTAGCGGTTAAACTGCACATCCCACCCGCCCCCGCACCCACCCCAAAAATTAATTTGTGGATTTTACCAGTTGTGTGCTGGGGATGGAATAGAGCGACTGCGTTTCCCAGCGTTCTTTCATCAGGTGTCGCTTTTCCACCGCCAGTTTCCACTTGAGCAGCTCGAGCGTCTCGTGTATGCTCTTCAGCTTCTTGGTGAAGTCGTCGTCGTGGAACACCGGGTGTTCCCCGTACTCCCTCATCAGCTCATTTTGAAACCGTTTAAGGACCTCGTAGTCATTTTCCGCGTCGTTCATTCTGATGTGATGTGCACGGCGAATTTTCACGTCACGTTGACAAATTACGTCTGAAAATGACGGGGGGAGGGGGGGTGCTTGATTTTAGATTGCCCTGACGTAAAATGAGGCGTCGCAAATCGATCTTGAATTGCGGCGAGCGGGGTTTTTAGATTTTCCGGAATTTTATGATTTGTTTCATTTTTTGCGTTTTTTCTTTTTGGAAAGCTTGCGGTGTGCAATCGGATTGCGGCTGTTTACAGCTGTTAGTCTGTTCCGGTTGCTGGTCGTTGTTGATTCCCTTTCAGCGCGGACGGCAACTTCGAGGTAACGCTCGCTACTAAGGCGACCATCTACCATCAGGGTTTGGTCGAATGGAAGCCGCCCGCCATATACAAGTCCTCCTGCGAAATTGACGTTGAGTATTTTCCGTTTGACGAGCAGACCTGCGTGCTCAAGTTCGGTAGTTGGACGTACGACGGCTTCAAGGTAAGTGGCAGCATGACAAGAACCGGCCTCAACTTCAAGGCTCGAGGCTTCACTGTATTTGTGACGGCGGTGCCCCGATGTGATCACAAATACACTGAAGACTGTTATCGTCGTCTCCATCTGCATTTCGATCCTGTGTTTTCTTTCTCGACGCATTTAGCTTTCGCCAACAGTTGTTTCGTTTACGAAAGACGACACCCTGTATACGTAGGTTGCAAATTTGCAACGTACTAAATGAGACAGTTTTAGTCGACGGAAACGAAGGGGGTGCACGCCAACACTCTTTCTTTCTCACGCTTCAATTAACCACGTGAATTACCAGCGAAAGTTGCGCGTCGATAATTTCGCAGAAGAAAGAAAAAAAATTTACCGCGCTCTGGTAACTATGATTTCGCGAATCTCACGCTGAAGTTTGCTGAAGTTAAACGTTGCGTGCTGAAAGGCGCCGTCGTAACTCAAAACGGAGGCACAAAGCCTCCTCCATTATCGGCGAGCTCAGCTTACGCGGTGGGGGGGAGGAGGGGGCTCGTTACTTTTGCGTTTAATCGACGTCGTGAAATATGTTTCATAATTTTCGAACGATGCGATGTTTTCCTACGTCCTTAAGTAATCACAAACAAAAAGGGACGGAAATTCCTTTGCCTTTCATCATTTTTGTTGTGCATCATGTTGTGTAAGAAACCGGTATTCTGTACAGGGTTAGTTAACCCCCATTTATTATTTCAATTATTGACCGATTCAAAAATTTCAAAAATTGTTCTTAAACCGGGTAACATACTGGGTGTTTTTCAATGACGTAATTCGGCAAAGGTGTTACGTCACCAAGTGGCCAGGTCCACTTTCACGGGGGCACTTATTTGTTCCAAACGCTGATTCCGGCTTTTTCTTTCACCCACAGGGATGTCGATTAATTCAACGGAGGTAAAACCACCACTAAAAGCCTAGCAGAAGAGAGAGATGCGCGTTACCAACAGAACATACGCACAAAATTGCCAACAAGACATACCTGTTCTTTGTCCCAGAAACGGGCCTTAGAGAAGCTTAATAATGAACTTGAATTCACTCGGCGTGCTTTTAACAAATCCCGTTTCAGTCTTCAATCGCAAAACTCACATGAGAGAAGCACAAAGATTGTAATCACCAACGAGCAATAGGTCAGCACGCCAGGAGCGCTGTTGAAATAATGAGCGCGAAGCCGAGGGCTGCGTTCTCTTCCAACTATGCGCTGAGACGGGATCGTTACGGGATGAAATCAGTTTAAGCCGGGCGACAGAGTGAAACGGAGAGATACTGCAGGACTAAATAACAGCGTATGGTTTGGTGGCGTAATATTGAGAAATATGAGGAAAGTCACGTAGCCACCCAGTGCTCTTTTTTACTTGAAATAACGCCCTGGGCCCATAACCTATTAAAGGGCCGCAGGAAGTGTGAATTATAATGGAAAAGAAAAATTGTATTTTTTTCTCCACTTTGCGATGCGCTTTCGTTCTTTTGTGAAAACTCTGAATTCTAAAAGATAACACATACAAAACCCTACAACTATTGTATTTAAAGTTTTTCTCTAGCTCTTATAAAACAAAACCCCTAGATAGGGTGCAAAGTATTAAAAAAAAAAACATAATCAAGTTTTCAATAATTGACGCATAACACAAAAACTAGCAAACCAATTATATAATATGTATATATATTTATTATCACATAGTCAGAAGACGTACAAACGTCTAATCGCTACTCTAGAGAACTTTCATCTTGTTTTAAGTTCAGGTAATAATAGAAGATGGAGATACTCTGAGGCCCAGTTTTACAATCATGGAATAAGTACGGAATAACTGTTCGCCGAATATCCTTTAATGTTCCTCCATATCTACGTCACGTTATTCTAAGAATAATGCTTATCCGACGATTGTAAGATCGGGCCTGAGAGTGCTCTAGAACAGCGAACCGAAAACGCCATAAGTGTATTTGCTACAAGTTCCAAGTTCCGTTTCTCTCTCTGTATCCAGTGCCATGGTGTGGTGAGCAAGAATTTGCATACAGAATTTTGTACAGAATGCCGTTTCTTCTTTTTATCAAATTTGTTTTTGTGTCATTTTGAAACAATCCTTCGTTTGGATTTTACATTTATCCAAGTTATTCTCGTTAATAAATCATTTGTCTAAATTATTGTACAGGGTGAGCTAATAGTGCGTATTCGGAAGAAACTAGCTGGGATAAATGCTGTTTTAAAAATTCACGAATTCACTAGATGGCGCTAGTAAAACAATGCCGTTTGTTTATTCTGTATTTTGATAAGATGCACCATTTAAGTTCCGCCCAAAAAAATAAGAATAATGACTTTGCTAGGTAAGGGTTAGTGTTGCTGCGATATTTCTGTTTGTTAAGTTTGACACTTCAAATTTTTCTTGACAGATACATAACCTCAATAAAAGCCTGATTTACCAAATTTATCTTCTAAGCACGCACGGTATGTCAAATTCTTGCCTTTTTGAATTTCATTGTCCGTTAGTATACCCTTATAATAAATTGATCTATTCTTCAAGACAAATCAATAATTATGAACCATAATGTACAGTATAAGTATTCCATTTACAAAACGTAACTTTGGCTTGGCGGGGCCTATCACACGCCGAATCACTCTGTACAATTGTAACTAATTTTAAATCATGCGCCGTACGTAAGTAATAGTGAAAATAGATTTCAAAAATTTGCAATAATAGAAACGCTATCTTCCGAATGCACACTATTGGCTCACCCTGTATTTATTTGTTTGCTTTCTTTTCTGAAATTCTTCTGAATTTAATAATACATGATTCGACTTAAGTTATGGGACGGGTGGTAAAAAAAATGACAAGAAAGGGAAGGAATTGTCCTTTACTTTCAACTTTATCAAATTCAAAATAATTTTATAACGAGAAAATCAGCATTTCATAAGTAAAATAAGCAAATGTTAGTTTCTAAAAACATAGCCGACATGGTAATGTAATAATATTTTCTTACCCTAAACCATCGGACCAGACACAGAGACTCGGATTTTTGGAGATGAGATCAACCACCCACTGCGACGTTCTGTAAATGTCGAGTTCGCTCTCGGGCTTGTGGAGATGCACTCCACAAGACGGGCACTGGCTGTCTGAACTATGTCATGCTATGTCATGGCGTTTTGTATTGTTTTAAACAAAGGTCATTTCGACCATGTAACACTCCGGTTGTATGCGTTAACAAGACTTCCATCATATGGTATGGTGTTTACGTAGCTGGAATTCTGCGAATTTGTAAAGGTCTCATCTCGGCCAAGGCTTTTGATAAAGCGAGCCGCTGTTATGCTTATTTACATAATCTTTAGGTGGCTGAATTTTCCGCTGCTCGATTTCTTACAGTTATATGACGTGAAAAACATGTGATGTCTCGATTTTCAAGTTCAAATTCTAGGAGAAGGAAACCCGCCCCCCCAACCCCTTAGTCGATTTACATATATTTGAAATTAGAAACAAAGGCAAAAGTTTTCAAAATAATAAAAAAGAACACAATCGAACGTTGTGTTACGTCCCCCGTCGGTATTGTTTATGGTTTTTACACGACGTCTTAATCTATTATATTTTAATAAGATTTGACTTGAGTTACGTGACGTCATCGCGGGAGCAACAGTAGTCAGTTTAGACGCTTATATCTCATTAACCAGCACCTGCATGAACATTTTCTTCACAGAATATGAAAGTACACGTCGAGATCTGTCGTTTCAAGTGAACCCCGAGTTTCAGCTGGTTGATTTTAATTAATTACAAATTAATTAAAAGTACACTTTCACGGTCATATAAGCTACGTAATTTAATTTATATTAGTGAATTTTTTAATCGCACACAATTCAGCAAACTTCAGCTCCGATATTTTCTTCTAATGCGGAAGACGTTGAAGATATACCGTGCCTTCAACAATTCCCGAGTTCCACGTGACCAAATTATAATAAGTTGAATTTGTTTCGCGCAAGTTGGCGACACTGTAAGGTGTTTGCGTGTCAGTAGAAAAACTAAAACCAATGTGAATGTAGGTGTGCATCGTTCCAGATAGTGGTAACACTAGCGTGATCGTGGGACACTTCGATTCGTTCAAAGTCAACACTATCTTTAGGGGTGGGGTGGTTTCTTGTACTGACGAAGTAACCCCTTGAGTTCTTGTATCTGAAAAAGTATCGACAATGACGCCATTTTACCAGAGGTGGTTGTTGAAGAATTTTTAAGAAAAAACGTTTGGCCCTCGGCTTTAGTTCTTGCAACCGAAGAAGTGTCGACAATGACCAGAGGTGGTCGCTGAAGGATTTTTTTCCTGGCTCTAGTTCTTGCCGAATCGTTTTACCGAATGCTGTTAGTTCTTGCATCCAAAGAAGTGTCGACAGTGTAATGAAGTGTATTTACGCGTGACCTTTCACCCTCCGCTTGAACTGGTTTGTCAACACCGTGCATCGACAGCGCTACATCTTCGCGCTGCCCTACCTTCGAAGACGTCACGAAGAGGAGGCGCTTATCCTTATAAAAGCCGCCTCGCTTCATAGAGAACCGTCAGTATACTGCTGGTCTTCCGCGGTATACTGACCAACCCTCCTACCTGGCGTGGTCATCCCGCCATTTCCCCTCTGGCGTGGTCCACCCGGCGCTTCCGTCTACCTTTCGTTTAGGGGAGTACTCTGCTGGTCAACCGCAGAATACGAACCAGTCACCCCTCCGGCGTGGTCCACCCGCCGCTTCCGCTACCGCTTCCGCTACCGTTAGCGCTACCGTTACTGTTACCGCTACTGCTATTACTCACCGTCTTTTCTCTCTGGCGTGGTCAACCCGCCGCTACCGCTATTACTCACCGTCTTTTCTCTCTGGCGTGGTCAACCCGCCGCTACCGCTATTACTCACCGTCTTTTTCTCTGGCGTGGTCCACCCGCCGCTACCGCTACCGCTCACCGTCTTTTCTCTCTGGCGTGGTCAACCCGCCGCTACCGTTTCTATCCCCTACCGTTTACTGCGTTTAATACAGGTGGCTAACCCCGTCCGTTTTACCGCCCCGCAGCCGTCCGAAGATACCGCCCCGCAGCCATCCGCGATAACCTGCAGCCACCAGGAGGACACCGTTTTCGTTTCATTATTATTATTATTGAAGTGTTACCTTTATTTTATTTTAATATATTTAATTCTTCGAATTCTGGAACTTAATTTCCCTACCGAGCTACACCGACAAGCATCCGTTACAACAGTGACCAGAGGTGGTCGTTGAAGAATTTTTTTGGCGCTAGTTCTTGCGTTATTTCTTGCATCCGAAGAAGTGTCGACGATGATCAGAGGTAGTCGCTGAGGAATTTTTTTTTCTGGCCCCAGTTCTTGCGTCATGTTACCGAATGTTCGTTCTTGCATCCGAAGGAGTGTTGACAATGACCAGAGAGGTGGTGCTGAGGAATTTTTCTGGCTCTAGTTCTTGCGTTAATTCTTGCATCCGAAGAAGTGTCGACAATGACCAGAGGTCATATTATATTGTAATTGGGATATTTCATCTTAAGTATCGTCACAAGTGTGAGTTTGGTTGCCTAATTTTGGGCGATCACGTGGGACTCAGGGATACTTGAAAGCGCGGTATAATTAATTTATATACGAGGGTTAATCGGCTGAAAGTGTCTAATTTAGTACGAAACGAAAATCATTTATTGATGGTAAATGAGAAAGAGTAAACGAAACAATTGTGAGTTAACACGCCGATCCGGGGAGTCCCCGAGGACGGTCGTTGAAGCAGCGCGCCCCCCACTGTCAGTGTTGTTTTCTTGCAGCGCCGACGGCAACTATGAGGTCACGCTGATGACCAAGGCGACCGTCTACTGCACCGGGCTCGTGGTTTGGCAGCCGCCGGCCGTTTATAAGTCCTCGTGCGCTATTGACGTTGAGTTCTTTCCGTACGACGTCCAAACGTGCGTTTTGAAGTTGGGAAGTTGGACGTACGATGGGTTCAAGGTTCGCGAGGTGTTTTATTGACTTGTGTTTGTTTAGACTTGCGCTCCCTGTTGTACATATCTACTGTGAACACTTGGGAAAGGTATAAAATTATCCCCGACTCCTGCTGCGACGCCGCAGTCGCCCGCCCTCGAACGCCCTCTTCGCGGAGACGCGTCCGGCACACTAACACACACCGGTTACAGATATACAGAACACCAGTTAGAAAGTAGGCCATGGAGAATGACCGCAGAGAAACCGTATACAACCGTCATTTGATAATAAAAGCAAATAACGGAAGTAATAAAAATATACATACATGTTGCACATATACCGAGCAGATATGGAAAAAAAATTAAGTAATTTAAGTAAGAAATAAATTTGCCTACTAATAAAAGCACGGAAGTAAAATGTGTTGCCTGTTTTCCTATTATAAGGGGTCACTGTTTAAAATCGGCACCCTGTATGAAAGTTGAAACAGTCACCTTGTATATAACTTTTTTTTTCGACTTCACCGACTGTTACGTTGCACAGTTACGTATTAATAACGTGCGACGAAATGTCAAAATAAAATCTGCAGACTTCAAAACTTAAACGATAAACCCCGTATATCAATTATTATCATTCCCGCGCGCGCACAGATTAAATAAACTATCGAAATAAAATCGGCAAATTTAATTTACAACCGCAATTTATCGAAATTAATTAAAGTCGTTATAAGCCGAGGTTCACGTGGGCCGATAAATCACCCCCGACGATTTCCGACACGTCCGAAACGTTCCGCCTCCCCCCCCCCCTCTCTCTCGCCATCATCAATTAAACGAGTTTCTCTGCGGTCATTCACGCCGGCCCCCGAATTTTTATTTTCATTCATTATAACTTTCATTTTGCCCCGACGCGACGGTTCACCCAATAAACCGCCACCCCCCGCGGTGGGGCTTCGCCTTATTGATTGAACCGTTCGGGATGCATGCGTCGAATCATTATTTGCCTGTGCTTTCTGTTGCATGCTCCTTGAATACTTGATCGCTATCACGTCTATCACGGTTGTTAATAGAAACGCCGTTTTGAGACTTACCCTCTTGTGGAGAGAAGCGAATGCGAGGAATACGACGTTGTCATGGAAACGGACATTGTTGCTAGAGTTATACTTGAGTGTAATAATTGCAGGTGACATTCCTGGAATGCCTAGGCTCGAGGGCCATTAGGCGTAACGAGGTGAACCGACCCGAGGGACTTGGTGCTCGCTTGATGTACCTACATACACATAAAATATTTCTTTCCATTCGGTCATTAAATGTAACTCGAGAAATCTTCGGGTAGATAATAAACTGGTACATTACGTAAGTAACTTCGCAGATAATCTATGCCATTAATACCCCCTACCCCTCCCGAGTGAGTGAGTTATGGATGGGATACAATAAGGTTTCTCCGTCGCTCTATATCTTGGGGTGGTCTTAATGTGCCCGCACGCACACAAAGTCGACGCGACGGCTCGCTCCCACGCACGTTGAACCAACATCCGTAATTCAATTAAGGAGCTTCTGAACTCCTCCTCGTCGTGCGGCGAACTCGCGGCAATAAAATCAGGAACGGAATGCTAATATATTTTAATTAAGGAAGTATCGAGCTGCGGCGGGGAGGGGGGTGTTTGTTCGCGGAATTTTGGACGACTCTTGTTCGGGGTAGGTTCTCGGGGCATTCTCGCCTCGCTTGTGTAAATTCTGCGCGGGGCTAGTCTTATAAAAAAAAATTAATCTCTTCCAAAAGAAACCCTCTCGCTTTCACTTTGAGACCCGGTAAAGCCACAGCCCTACTTTAGCGCGTTGACTTGCATTGTCCTTCTCTATTCGTGCTCATCGTTTATTTCTCTCGTGCAAAATTAATAACCGTCATTTTCCGATGTTTCCGTTTACTGCTACCGTTTTCGCTTAGCGGTACTGTTTCCGTTTTCAGCGACACCGTTTTCACTTACCGATAATAAATATCGTTGCCGTTACCGATTAATGATCGACACCGTTTTCACTTACCGATATCTTACCGATAATAACTATCATTGCCGTTACCGCTTACCGTTTTCAGCTAATCGACACCGTTTTCACTTACCGATAATAAATATCGTTGCCGTTACCGATTCGATCGACACCGTTTTCACTTACCGATACCTTACCGATAATAAATATCATTGCCGTTACCGCTTACCGTTTTCAGCTGGTCGACGCCGCTTTCACTTACTGATAATAAGTATCGTTGCAGTTACCGCTTACCATTGTCATCTGATCGACACAGTTTTCACTTTCCGATACCTTACCGATAATAAGTATCATTTCCATTACTTCTTACCGTTTTCAGCCAATCGACAGCGTTTTCACTTACCAATAATAAGTATCGCTGCCGTTACCGCTTACCGTTTTCATCTGATCGACACTGTTTTTACTTTCAGATACCTTACCGATAGTAAGTATCATTTCCGTAACCTCTTACCGTTTTCACTTACCGATAATAAGCATCGACACTGTGTTCACTTTTCGATACCTTACCGATGATAAGTATCGTTGCTCTTCCCGCTTACCGATATTGTTACCGTACTATTATCAAATAGAAAAAAAGAAATGGCGAAATGCTCAAGAACGACGGCGTCGGTGATCATAAATCAAAGAAGATTGAAAATTCGACAGATACGTCAGTCATTTTGACTTGTCTTTGGGGCTCTGGTTCAAGTGGAGTGTTGAAATGGGTCGCCCTGTGCATCGGGAATTCCCTGCGCTACTGTTTTCCCCGAAAATTGTATATGTTACCTAATACAGTCGCAATCATTATCGATTATGGAAAATCGAAACTTACTGTTATCGTTTCCCGATATCGATGCCGCTTCCAATCTATCGTCGATACCGTTTTCATTTACCGGCACCGTTTCCGTTGCTGTCCTTGAGACCGTTTTTACTTAGCGATGCCTTCGAGACCTTGCCGTTGTATTTATCGCGTCTTCACTTACCGATACTGTTTCCGCTTACCGATACTTTAGCAATGTTGCCTGTATCGCTTTCCGTTGCCATTTCCAATTAATAATACTGTTGCCGTTGACACATAGCGATATCTCCGATAACCAATACCGATGTCTTTGTCGATATCCAGTACCGCTTCCGAATACCGTTGCCATTTCCGTTTAATGATGCTGTTGCTGTTTCCAACTGATCATTGATGCCATTGCCGTTGCTGTACTTCAATTTCGTTACCGGTTTCATTGCAATAACTAAAACAAGTTACCGCGTCTTACCGATACTGTTGCCGTTTCCGATTAATGATACTGTCGCCGTTTTCACTTACCGATATCTCCGATGTCTTTGTCAATATCCTGTACCGCTTCCGGATACCGTTGCCACTTCCATTTAATGATACTGTTGCTGTTTCTAACTGATCATCAATACCTTTGCCGTTTTCACTTACCAATACCGTTGCCGTCGCCGTTCTTCAATTTCGTTACCGGTTTAACTCTAATAACTAAAACCGGTTACCACGCCTTACCGATACTGTTGCCGTTCTCGGCTTATCAACGTCTGTTTTAAATTATTGATGTCACGCCGGACACCTCTGTCGTTTTCAGATATCGTTGCCGTTTCCAACTGATCATTGATACCGTTGCCGTTTTCACTTACCGATACAGTCGCCCTTGCTGCTCTTAAATTTTGATACGTTTTCAATTACCGACATCTCCGATGATAAATACCGGATACCGCGTTTTCGCTTATCGATACTATTGCTGTTTTCGGCTTCGTTTTAATTTACCGATGTCATAGTCGATATTACTGTTTCTGTTTCCAACTGATCGTGGATACCGTTGCCGTTTTCACTTACCAGTACCGTTGTCGTTGCTGCTCTTCCATTTCGATACCGGTTTCACTTCAGTAACTAAAACTGGTTACCGCGTCTTACCGGTAATGTTGCCGTTATCGGCTTGTCTGTTTTAATTTATTGATGTCATTGCCGATAACCTGTATGGCTACTGTTTCTGCTTAATGATACTGTTGCCGTTTCCAACTCGTCATCGATACCGTTGCCGCTTTCACTTACCGATACCGTCGCCGCCGTTGCTGTTATTGAATTTCAATACCGTCTTCACTTGCTAAGACCTCCGAAAATCAGTACCGTTACCGTGTGTACATTTACCAATGCATTGGTGCTTCCGCTTACCGATTTTGTTGCCGTTTTCGGCTTAACAAGATTCGTTCTAATTTGACGATATCGTTGCCGATAAATAATCAGTAACCTTGCCGAATGCTTCCCGAAACTGGCGCTATTTCCGCTTACCGATTCTGTCGCCGTTTCCGGCTCATAAATGTCCATTTTAATTTACCGATGCCGTATCATTACCGATCGGTTCCGGATACCGTTGTCATTTGCGTTTAATGATACTGTTGCTGTTTCCAACTGATCATTAATGCCATTGCCGTTGCTGTTCTTCAATTTTGTTACCGGTACAAAACTAAAACAGGTTACCGTGTCTTACCGATACTGTTGCAGGCTTATCAATGTCTGTTTTAATTTATTGATGTCATTGCTGATGACCTGTATTACTACCGATACTGTTTCCGATTAATGATAGTGTCGCTGCTTTTTAAATTACCGCGTTTTACCGATACTGTTGCCGTTTTCGGTTTATCAAAAACTGTTTTAATTTATTGATATCATTGCCGATGACCTGTATTGCTACCGATACTGTTGTCGTTTCCGATTAACGATACTGTCTCCGTTGCTGCTCTTCAATTACCGCGTCTTACCGATACTGTTGCCGTTTTCGGTTTATGAACAACTGCTTTAATTTATTGATATCATTGCCGATGACTTGTATTGCTATCGATACTGTTGGCGTGCCCGTTTAATGATACTGTTGCCGTTGCTGCTCTTCCATATCGATACCTGTTTCACCCCAATAACTAAAACCGGTTACCGCGCCTTACTGATACTATTGCCGATAATCGTATTGCCACCGATACTGTTACTGTTTCTGCTTAATGTTTTCAATTTTTAGTGAATTCAGAAAACTTATTCAAATCTTAGGGAACGTTCAGAAAGCTTGCACAGATTTGAATCTCAGAAAAAAAAAATCGTTTATCTTGCCTTACCTTTACTTGTTAAAAGATGGCCAAGGACACATTCCAAATAATTAATAATTTGTGTAAAAAAAAAAATATCTCAATTTCTTCCCCCTTCGTTATCTGAATAAAAAAAAAAACATGACAATTTGTCACAGACGAAAAGACATGCTCGTGAACATGCTTGTACCTAAGAGATTTACAAAATCCGCTTGAACATTTTTTTTCTTCTATAAAAATACTTCTGGAGTTGTAGGGAACATTCAGAAGTTCGAAAAATTAAAAAAAAGATAAAAATCATCCACTAATTCTTACAACAAGCAGAGTACGACGTTACGTCGTGAGATCGTTTTAAATTTTCTGTTCTTTTAGCATAAATTGAGGTCGCGTTCCGTAAAGTTCAGGTTTTCCGCTGAGCTACGTTCAGAAAAGTTAGAGTAAGTTCAGAAGCGAAGGTACGTTCAGAAAACTTATTCTTCAAGTCTTAGTGGACGTTCTCAGAAAGCTTGGTTAAGTTTTTATTTCAAAATTATTTTAAAAACTGTTATTCGCCTAATTTATTTATTTAACTGATCGTATACATTTACGTATTGCTTTTAGATTTCGAATGCGATCTTAGCTGCGTAATTGGCGATCTTTTCGAAGAAGGAATTACGCAGCTAAGATCGGAAGTTTATTCGAAAATGCATGCATTCGAAAGAGAGGAGTTCAGAAATTTTTAAAGCGGCGTCAGAACGTTCCACAGAAAAAAGAGAATGCGCACAGAAAACTTTACTCATTGTCAGTATTGGGGTGCGTTCAGAAAGTTCGAGTACTTACGTCCAGATTTTTCGTGAATCATAAATTTTGAAAACGTCAACTTTTAGAAGTTTGTTGCTTTGTAATTTACTGTTCGCAAAAATAATAGTTGTTGGAAGTAGATACATAAAAAGTTTTATTTTTTTCCAGTTCATTCTATCCTCGAGGCATTTACTATTATAGTTTGTTTAAATAGTCTACGTGTTTTTACAAAATTTCGTATTAATCAAAACAGCTGGCCGGGGCGTACGCCAATTGGATACGCGTTAAACCAACCGGAAGTTACGATAATCAGTTCGAAACAAAACAGCTTTGCTTATTCATCGATTTTGCAGAGTATTTATTAAGCGGTCTCTAAAACGCCGTTGTTGTTTGTTGGCGGGCGGCGGCAGCGGCGGCGGGGGCCATTGTTCGGCCGATTGAATTAGTCGAGAAACCGCGGCCCGGGAGCTTTCACCTGATGAGTTAATATCCTCTGAAACTCTGCTTTGTGTAATGGATTAGACTGATCTGGTCGTATTCCTCATACATCCTGATTAAGCGCGCGCGCGCGCGCGTCGGATGATGCATTATATAGTTTACCTTGAAACGTCAATTACTAAATACCGTGCTCACAACAATTTCCTAGGAAATTAGTTTTAACGCAGATCGGCAACACTGTAAGATATCAAAAAAAGTATCTAAAGCGAACATGGGCGGGCGTGTGAGTTTGGTTGCCTAATTTAGGCGATCACGTGAGACTTGCCGGAATAATTGAAAGCACGGTATTTGCTTCGTTTTAATTTTCTTAGGGAACAGCCGATGTTACTATCGATTGCGTTAAAGCCAAAACAAAATAAAAGTCGCCGCTCGACACCCCGTTGCACCGGGAAAGTTTCGAAGTGTGACGGCGAGAAAATAAACAACCCCTTTGTGAAAGCCACGTCTCGCTGCGAAGCGAGATAACTTCGTACTTTGAAATTTCCCGAACGGGAAAACGTCCACCCCCTAATTATTATTAGTGGAACTATTAAATTAGAATACACTTTTCTCGGACCATTTTAATCCGATAAAATCAGGTGGCGGTTTTAGGCGGTGGCGTATACGGTTATCGTGCGCAACTTTAATGCGGGGGTTATTACAAAACAAACACCCGTTCGCCTGCATTAAAGTTGGCGTCTCTGCTGGGGGCAAACAAAAGCGCACTTCCGGTGCGCGCGTATTTGTTTTGCATACTCGGCGTAAGTGATTACTCGCGGAAACTGGAATAACTCGTTCTCTGTTTACCTAAAACCGAAAGTAGTTGGTAACTCGCTGCCGACAACTTTAAGTAACGTTACGGCGACTCAAACTTTGTGTGTGCTGCTTACGCCGTGGTGCGATCGATTAAAAAATGATTTATAATTAAATGGGAAAAGCCGAGCGTACAGCTTTAGTGTTGGCAACAAAATGGCTTATTGTAGGTATGACAATGGCAACGTGAAAGGGGGCATTAATTTTAATAAAAATAAAAACGAGTACAACAAGTTTTAAAATTATTATTCACAGTGCCCCGTGCCCTTGTGCTACACAAGTGTAATTGCAGTGGAAAGCAAAAAATAGTAGACAAAAACAGTTTCCTGTAATTGTTCTTTCTCAAAATGGTATTGGATGTAATCGCGTTACCTGCAACCGCTCCTCCTGTTCTTATCCTGATCCTAGAATGGGTGTCCCACTCTCTCTTACCCGGTACGGGTGTCTCGCACATCCTAGAGTGGGTGTCTCACTCTCTCTTATCCGGTGCGGGTGTCTCGCATATCCTAGAGTGGGTGTCTCACTCTCTCTTACCCGGTGCGGGTGTCTCGCACATCCTAGAGTGGGTGTCTCACTCTCTCTTACCCGGTGCAGGTGTCTCGCACATCCCGAGCCTCACAACCATACCACCGATCCGATCCCCGGAGCCTGCATCGGAACGTACGCACAGTGCGTTGTCATTTAGTTGACATTAGTGTCCGTAGGACACTCCGTTTCCAAAACTACCGTCCTGCGATTAGTGTCCGTAAGACACAATTTGTAAACACCTGTAAATTTAGACAAAGTTTGTAAATAAAGTTGTTGCTAAGTGATCGACGCTTTTATTTCCGCTGAAACCGGACACCGACGAGCAAACCCGAACCGCCGGGCCGACGTCAAACAGAGCAACGATCAGCAACACCAGACGACCCGAAAATGACGGAACCCTACATGTTTAAGCACGACTTCACAGATAAGAAGTTTGAGAGCTTTCGAATTTAACAAACTTAAAACTTCCACGAAATCATTTGAAAATGCCTTTTATAAAATGAAAAATGAGAAAGAACGATTACAGGAAACTGTAACTTTCGACTGTACTTATAAACAAATGGTTAAATTCTGTCAACTGCCAAATAATGCATAATTAACTTAAAGGCGAGTTTGACAGACCATTAGCTCTTAACAGTGGTTGGTGAATTTCACGTCAATAATATTGAATATATAAGTACTTAATTTAACATGTATGTTCATTGGCTTATAGACTGTATATACTTTCTGATTGTCAATTAATAAAGAGAGAAAAAAAATACTCACTTTAAAAATATTATACTTTTAGAGAACGAAATGAATTGTTCTAATTTCATCATAAAAAATTAAGCGTTAAACGTTAAATTTGCGTAAGGTCCGTCGCTGACGTCACAACACGTACTGACATTACGGAATTGGGAATGAGCAATCCTATAGTGTTAAATATCCTCGATTTTTGTCAAATCTTGAGTGGTTTGGTTAACGCTTTTTTTAAACTGACTGCTTTGTAATGTAACAACATTAAATTAACAAAAAAAAACGACTTTATTTTATATTTATATTTTCAAAAACTAAAATCCTAAATGGTGTGTAAAATTTCAATAATATTTCAATGATAAATTATATTAAATTCTTTTGTTTTCAGAAATCAGACGTTTTTATTTTGGTTTTCAACAGAAAGTCACCAAAAGTGCGTAACGTAACGACTGTAACATAACCTAGTTGCTTTCTGCCATTCTTGACAGACATTCCAATGACAGTGTTGCCAATTCTATACATAGTCTACTACGAATCAGACTTTGTTTCTACCGTGCGACCGAATAAAATATGATTAGAGGCTAAACTATGGCTGCAGCTTCAAAGTTGACATTATAATAACGAACAGCTTACGCGAGTACGAGGCTTTAGGCCCGGTTATTTGATTTTTTTCTTTAATCAGTACTTCTCAAACAAAGCGCTAATTGTTTATTCCACGCATTCGCGTATGCGAACGTGCCATAAATCCACAATGCAGAAACTCGCGTTTTTTTTTTTGTTAAATCTCTACACAGAGGGTAAACGAGCTTATGTGCATGGCTTCGAAATATCCATTTCCGTTCGGTTTGCCGTAAAAAGCGACGACTTCCTGCACTTAAAACTGCCCCACCCCGAGTGATGAAATCCTTTGCTTGTATATACCCGTAGTAGGTGTGTGTGCTTATAATGGAGTGTTGTTAAATCAATAAAATAAACAAGCAGCCAATAAATAAGTTTTCTAAATAAAGAAAGTGAGATGCAAAGTTTTTTTTAATTAAAAAGATTCTAAAATCCACATTCCTAAAAAATAAAAAAAAAAACAGGACTAAAAACCAAACGATTAAATTGATTCTGTGTTCCGTTCTGTTTTGATTTCCTTTCTTTTTCATTTGTGTTTTTAGCATGTAGTATCTTGCAGAGGACTTATTTGTTGTTAATTTTTGATTTGATCTTTCGTTTCTTTTGGTTAGTTCCGAATAAGTACAGACTCGAGAGAGAGAGAGATATGTAGGGTGCGAAGAAAAGTCGGCTTTCGGATTTTTGTCTTTTTTTGGTGGCGCAACCGATTTTTTTTGACGCGCCACTAATTTTATACCTTTTCCATCGAGGGAGGTTTAGTGCTAGAGCGTTCACAGGTTTATGTCGCTTTTATACCAAAAAAAAAAAAAAAAGTGTGACGGCATGAACTCCCTGTATAGACAGGCTTGGCTCATTCCATACCCCATCCCCTGGCAATCCAAAACGATACGTTGATACTTGTACAGTCCCGCGCACCTTAAACGCACCTCCCGCACGCAAACGTCACCCTTAAAACCTTGTGATATAAGAACTGTCAAATTGTGGCATTTAAGCTGCGCGCGACTATACGTACATGTACTATAGATCGGTGCACCTGATGTATAATATATATTTCGACTTCGTTCACCCCCTAGACGCCGAAGAAAAAAGAAACGACGCACAGCTTTCACAGTTATTAAATTAAAATCAAAACTAACACATCGCCGTTTAATAAAACTTAATATAATATACAGCGTGTCCTGTAGCTGTTTTCCTTCATTTGATGAATACGTAACAAACAATTTTACACCTCTAACGTCGTTCTACTTAATTCTCATCCATTGCAAACTGCATACTAAGAGCGCATGTTATCGTTTAACTTCAAGTGCATGTGTGTGTTGTCTTTCCTGTTTCTCAATAAACATATTTGTGTTACGCTGATTAAATTAAATTTGGATGGAAAGAGGTGTGAGTTTTTTTGGAAGTACGAGTATTTCAATGCTAGGATCAATTTGAATAGTTTACAAATAAGTTGCTTGTAGCTTCTTACTGAGTAGTGTGATTCGTAAATAATAGAATTATTATTGTTATGGGTAAATATACAATTGTTACTTCTATACACTTAGGGCAAATTGGGAACATGGATCTTTATAAAGTTCTCCCATTTTTACACATCTCCAAAAATACCCTAAGATGTAGAGGCCACCAAAAATTGGGCATATGAAATATGTAATAGTTTCAAAAAAGTCTAGCTTTTAGGTGTAAATAACAGAAGCAAATCGACACATTATTAAAAAAAAATTAATAAATCTTTATCCTTTTTCTTTGAAATTTTAACGATAACCAAACGATTCTATTAAAATTTAATGAAAAAATGTCCACCCCTTCTTGGTGTTGCAATTTCCATGTCAGTGAGTATACCGTCTGTTTGATTATAAAGGCCCCAAGCTATAACTCATTTATTTTTGCTTAAACACCCAGTAAAGTGTATATATTCTTAAATGGGACGTTGTTTTCTAGAGAATGAAGTAAAACAATATTTTTTTGGCTACACTGTATAGGAGTCATGACGTCATCGACATTTTTTTTAAATGGCACGATGAAATTTTTTTTGCGAAATACAATAGAACATCCTTTTCTCTTTTCAACCACATAAAATTTTTGTATCCTTACATAAGAAAATGTTCGAGAAAACTGAAAAAAACTACCTACGTAACTTACCATTTAACATTTAAGGCACGCTAATATTTCTAGCATGCTATGAGTAATTTTACTGAAATTTGTCATACTTTATCTAATTTGGTAAACAATTTCTAAAATACCGGCACTGTCAAACTGACACTGTTTTTTCTACATTCGTAGTAAACGTCTAGCATATCGGCTTCTTCATTAATGTTATTCATTTCTCACCGTTTCAAACTAATTATAAGTCAGATTGACTTATAATGATTGATTGAGAAGTATGCTCACTTTTCCCTCAATAAAGTGGAATTAGTCAAGACGTAAAGACTTATAGTAAGTCCAATTTAGACTGTCTGTATCTAGATTTTACTTTATCTCGAAGAGCCATAAATAATCTCATATTAGGAGTTATCCAAGGCAAATAAGGCTTCGTAAAACGTTTAGTAAGCAATGGGGCGTGCTTATTAAACAAGTTTGGAATCTGCGCACTAAAGAAGAATAACTTATCTTCTACAGAATCAATATGAAAGATGTAATGGAAGAGAATATGTTGCAAATCAAACGTGAAAGTACTGAAGCGTCGGACCTTTGATGGATTTTCGCAGATTACTGTGCAGAATACTTCAAATGACAGCCAATGATACCGCTTTGGCAAATTGACACATCATCGGTACAAATAATGATATCAATAAGAGACACAGAAGATTCAGTAATTCGAGTGGGTTGATTTATTATTTGCTTAGCACCTACAGTGTCTAAAACATTAGGGAGATATGAGGAATCCAGATTATCTGTCTTCAAGATATGTCCAAAATAAATTAAATTGGAAATACCTGAGGACCATATGCACCAAACACTTTAACCGAGCTTAAATTTGAATGACGTTTATATTGTGACATTGTGTAAGTCACAATCTAAGTGATGCTTAAAGTTAAGCTGAGTTAATTCGTTTGGTGCACACAGCCATTAACCTTTAGATAGGGTCAAGATTACCAACCGAAGCGCGGTGGCCGGTGGGTAGTTACGACGCCCTCTGCCGATCGCGTTCAGCGTCGACAATCCGGTTCAAACTGGATTCGCAGGGCCCGTCAAGATAGCTGGTCAGGATCGGTGAGCACGAAAAATGCTGCGAGCTGACTCGGTCTGAGCCCAACTCACGACGGTACAACTCAAGAAGGCTGGAGCGCAGCAGAAGATTTGTACATACAACTAAAAGCCTGTATAAAAGAAACGACGACATTAGCGACCAAATTGGCATCCGCCATAACTCGATATATTTCACCTGAGACTTTCAAAGCTCCCAGGCTTGGAATGGGGTTTAAAAAGAAGCTCCCAGGTTTGGAATGGGGTTTAAAAAGAAGCCCCAACGCTCGTTCGCGCTGTAGTCAGGAATTCCAGCAGCGCCGTTGATAAATTCTCCTCACATAAAGATCAAAAACTCTGATATTGCACTAAAACACGTCTACATCTTATGCTGGTCGAACGAAGAGTGAACCGGGACGTGAGTCTAAGATGGTGGTCGCTAAATAACGCGCGAAAGTTGCAAACGGTAACCAATGATGGACCGTAATATAGTCATGTGGTGCCCTACATCGAATAAGCTTTGAGGTAACGGGGAAGGTGTACAAGGTTGCCAAACAAGACAGGACGCAGCCAGTCGATGCTTTGTTGCCCCGTTTTCTTAGCGGCAAATTCAAACGTAACAGTTCAAAAAAGAATAATTCATAAATTGTGCCTCGCCTGAGAAAAGAGCCGTTATTAAACTATTACAGTGACGGTGCCCCAGATGAGGCCGGTGAGGTTCACCTCGAATCGTGGAATTTGTAGATCTGACGTTCAAAAAAGATGTCTGGTCACCCAAAAAATTAATAAAATTAATAAATTGTGTAATGGATTATCCGTGATATTAGTGACTAATAAAATAGGAAAAATTTGGAAAAGTATTTGCCTTAAGTAACTAAAAAACGCCGTCATGTAATGAAAAGTCACAATATGGAAGACATTACAGTTAAATTGTGCCTCATCTGAGAAAAGAGGCTCGAGGCTCAGCTGGTCTGTTGTCATTTCAAGTAATATTTGATCGATTTGTTTCACCCAATCGGTGCAGCCATTTTGGGCCATCGAATTTGTCCAGTAACTTCGAACCACCTTGGTCTAGAAATAAAAATTCATTTTGAGTTATTTAGGTTGGTTGTGTTGGATGCTATCGAGTTTATCTGGGAATTGAACAGGGTCCGTTTTGCCGAGCCCTAATTTGAAAAAGATAAAAAGTCATTTATTAGAAAATTCTTTTGGAATGGTGATTTTTCAACCGTTGGTCCTGTTACGTTTCAATTTTCCCGCCAAAGAAAACGCGGAATCGAAACGATATCTGATCCGCTTTCGATATAGTTGGCTAGCCTGCATCCCTTCTTTGCTTTCTCGAAGTTTATTGGTGGGTGATACACCACGTGACTGTCTTCAGCTCCGAATCCTAGCAACCATCACCATCTACAATTTCGCCTTGATGAAGTTCGAAGCGTGTTGCAAGCCAGACGTGTCGTACGTGCATTGTAAGTTATTGGAATTCTTGCTCTTTGGGAAAAGTAATTCAGCATCGGCCGTGCCGGAACATTTAGTGACACCATCGAACATATTTGGGGATAATTTTAACTCCAATTCCAAGCCTGGGAACTTATTAGCTCTCAGGTAATGTATATTGTGTCTATTGGCTGCTAACGAAATCGTTTCCTTTACATTCAGGCTCTTTCTTTTCTCCTGTTATTGGATCTTACGAGCGCATTCGCAATTGACTCTGCGACTGGGTTATAATCTCGTGTGGTAGACCTACTCCCAACTCACGCTTTACGCATCGCAGTGCTTCCTGGGAATCGTTCTCGGCTGCGGCCGTCTAACCGGCCATATTAGCTGTCGGAAACCGCCGGTTCATCCCGGATCAACAACGCGGGACAGGAACCATAGATGGCGTGGTGATCAGCAAATTCGTTTGACGTTTCCCTGACTGACAGAAACAAATTCGTGAATTCTATTGTTGCATTTAATACCGAATCATAAGATATATATCGTTGCGATAGTACCGCATGCTTATTAGTTAATGTGGAGAGCGAATCTTCGACCAAATGCAAATTATTGTTGTTGATTTAAGTAAATTTGAGATTGACAACTTTAGACGAACCTAACCTGCGTTTGTACGAAGTTGGAACCGCAAATAAATTGTAATATTGTTAACTTTAATTTCGAGTTTGATTTCCACGTTCACACACCAGTGAGTAAAGTCTCGCCTCTGTTTTACTTTTGATTTCTCTGCCCGAATTGGTCGACTGGAGACGTCGACTGATCGATTACGTTTTGGCTGTAAACTACAGGTCTCCTGGCGCCCTTTTAATTTAATTACCACCTTAATTAACCCACCCCATTCTTCACTGTTGCTAGTCCGGGGTACAGCTGATACGTTTAATCAGCAGAAGCTTGTCATCTGTCAATGGTAAGTGAGAGGCAAGTCAAATTAAATTTGCCATTTTGGGGTGTCTCAAAATGTTTTGTTATTTTAGCCCATCTTTTTGCACGTTGGGTCTAAAAATAAAGTATCTTTGTGGGTTTTCTGAAAACCCGACTTCTCATGTGCCCAATTTCGGGGGTGTCTGAAAATGCACTTTGTGGCTTTATTTATTTTTTTTCATGTGTCCGATTTCTAACGGTCTACAGGTTGAAGCTTTCACGTGCCCAATTGTTCCCGGTCCAGAAATGAAAGGGCCATTTTGAGGTGTCAAAAAAAAACGAATTAAATCTTTGAGGTTTTTTTTTAAGATAGTAGACACCCTGTAGCTATGTAACTTTTCTGTCACCTCACTTTCTGCGTACATTTTCCTTTCCATTGGCCCATCGCTTCCATTGCACTTGGCTTTCTGCATGCATCTGTGTTGAAATAGAAACAAAAATGAACAGAACACGCGTTATTACTAATTCTTAACCAATTTTTTTCTTGGATGGACCTTGCAACGTTCGCTCCCCACCCCCACCCATATAACTGCCTCTGTCAGTCTAATGCCCGATTTCTTCATCACCTTATCTTGAGGTTAAATTTATCTGGCAATTAGAATGTGACACATGGTATGTGTAGAGCCAACTGTACGTCACATTCTAACTGTTAGATAAATTAATCTTAGGTTAAATATGGTGGGTGAAGAAATCGGCCGGTCTTTCCACCTCTTGATAAACTAACTGACGGATAACTACCATGCAAACAATACATAGAAATCAATCAATCATTCATAAAAATCAAGTTATTCGCCGGACAACTTTAACTGGAAGATGGGAAGACCAACCCTAAATAGACAGAATACACTCCTTTTTTTTTTGTAAAAATGAATTCACTTCAGACATCCTTTAGAAACGAAAATGTAAATTTTGTCACGAGGGTCGGGGGGGTGGCGGTGTTTATGAGGCCCTCCTCACAATCGATCCTCGCGCGAAGGATTTTTCCAATTATCAGAGGCAAATTTTCAGAGGATGAGTATAACAAATGCCCTGTCAAGTTTCGGGGCACTTGCCAAGAAAGCAAAAAACACACATAAATCACGAAATTCATTTTGTTTTCCGCAAGCGCTCTCTCAGTGTCTAATTTCTTTAACGAAGGCCGCACCCCGAAGTACATTTCGACGACACGAAGGAAGGACCTTGTTTTTTTTTCCGGACGCGGCCCGGCGTTTCGAGCTCTGCTGTATGTGTCGTTCTGGGTGTTGTGTATCGTAATATGCGTAATTTAAGGAAGGGAAGAGCAATTTCTTCGAGCGCTTTTCAAGATGTTTATTTGACAGGTGGATTTACGGCACATGGACGAGAAGGCGGGCAGCAACGTCGTCGAAGTCGGCGTCGATCTCTCCGAGTTCTACATGTCGGTCGAATGGGACATCCTGGAAGTACCTGCAGTAAGGTAAAAATGTTTACGACGCTCTCTATCTCGTTTTATTGATTTCACGTCAGAATTTTAAATAGAAGTAGTATATTGTAAAATCCAACCTGAGTTTTCTTTAAATAACTTAAGGAAGCTCTCAACGTACGACAAAACTTTGGTTTTAAAATAAACATTCTCAAGTGATAAGCGGGTGTCCGAAGGAAATCATTTAGACTGAACGTCCAAAACGTTTCTTCAACGATTTCAATGCATTTAGTAAAACGTATATAAATATCGTTTCAAACGAGCGAAAAAAATTTCTTTTTATTTCGTTTAAGCGTCGCGACGCGGTGGCCCCAGCCATAAATATTTTACCTGAGTTCGTCGCGGCCTACCGCGACGAAGTAAGCTTGAATTAGGCCGTGCATTTCGGCCTGCATAATTCATGGGGGCGCGGCGAATTTCGCGAGACGTTCGCGAAGACGCCGACGGCGTCGCGTCGGCGTAAGCCATGGATTTCCAAAGTAATTCCGTTTGCGGCAGATATTAGGCTACGAGGAGTAATTTCGGACGACGTAAACGACCCCTAGGCCGAGTTTATGGCGACGTCTGCTTACCGTTCGTAGGCGAAGGTAACCGCGATATTGCGTCGGGTGGGGTGGGTCTAATTGAAAATAGAAACGCAATGTTTCGAAAAGGATTCCTTTAAGGAAACTTTAATTTCATTAATATAATAGCCATGGGGGTTTGCCCCAATTTCATGTGGACCACATGTGGACGTTCTAAATATGTAGATATTGTCACGAAGGGTTTTTTCTGTGTTCCGCGAATAAAAAACGCGAACTTGTGTAATTGAGGGCAAATTGCAACCGTGTCGAAATGTAAACACAATAAGGAGGTAATCGATACAACGTAAACGTAAAGGTTCACATTTCATAATAACACATCAGCGGAATTTATTACAAACGGGGCCACGCGCGTACACTAGCGTATACAAATGACGCAAACGGACACAAAGCAGGTGACGAAAAAATGCAACGCTCGTATAGGCAAAAAACGTGTATTTAAAGTGCGGGCCAAAATTGGGAAGCCAGTCGGGTAGTCATGTAGTCGGGCAGACGAGCATCGTTGCCACCCAGACCGACTCAGTGGGCACTAGTGCCAGCTCTACGAGGGGACGCCCGACATTGCTGTCGCCGACGCTTCAGCAACGCCGTCGTCGCCACCCCAGCATCAGCGTTGCTGCAGCCACATCATCCGCCACTGCCATGGTGAGTTTAGCATCTACCGCTGCCGCCTGGGTCTTTTAGCGTGACATGGTGGAGGCGCTAGAAGACCCAAATTAAGGGGATGTCAGGTCCATACAAGACAAGAGCGAATTCAGCGAAAGAATCACCGTTTCACCCCCCGCATCGCAGTATAGAGTACGGATACGAAGAAAAAAAAGTCTTTACCCCAAAAGAAGCATTATCAAGATCACCGCCACACACCAAGAAAGAAAACAGAAGAGGACATTAACACACCGACGGAACTGGGAAAAACTACAACTGGAAATTTACGAGGTAACAGACAAATTTTAGGAATTCTTACCACGACGGAAGCTGTCCAGGAAACAACAGGAGATAAGAAGGGCCAGAACAAATTAGATACAGAGCAGATAAGCAAGAAAATGTCCAACTCAACAATTAATACTTCTTTATTACGTTAAATGATTAATTTAGTTGAGGGTGGTTTGTCCGTTAAAATTGGGGGTGCGGTCCTGGGTCGTTCGCGGCGACTGGGGTTGTTGATTCGTCTAAGACGGAACAGCGGCGGCGTTTCCTTAGCCGGGGAAGACTGGCGAAGCTCGAGGCCGGTCCGTGACTGAAGTGGTAGGTCAAGGTCGGTCTCGGTGACAACGTTCCTTGGCTGGAGTGGAGCACGACACGTCCTTGCTCAGCCTATGGGTGATTGGGTTGGAACAGCGTGGCCGGTGGTGTCTTCTCTTGGACAGCTGGCGAGGGAGATGGTCCTCGTTCTCTTAGGACGGGTTCGGCAATGTTGTCGGCGGCAGTGGCAGATGATGTGGCTGCAGCGATGCTGATGCTGGGGTGGCGACGACGACGATGCTGGGCGGCGGCGTCCCCTCGTAGAGTTGGCACTAGTGCCCACTGAGTCGGTCCGGGTGGCAACGACTGCTCGTCTGCCCGACTACATGACTACCTGACTGGCTTCCCCAGTTTGGCCCACACTTTAAATACACGTTTTTTGCCTATTCGAGCCTTGCATTTTCTCGTCACCTGCTTTGTGTCCGTTTGCGTGATTCGTATACGCTAGTGTACGCGCGTGGCCCCGTTTGTAATAAATTCCGCTGATGTGTTATTATGAAATGTGAACCTTTACGTTTACGTTGTATCGGTTACCTCCTTATTGTGTTTACATTTCGACACGGTCGCAATTTGCCCTCAATTACACAAGTTCGCGTTTAAATACTTTTTATTCGCGGAACACAGAAAAAACCCCTCGTGGTTTTTAGAAAATTCCCCTCGTGACAATATGGTTGCCTAACTAACTGGCATGCAAGCCTGTTGATCGTCGAAGGCAGCAGTTTCTAAATAACAGATGAAAACAGGTATCTATTCTTTGCCTGTTGTGTGTAATGAGTTGGTAAAGCGTGTGAAATAATTGCAACCATTGGTTTTGAAATAAACGTCCCCAAGCGATAAGCGTGCTCGAAGGAAATCATTTAGAATAAGCGTCGAGTCTTTGAGTCCGCTGAGATAAATATTTGGCGTGATAATAGAGGAGCGCCTACCCCTTGTACGTTTTGAATTTTGCTTGCGCTTCCTCTTCCCTTCAACGATCAACAGAGCTGCATGCCAGGTAGTTAGGCAACCATACTTACACTTTAGAACGTCCACATAAGACTGTACGGACTGTACTGGCACAGAACCCCCATAGCAATTCTGCTTTTATTTTAAAATTATAATCAACAACTTAAATTAGAAAAGGATCACATGATCGAAGTTGAAAGTAAAAACAATTAGTACTAATTCCGCTAGCTTTTAAAATCTAGTTAAACGTCGACGTTTCGCTGTACTCTATTCGTTGAGCTGACAGAGCTTCGTCACGATGAATAAATTAATACTCCTATTTAGATTCGGTCGTCGCGTCGTTAATACTGTTACCTCTCCCCCTCCCCCCCACTTAGTCAATAGCCATAGGATTTTCTAATTAAAATGAATTTTTTTTTTTTAGAAACGAAAAATTCTATACGTGCTGTGATGAACCCTACCTGGACATCACGTTCAACATCACGATGCGTCGAAAGACGCTGTTCTACACCGTCAACATCATCATCCCCTGCATGGGCATCTCCTTCCTCACCGTTTTGACCTTCTACCTACCGTCAGACAGCGGCGAAAAGGTAACGAACGACCGGAGGCGACGGTTCCATCTCGAAGAAAAAAAAATAAATAAAAAAAAGCTCAAAGGTCCGAGTGTGACCTTTTTCAGGGGGTAATTACGGTCCGGCGGAAAATGGCCGATAACCATCGGAGGACGGAAGGCCTCTCTGAAAACAGGGCGCAAAAAGCGGTCACATCGGCCCGGATCCATTATCCTGCGTTACGTTTCGCGTGACGCTTCGTTTCGGCGCTTGACGTGACATCCGTCGTCTCAATGAATTAATACAAGTATATTGTAACGATGGTAATCGGCGCGCGCGAACAAAACCGAGATGTTTATTGTGATATAAACGTCGGTCGTAAAATGGAACACGTACCAGAAACCAGAACATCTGTTTTTTGAATGAACGTTATTTATTATTATTGCTATTATAACCATCGCATTGCCGATGCCGCTCGCATTTAATCACGCGAGAGTGTGCTACTGGAATGACTTAAGTTGCCTACCCCATAGAGTGGCGACCACGCATTTTGTTCAGTCGTCCTAAAAAAACGCGTCAGGGGTTATTTATTTCGACATATCTTAATGGTCACTTATCTGAAGGAGAGTCCGCTTGAGGCCGTTATCATACGTGAATGTTTACGTTACAAAGTTTGAATTTTATGTAAACAACCCAGGTGATTGCACCCTCAAGGAACAAATTCGTGCGCCGGAAGTTATTCTCCCTTTTAATTATTTACGCCGGCGAACGCATGCATCAACGTCCAATTAGCGTAACGCGCGCGTAAATTATGAAATGTGTTCGCGGCATCGGCGAAATTACGCAATTATTTACGACCTCAACAGCTCACGACGGGGTCGTCCTCAAATTAATCAACGACGCCCCCGTCGCTTATTTAATTAATATTAAGATGTCCTACGATTAATTTTATTTTTTTTTTAATTTGACAAGCGGCGCCGCTGTCGATTTTTGTGTACGAACGTTTAATGGCAATTTCCTCCCGCCCGCGCCGCGTGTCAATAATTTTTTCACGTGTCTATTGATTAATGGACGCGTTGCGGCGCTTTCAGGTTTTGACTCCGCCGGTGATTTATTTTTATTTCGGGGGTAAAGCATCGAGGGGACGGCGGATGTTTTAATGAATAAATTTATGAACGGGTAATGAGTAATTGATTTTTTTTTGACTCACACACCCCCTTCCCCTGGTCTCTGATTTCTTTTCATTGTGTGTCAATTTCAAAGTCATGACCCCTTCAATGTCAATCAGAAGTGGAGATAAAAAAATTAATCTTGAAATAAACCCGATTACAATCAGCACAAACGAAAAACCTCTCGCTTTCAACTGACGTCGCCCTGAGGGGTAAAATTAAACCCCCCTCGCCCCCGCCAAACCCGACGACGATCTTGACTTTCGCCCGCGCGCCGTACGAAGAAGCTATTCATATCATCACCGGCTTCTATTCGAGCCGCGCTCTCATCCCCCATTGTTAGATAGGTACCTCGGCAGTTTCGATGAAACGTGCTCGAAAACATGAAGGCGCTTCCTTTCAATTTGCATAGCCTCCGCGCGCCTCTTTAAAAATAAATCCGGCGACCTCGAGGGGTTGTCTTCCATTAAGTAAAACGCGTGAATTTACTAAATGAAAACATATCCGGTTTAGGTTGCACTGATGATTCCTTAGGTCATCCCTTAGCAGAAAGAGATAGATGAATTTTGTGTAAGAATAAAAAAATTGACTAAGTCTGCCTTTGCAATCGGTTCTCTTCTTCGGCGGGTGAACCAAAAGTACGGAAAGTTTGTTGTTTGTTTGTTGTTCCCCCTCAGTTTCGTTTTTTTTTTCTTTGGGGTTTCGAGTTGTGGCTCACCTAGCTCGAGGTACCTTTAGTTAAAAAGAAAAACGGACGCGTATCACCTCTGATAGTCCTTGGGAAGTTTAGGGGCGGAAAAGAGAAGCCTACTACTTCTTAACACATCACCCTGTAGTTTCAGAGCCGTTCTTTTGGGGCTTCGAGTTGTGGCTCACCTAGCTCGGGGTGCCTTCATTAAAGAAAGGACTAATGCATATCACCTCTAACGGCCGTAGGGGAGTTTAGGGGTAGAAAGGAGAAGTCTATTTCTTTTTAACACATCACCCTGTACTTTCAGAACTTAAGAAATACTAGTAGGCGTCCGTTTGGGAGTTCGAATTGTGGCTCACCTAGCTCGGGGTACCTTCATTTAAGTATATCACCTCTAGCTCTATCGTTGGGTAGTTTAGGGGCAAGAGAGAGAAGCCCAATTCATCCTCACATGTCACCCTGCAGTTTCAGAGCTTAAATTTTTTTGTTAGGGTCGCTTTGGGGGTTCGAGTTGTGAGTCACTTTCGTTCGCTTAGCTCGAGGAAACTTGCATTTAAGAAAAGATGGGGTTGTACAACCTCTGATGGTCGTTAGGCATTTGGGGGTTGTCGTATTCTTTAGCCAAACAAATCAAATGATTGTCACAAATACAAAAAGAATGTCTGTACGTGGTGGACGTGCGGGACCGGATTCCTCGGCGCAGTGGTCACTGATAACCGGGCCGTGTGATGGGTGACGTCTTCTGACCGTACGTGCTTCTTTTCTGGCGTCGAGGGAAGCGGTGAAACGGCACGGGGTATTCTGCCGATGCGTTTCAGTACCCGACAAAGCTGGGTGCTCGTAGGTGTTTGACGGACGTGAAAACCAGGATATCCCGACCTTTCGGCTGGCTTTGGGCGAGGAGTCTCCGACCTTTCGGCCGGCTTTGGTTAGGAGTCCGACCTTGCGGCTGGCTTTGGTTAGGAGGTCCGACCTTTCGGCTGGCTTTGGTTAGGAGGTTCCAACTTTGCAGCTGGCTGGGGCAGAATGATTTTCACGCTGCTCCGCACGAGTTTATATAGCCCCGGCATCCATCTTGTAGAGGTGCTGAGTGTGGTGTGGAAGGGTGTTATAGCTTGGTGCGTGGCAATATTATAGAGAAGTGCCGCAGGTGACGCTGTGGTCGCTAGAGACAGTTTAGGGCAGCAGTTTTAAAGCTTAAAAAGTACCTCTGTGGGGGTTCGAGTTGTGGGTCATCGTTCGCCTAGCTCAAAGAACCTTGTATTGAATAAAGAGTGGAGTTATACCATCTTTCTGAGGGCGCTTGGGTAATTTGGGGGTGAAACATATCAACCTTGTAGTTTCAGAGCTTCAAAAAATTGTTGGGATGACTTTGGGAGTTTGAGTTGGGGGACACTGCTCGCCTAATTCGAGGTATCTTTATGTAAGATGACCGTTGGGCAGTTTAAGGTTACGTGTTGCTCCTGACAAGTAATGCGCGGGAGGCTTTGGATGTGCTTCCGACAATGGTTTGCACGGAAGAGTGTGTTTATTGCTCTTGACGATTAATGCACAGGAGGCTTCCGACAATGATTTACGCGGAAGGGTTGCGCACGTTGCTCCTGACAATTGATGCACGGGAGGCTTTGAACAAATCTCATCTCACTTAGGATATTTACTGATCTGAGTCGAATGTAAAACGAACACACCCTTTGTCCGACGTTGTCAGTCTGACATTTTTCGATGTCTGTCATTTCGACGTTACTGAATTTGTTTTGTTGTCATCCGTCATCATGACGTGTTTCGTTGGTCGCTGGGCAACGTGCGAGCCCCCACGTCCACAGTTAGAAAAGAAAAGCCTAGTTTTTCTCAACAGCCTTTATTCGGCTGCAACTCGTTGTGGAGGTTCACCTACCACTTTCAGCTGCATTTTCCCTACTAAATACCCTACCTGGTATTCCCCCACCTCCTCTGCCACCAGTATGATAAAAGTAAGGTGTTTTCTTTTTGTTATTAACAAGATGGCAGTTATTATTGGAGCAACAACGACATACATAAGGAGTTCCAAGATCTGTCCTTGAAATGCTCCATTGTCCATAAAACGTAACCAATTGCGTTTTGTTAGCTCAGATTGGTCACTCGCTTTGGGCTCTGCTCCCTTCCAGGCCAATCTCTTCCTCCACGATGTTTTTTTCAAAGGTAAAGCCCTCAGTAAGGTGGTTAGGGTGACATTTTGCATGACGTCCCTTTATTAAAAAAAAAAAAAAAAGTAGGTAGTCCTCACCCTCATTCTTAATACAAAGCAAATAGAAAGCTCTGCCTTTTATTACCTTGCTACCGTAAAAATTGGGGTTTATTCTTAACTAATTATGAAAGACTTTTCTAATCTCCGGCAAAAATTGAAGAAGAATGGAATTTGAGGGAGAGGGCTCACATCTACTGCACTGGTTTGCACTTGAGGACCTCACCTTCAATAATTTAAGGCGGAAGGTTGAGTTTCTTCCAGTTAGTTGAGCTCTTTGGGTATCTGGTGCCCCTGCGACTTTGATAATCCAAAGGTTTCTGTCTACGTAGCGAAATTGGTCGAGCAGGAAAACCTGAAGACGTTGGGTTGGGTGTAAAATGATTTATTTTTCAGGTGACGCTATCGATTTCGATCCTCATCAGTCTGCACGTCTTCTTCCTATTGGTCGTCGAGATTATCCCGCCGACCTCGTTGGTTGTGCCCCTATTGGGGAAGTATTTAATTTTCGCCATGATCTTGGTCTCCATAAGGTAAGACTTGAATTATAAACGCGCGGGGGATGATCCGGAAGGGTTACGTTTGAGGATCTTTATTGTTTTTGCAGCATATGTGTTACGGTGGTCGTCCTCAACGTCCACTTTCGTTCTCCCCAAACGCACAGGATGTCACCTTGGGTCAAAAGGGTGTTCATACACATACTACCCAGGCTGTTGGTGATGAGGAGGCCGCAGTATATGTTTGAAACAAGCAGGTAAGTATGATGAGGTTCGTCTTCCCACAATTCGAAGGCATCATAGGTTCCCAAAGTGGACGCTGATGCCTTCTAGGGAGGGTGGTAGCGCGTTTAGAGGGAATTGGCGGAATGTCTTCGAATTGTGGGAAGACGAACCTATGATTCCCACAATTCGAAGGTATCATAGGTTCCCAAAGTGGGCGCTGAAGCCTTCTAGGGGGGTGGTAGCGCGTTCGGAGGGAATTGGGGGGCGGTCTAGAGTTCGGTGGCGAAATGTCTTCGAATTGTGGGAAGACGAACCTATGATTCCCATAATTCGAAGGTATCATAGGTTCTCAAAGTGGGCGCTGAAGCCTTCTAGGGGGGTGGTAGCGCGTTCGGAGGGAATTGGGGGGCGGTCTAGAGTTTGGTGGCGAAATGCCTTCGAATTGTGGGAAGACGAACCTATGATGAGGTTCGTCTTCCCACAATTCGAAGGCCCGACGATGATACTTCTCAAGGTCGAGGGAATGTTCCTCTTCGAAACTGTTATTTTCAAGTTGCTTTTTTGTTTAACTAATTTCATACTATTGAATATGTAGATGGAGCGTCACTATACAAATGCTTCGTATTCAGTTAGAGGATTGTCGTTTAAAGAATCGTATGAAGTGACGGATTATTAAATACGGGAGAAGTTTAAGGGATCAAATTAATTCTATTACCTTAACGGCCGAGCCACTTTTTTTTAGGGATGTACTTGTCGTGGAACATCGTTGCTTTTAATGAAAGTGAATCTTCTCTCCTATGTGATTTAGGCGTTTGTAACGCAAGAATAATAAGATTGTATATATTTTTTTGTTCGTTTTCCCACAATTCGAAGGCCCAGTCAATATTGTTTTTTTCTTTATGATAAAATAAATAAGCAAGGGGGTGTTTAGGTACGTTTCTGGTCGTCTCATCATGAGAGGCAGAGAGTTTTCATCGTGCCTGTACCCATACAAGCCGACGACGCAGAGTGATGATTGTACGCTCCGGAGGTTCCAGAGCAGGACGCCCTCCAAGGAGGAACTGTCTCCGAGGTACAGTATAACTCGATTCCATCCAACTTTGCATAATAAATCTTTCATGGCGCGAACTATTGTTAATGCGTCCTTGTTAATTTCGTGAGCCTGCGTGACTCTGATTAGATTAGAGATGAGGAGGGTTGTATCGGGGTGAATTCCGTTCGACGCTAATGCTCGAACGATATTCATAATCGAGTTTCCTCGTCGCCCGACTGAAAACAACTCAAGATTTGAAGTTTTATTCGAAATGTGAACCTAGGTTGGCCGACGGAGGGCCCTTCGGGGGAAGCTGTCAGATACACGGGCCGGTCATCATACCGCAAGCGGAGGCGGACGAACAGGCGGTGACGGATGCTGACCCTTCCGTCAAAAGTCCGGTTTTGCGGAATCCGGCGTTCTCGCATTCCAGATGTCCGCCGGAGATCCACAAGTCGTGCTTCTGTGTGCGGTTCATAGCTGAACACACGAAAATGTTGGAGGATTCCACAAAGGTAATGGTTACCACCCACCCTCGAACTTTATTTAAAAGTAACGATTTTCTTAAAAAAAAAAACATTTACAAGAAGGTGGATGTGAAGAAAGAACTGTTTCTTGCAATAAAGAATCCCGTCTAACTCATCCCCTCCCCATCTTTCTTTCTTTTCCTGATTCCACGCCTTTTTTTTAATGGTTCAATGCATCCACCTCCAACTCTCTTTTTCTTTAGTTTTTCTTCCACTTTCGTTTTTTCATCCGCCTTTCATCAGGTCATATACGGCGTGTCTTACGGATACTAATCACAGGACGGTAGTTTCGGAAACGGTGACACACGGTGTGTCGCACGGACGCTAATGTCAAACAAATGACAACGCACTGTGCATACGTTCCGGTACAGGCTCCGGTAAACAGATCGGTACGGTGGTACGGTAAGAAAGAGTGATACTCCCACTCTAGGGTCGGGATGCATGAGGCGCCTGCGCCAGGTAAGAAATAGTGAAACTCCCGCTCTAGGATCAGGATGTGCCCCCACCAGGTAAGAAAGAGTGAAACTCCCACTCTAGGATCAGGATGTGCGAAACGCCCGCACCAGGTAAGAAAGAGTGAAACTCCCACTCTAGGATCAGGATGTGCGAAACGCCCGCACCAGGTAAGAAAGAGTGAGACGCCCACTCAGGATCGGGATAAGAACAGGAGGAGCGGTTGCAGGTAACGCGAACGTAGCGCAGGTTGTTAAATGCGTTAGAGTCAAAACATCGACGGACGAATGACTCCGCGGAAAACTGCATTCGAGCCACGACCGGCGGCTCGGAATGCCCGGCGAGTCACTGTCTTCAAGTCACGGCCGGTGGCTTGATACCGCGGCGGATGACTCCCTTGGAGCCACGACCGGCGGCTCAATGAGCCGGCGGATGACTGCCTAAAGCGTGCTCTCAGCGCGCTTACTCTTTTGGAACTCCCTCCTAAATTATGCTTTATAACTCTGCGCAAACACATCCTAAATATACAGGCTAATTAATATACATATACAACTCCTAACTAATTATGTACAAATACGGCAAATAAAAAGTATTTTTGGTAACGGAGTTACAATTTAGACTCTTCTAGGTCAAAGAAGACTGGAAATATGTGGCGATGGTCCTGGACCGCCTCTTCCTCTGGATCTTCACGCTGGCGGTGCTGGTGGGCACGGCCGGCATAATCCTGCAAGCTCCGACCCTGTACGACGACCGCATGCCCATCGACAAGAAGATATCCGAATTCGCAACGATCACCCCGAGGCAGAAATAAGGGGGCGCTTCTCACTTAGCCGTAAGAAAATTCGTTGATACGTTCTTTTTTACATAGATAAGATAAGAAAAAAAAACATCGCGAACGTGTGTAGCAAAAAAAAATAAAAATTGTTCAACACTTTGGAGGGCATTGTTTTTTTCTTTCTCGTTCGTAGTTTCGCGCTGCGTAAAAACATTTGTGTGGAAGTTCAAGGTCATTTAGATTGTAAGATTTTCTTTGCCTACCTTTACCTCATCTAACCGAAATTTACTCCTTTTTACCCAGACACTGTCTTACTCCTTACCCTTTTTGCTTGCCAAGGTTTTGGGATTTTGGTTTGGCTTCATAGTCTGGTTTTAAACTTCCTTTATATTAATGAATTTGAAATTCAAAGTCTCTCTCTCTCTCTGTAGTTTTGTTCACATCACCTTCCTGACCCAGTTTTTCTTCCCCTCTTCCAAATGTATTCCTTTTCCCCCAGTATCTTTTGGTTTTAAACTTACTTAGTCCTTGGGTGTAGGGAATTTGGGGAAATTGGGTTGATTTTTCTCTGTCATCTTTAGCTTCTCCCCATTTCACTCCTTTTTTCACCACTGGACTTCTCATTTCTTCCAGCCATAATCCTCTCGGTCTCCGGCTTGTTTTCTTTCTTCTGGTTTTGCCCTCAAGTATCTATTCTGTCTTCCGTTATTCTTTTCACGTGCCCACGTCATCATCTTCTATCTTTTCCTCTTCCAGTCCTAATCTTCTCATGGTCACCTTTTCTCCAGTTTTGACCTCAAGTAACTATCTACCTGTTCTATCTTCCATAAATCTTTTTACGTGCCCATGTCATCTTCTCCTATCTTTTCCTCTTTAGGTTTCCTTTTAAAATCCTGTCACATTTCTAATTTTATCCATTTTCTTTTTTGTTTTTTATTTTTCTCAAGAATCTCACTCCTAGCGGGTTTATTTTTCTTCTTTGTCTTTCCGTCAGTGTTCATGTTTCTGCTTCATGTGTACTTGTGTTCCGGCATTTTTTCTTTCCTATGAAAGTCTCTTTAATATTTTTGGATAGTTTACCTTCAGCCTTGCTACCTACCCGAAGGCCAGCAAATTGTGTGAGTGACCGACGTTTCTCCAGCACCGCTCGGCAAAGCTCTTGGAGATGGGAGGGTCCGACGAGACCCCAAAGCAAGAGGTGGGCAAAGCGAATAAAATAAAAAGCACCAGCTGAGCACACTTGCTTTTATTTAAAATGCTCAAAATCAAACAACGAATAACAAAAATAAATTTACAAGTAGTTCGACCTAGAAGGGGTCCCAATGAAAAGAACACGAAATGTAATTAAGTAAACAAACAAGCCAGGTCTGTTCTTCGTTTATAAACGCTTAAAATGATTCAAGAAGTTCACTCGATTAACAAATAAAAGAAAATTAAAAAAAAAACAACGCCGCGGTAACTCAACAGAGTGATTAAAAATAATTAGAGTAATTCCGACCTTGTAATCAGGATCCGGCGTAGCTCGACAGCTGCCAGTAGTGAGAGAGCCTCCAACGGAGGTAACTGCAGTCAATGACGTACTTCAACGCAGGTATTACGTCACCAAGTGGCGTCGTCTGGCAGGTCCAGTCGGGTCCACTTTGTCAGGCGGGAGGAAGCCGTGTTGCGAGGCTTAAATCGTTTCAAAACGCCAATTCCGACCTTTCCTTGCACCCAAAGGGCCACGATATTCTCAACCCAGGTAAAACTACCACTAAAAGCTAGAAGCCTAGTAGAAGAGAGAGGTATGCGTTACTCACGGGATAAAATCAAAATGGCCACAAGGCATACCTGTTCCTTGTTTCAACGACAGGCTTTTGAGAAGCTTTTTAACGAGCTTGTAATTCACTCGGCGTGCTCTAACAGATCTCGGAGATATTCCGTTTCAGGTTTCAATCACAAAACTCCATGAAAGAAACACAAAGATTGAAGACACAAATAGACACGGCTCGAGTGTGACCGCGAGAACGAACGCGGCTTCTCACCCACTATAGCTACGACGGAAGTCGTTACGATTGTAATCAGATTTAGCCGGGTGACAGAGTGAAATGTAGATATACTGTAAGACTAAATAACAACGTATGATTTGGTTATGAAACATTGAGGAAACATGGGGCAAAGTCACGTACGCATACGGAAGTTATACATACAGGGTTGCTGTCAATTATTATGGAATAACTTAAATGAATTTTTCAACCGTAGCAAGCTGTTTTTTTTTTCTTTAATGGGCAAGGTATCGGGTTGCGGAATACTCTTCGTACCTTTAGGCTCCAACTACTAAGCTCATATGGCCAAGCCTACTAGAATTTAGCCGAATCTAGGGGATTTCCACCCACCTCTTATTCTTCATCCATTATACCATCTTCCAATATTATTGTCCCCAGATATTTGCATTTTCGCACTTGAAGTATTTTTTCTTCTCCCTTCCGCTTCTCTCCTCTTCTCCTCTCCTCTTCTCCTCTCTTGCGTCAATGTTCATGTTTTCTCTTTCCATCAATGTCCATGTTACTGCTTCGTACGCAGGTTTTGGTGTTACTGCTTTCTTAAATACTTGTGTTCTTATTTCCTTAGGATTCCTTTCTTTCATGGGAAAGTATTTTTAATATTTTTGAATAGTTTACCTTCAGCTGGTAGCCTTCCTCTTATTACTTCCTCCATTGTAACCGTCTTGAGATATTATGGTCCGCAGGCATTTGAATTTTCGTAATTGAAGTATTTTTTCCTCTCCTCTTCTTCTCTTTCTTCTCCTCTTTTACGTCAAAGTCCACGCTTCCTCTTTCTACCGATGTAAACTTCGCAATATTCTTGATCTTAAACAATGCGATAGGATTGTTAACACTGATGGTAAACTTCTGGACTTAGCACTGGCCAGTTCTACTTTTTCTATATCCGTTGACCTGGATGAAAATCCTTTTGTTCCCGTTGATCCCTATCATCCTCCTTTAACAATTACAGCTGACTTTCTTGTACATTCCAAATCGAAGGCTTTTCCATCAGCGAAAAATCGTAGGTATAATTTTCGTAAAGCAAATTCTATTCAGTTACAAACAGATTGGACATTTGTTGATGCTTGCACCGATGTCGATGTTGCTCTGGATATGCTGTTCACATTGGATATAAACAAGCGAATCCATCTTGGTTTACTCCTGATGTTATTTCTATTTTAAAACTGAAAGACTATGACAGATGCAGATGGAAATCTACTGAAAATCCTGTTTTTCGTGTAGAGTTTTGTTTGTCAAACAAAAATATCAGCTGCCTATAGATCCTATACAACCAGTACTGAAAAATCAATCAAATCCAATCCTAAGCAATTGTTCAAATATTTGCATGGTAAAAAGGGTACCACAAGAATACCCAGTAAGCTATATGACAGTGAAGCTACCTTTAACACTCCACAGTCTATTGTTGATGATTGTTTTCAATCTTATGATTTTGTGTCAACGTCTGATGTGCCTCAAGGGTCAAATTTGGGTCCTCTCCTTTTTCTAATATTCATTGACGATCTTCTACCTTCCTTCTCCTGTCATGTCCTTGCGTGCGCTGATGATTCAAAAATCTACTTATCTATTTCCAGCCGTATGGATGTGTTGAAACTTCAGTCTGACATAGAATATACTCATTCGATGGTCGTGATGATAATAGACCGAATTTGAATGTCAATAAATGCTACTCACTTACTTTTAGTTGGTATTGACTCACAATTAGTTTATGAAATAAATGGTCAGCCGCTAACTAAAACTAACAACTTTAAAGACCTTGGCGTCTTGTTTGATTCCCAATTAAGTTTTTCACATCACATTCAAGCTATTGCACTATCTGCGTCTAGAACTTTGGGCTTTTTAATTAGATCTGTTAGGTCTTTTAATGATTGATCCTACATTGCTAAAAACCTTATTCTTTGCGTTCGTTGTTAGTAAGCTTGAATATGCTTCGATGACCTGGGCCCCTTACTATGCTGCTGCTCGCCTACGGATTGAAAAAATTCTACGACGTTTCTAAAATACTTTTCATTTAGATGTGATGGCATTTAATTTACCCGCCGAGGGATATTCCTAATGAATTTTTGCTACGTAGACACAACATGCGGTCATTTGAATGGCGCAGAGATGTTCATGCTGTGCGTTTTCTGTGGAAACTGGTTGTGGGACGTATTGCTAGCAAATGTTAATTTCCATGTTCCACGTATTTCAAGTAGATCAGCTTCAACTTTTTCGGGTCCAACACCAAGGACGAACATGTTATGCAAGGCACCGATCTCGTATACACTGTTGGCCTGACCAACACTATCTATGCGTTTTTCGTGAGCAAATGAAGGATAGAATAGTAGAAACCGCATGAGTAAACGAAATAGCTACATCATTCCTACCTTCGCACGCAACATTGTAATATCTCTATTTCACTTCCACACAAGTTTCAATGAGCCTCTCCTTCATTTACTCACAAGAAGCGCATAGATACTGTTGGACAGGCCAGCACAGTATATGTTACGCAGCAGAGAAGATTTTTGATGACATATTTTATAATTCTCTAAAGTCTAATTAATTTTTTTTTTCTTGTTTAATTTTGTAGTTTAACTACTACATATTTACTTATTTGCGTACGTATTATACATTTTAAATTTGCAATTGGGCAATTAAACTATTATCATTATTATCTTCTTGTCGCAAGCGAGAGATAATAATTTGTAAGGAGTAAACTTCTTATAAATGATTATCTCTTGGTTTTATGTTTGCAAAAATTCAAGACTGTTAAAATTAGAGGGTTTTCGTGTAAGTACTTGTGTTCTTGCTTCCTTCAGGGGTTTGTTTCTTTCCTGGGAAAGTATTTTTACTAGTTTTGAATAGTTTGCCTTCAGCGGTTAGTCCTTCCCCATTCTTCCGTCTTACGCCTTTTCTCTCCTCTTCTCCTCTCTTCCACATTTAGTCATTTTTACTCCAATTGAATAGCTCCTCTTGTATTTGTGGAAATTCAAGGTCATTCAAATTAAGAGGCCTTGATTGTCCAATGTTTCGTTTATATCACCTTTCGCCCTTTCTTCTGGTGTGTTTTGGTTCTTCTTTATCAATTTGGTTTGTCTTTTGGTTTTATGCTTGCGGAAATTGAAGCCCATTAAGATTATGAGTGGTATTTTGTATGTCTGATACACCCCCCTCCCCCCTTTATTTTCCTAATTGGCACCATTGGTTTCTTTTTAGTTATCTTCTCTGATCTGTGTTTGTTTTTCGATCTGTTTATTTTCTTACATTTCGTTCCTCGATAATACACCCCCCCCCCCCAAAGGGCCTATCCCATCTCATTTTCTGTCTTCTTTCATCTTACACTTTCTACGACCTCATTCCTCTTTAAACTCGTTCTCTCCTCTTTCGTCTCATGCGAGTTCTCGACTTTTGCCTGAATTTCTTTCACTTTCATTTTTTTACTCGTCCTTGTTCTTAAATCGTTTCGGTTTCTGTTATAAACTGAGCAAAGCGATCGTAGATAGCATATCAATAATAATAGTGCGCATATCATTGTAGGTTTAGAATCGCCGAGTGAGGCCGGTGATGCATCGCGCGTGCGTCACCCGCCTTAAACCATGGGGGGAAGAAAACGTTGCCCTTCAAATCCAAAAACGTCCTTAAACTCGTGCATCGTCACGCAAACGACAAACTTAAGCTTATGAATATTATTACAATTAATCTATTTTATGCTACTACGAAACTGTAACTGTACATTTGTATATTTTAAAATAAGTGGACACACACGGACGAAGCCGATTGCGATCGTTTCGAGGGCGAGCGAAAGTATTTGTGATAGTATTTCGTTTAGAGGTCGCCGTCGATGTGCGCGGACGAGAATCTGTAGTGCCATTATTACGATGTATTAAATGGAGATGAATTAAATTGTAAAAAAAAAAGTTAATTAAACGAAGTACCATGTTCGGAGGGAGTTTAAAACACAGATAGCTAAAATGAAACCTAGTTAACCTAGAGTTAAGTTACTTACTTAGATATTATTATTATTATTATAGACTGCCTGAACGACATTATGGGAACACTATTTGTAAATAGGTTGTAACTGTTAGCTGTAGCGGACAAACAAACAAAAACGTGGTTGAATTCGTTGTGAAATAGTTTAAGAATTGTTATATACGTTGTTGCTTGGTTTTATAATCATGCTTCGTAATAAAGAATTTTCAAAAATCAAATCACTTTTTCCTGAGGTAGATCGGATGACTTGGATGATTTCCAAAGATTGGTTTTTAATTAAAGAATGCATTTCGACAAATTATTAATTTTTATTTCAGGTTACTTGGTAGGCCCAGCGATGCCGATGAGGTTATGAAAATTTCGTTAGGCCCCCCTCCAATCAAAGCTGCGTTGACGCCGGCGCGTTCGTCGACCGACAAGTGCCGCTATTCCAATTTCAGTCGAACGGACGTTTAGCATAATTTTTATAACCTCGTTGGCATCGCAGCTTGGTAGACATGCAAAATAAATAAATCGAATCATGCTAAACAATACTGATGCTACGCTATAGGATGATGAAAGCAAGAAAATTAAAAAAAAAAAATTGCAATATTGTATTCCGATAAAATTGAATGGGGGGGTTGCTGTCAACCTAGATACTTGTCAGAGCGACACTCGGCGGTGTAATTGAGGGGCACGTGCGGCTTGGTTATCTCCAGGAAGCTGTCGAAATCGCAGAACGTTTCGCATCCGGGGATGACCTGCTCTTCAGGTTCGCGGTCAACGTCTCTGGCGTACAGCACCTACATAATTTTTTCATTTGGTTTTGTTTCGCTTTTCGTTTTAATAACGAAGCTCTCACCCTAACTGCGTACTGCTTGGAGTTCTTGAAGTGGTGCAGCTCGATGATGGCGGCCGCGCTGTATTTGGGGACGTGCGGTTCGAAGACGTTGAGGGCGGCCAAGATGTTGATAACGTTGTTCTCGTGACCCGAGTATAAGTAGATCTTTCTTTCGACTGGATTTAGTTGGTTGGTGGTTTTGGCTATCATGTTTTCTATGACCTTCTTCAGCATACGACCTGGAAGTAGAAGAGAATTTTATGTACTCCGTCATAGTAGAAATGTACGAAATTTAAATACAGGGTGTTCTTCAAGTTCGTGCAAAAAAATTAATGGCGTATTTGGTAACGGACATTCGCACGAATGCATCAAAATTAAAACGAAAAGAAAAGATCAAAAAGTTCATACCGACATCCGGCAATTCCTTGTGAAATGTTTAGAACCGCTAGACGCAACGGACGGTGACCTTCACCTACAAAGTGTTCGAAGTCCCCCCCCCCCCTGCGCGAGACGTACACATACCGATTACAGTGCCGTTTAACATGCATGTTGTGAACATTAAACATACCATCCCTTGTAAACATTGATTTGTCGGTGAAGATAATGTTATTAACAAAGTCCGTCTGTTCCCGGAGTAATCACCGACAAAATCGCATGCGTTGGAGATAATCTGCGGGCATCAGAGCTTGCACTCTTTGAAAATGGAACAGGTAATTGTTCCTCAGGAATAATTCGCCAAACTGTACAATTGACACAAAGGTATTTGGTAAAGGGCGATCTCGGGTACGCTGGCTGTGCACACAAACGTCTTGCAGCCAACACATTTTGACCACATTCGCCGTAAATTAAAATCATGAATAACAGAAGAATTCGGAGAAGAACACTGTTATCTGCGATGACCGACGTGCACGTGAGAACAAGACGAGTAATAAAATAATAACAGCCGATGCTGACACACCAGCATACTTCTCCGATTACGTAATTACGTAATAAAAATAAACCAGGGATTATCAAACTGTTATACACATAGTTTACACAATGTAAATCTCACTTATATTTTTGACGTGTAATACAAAATGTCACTAGTAATTCTGACGTTCCAATACAAATTTTGACAGAAATATAACCTCAATAAAAGCCTGATCTACAAAAATTTGTCTAAATACGAATGACATGTCAAATTCTTGCCCGGATTTTATTGTCCGCTACTGTACATATAAATAAAATGTCTTTAGAAAAATCGAAGAAAAAATTGAAATACAAATTAAGTAATGTGTGGACCATCATATATACAAGGTGATTCAAAAATGGCGCCCAAATTCGTCACTACGTTGTCAAAGAGTGATGGTAGAACGGGGGAAAATGTTAAATTTTTCAAATTTACTTCTCCCAAGAAAGAAAGAGGAAGAAAAAAAATTATTTCGTGTATTTTTGATGTAACGATCTTAGCCAAGGCATTTTTTTCTTTATCAATGAATTATAATACGCACTGTATAATAAAAAGCACCCGAAGAAATAATAATGATGAGAAGCTTCCTTCCAAAAATGGGAAGAGAACGAGAGATAAAAATTCGGCGAGAACAAAAAGCAAGTCCAATTGAAATCGGTAACAAGAAGAAGAAGAAGAAGAAAGTTTTTTTTTGCCAAATACATTTTTTCTCTCAAATTGCGCTGGCGATAAGAAAGGAAATTAATAGTTCCGCTGAATTAGTGACACAGAGAATTCTTCGAATTTAGAATCGACCGTAATTAAAACCTTTACTCAATATTCAAAACGAGAACTGCAGAAAACGACACTGCAGTTTAAGATTAAAACGAAAGAAGAAACACTGAAACAAAATTTACGAAATGACGTTCCCAGCAAAGTAAAGACAATGACATCTCAGTAATTTACCTCAAGAAGAAGAAGAATAAGAAAGGAAAAGGAGAGAAAGAAAAAGAAGTAAAATAATCTGCACTACAAGTAAAGATTTCATTCCATTATGATAACGTAATCGAGGAGAACTAACTTCGTCTACACTAGTAGCGAATCCAACTACTGAAATTTGGAACACCCTGTATATGTAAAATAAAATACCTGCTCCATAATTTCCCATTTTTTTTTTTTAGAAATAATGACATAATCAATCTATTACCTACCTTCCGGAACTACTTAGCGTCCACAAATTTTTTAAATATCAATTTTTTTTATGTTCACTTGTGCTGTATTGCTTCGAGAAGAAGAATAAGAAGAAACGAATAGGACGAGTAAATAAAAGCTATAAATTTTATTAGTTAACGCAGTAGCCTCAATCGACGAGAATGAACGTCACCTGTTCATGTCACGAATCGAAATAATCATTTGGAACAACCTGTATATGTTAAAAAAATGACTAGTCTACAATTTCCCAATTTTCTAGAAATAATGAACCTATCGGCTATATTCCGAAACTTGCTTCAACAAGAAGAAGAAGAAGAAGAAGAAATAAGGAAACAAAGATTAAGTAAATGAAGATTTCATTTCATTGTGCTAACTTGGTAACCTAAATCGATAAGACTGAACCTCGTCTACACCTTGTTACGAACCGAAATACTGTAATTTGCAACAACCTGTATGTGTACAAAAATAACTAGTTCATAATCTCTCAATTTTCTAAAAGTAACGACGTAATTAATCTGTTCTCTTCTGGAGTTTAATTTTTTAAATGTCACTACGTTTACTTTTGCTAAGTTGCTTTGACGAAAGAAGAATAAGAAGGAAAGAAGAAGAAGAAGAAGAAGAAAGGAAGGTATAAAAGCTGTTTCGTAAATGAAGGTTTCATTTCTTTACGTTAACGTAAAGACCTAAGCGCGAATCGAAATACTGACATTTGGAACATCCTGTTAAGTAAATTAAATGCTCCATAATTTAATGACACGATGTGTCCTTAGTAGCTTCAGGTTTTTTTAAATACCAAATTTGTTTACCAATTTTAGATGAAACGTCGGCCGCGAGATGTCGCGACCTAAATTGTTTAAACTTTACCTTTCTGAAATCTACGTCACTACGTCAACTAAGTTGCTTTAAAAAGTAGAATAGGAAGCAGTAAAAAGCTGCTTTACAAATGCAGATTTAATTTCATTTTGTTAATAACGTGCGTTCAAAAAAATCCGTTATCGAGAAGGCTCTGAACTTGCTTTCATTTTAAAAACGGCACGTCGTAGCTTAGTACGCATGTTGCAAACCTTGAATAATTGCAAGCCATTTACATTTGTAATAATCATCGTCATTAATTGCGTTTTATTAGGACTGTTCGATAGCTCTGCACTTTTCTACACTTTTTGCACCAACCGCTCCTGAGAGAGTGCGATGTATATGACATCACATAAGTAGGAGTGAGAAAAATAGAGTAAAGGTGTTAAAAGTGTAAAAAGTGCAGAGCTATCGAACAGACCTAATAGGCTTGTTCGATAGCTGTGCACTTTTCTACACTTTTTACACCAACCGCTCCTGAGAGAGTGCGATGTATATGACATCACATAAGTAGGAGTGAGAAAAATAGAGTAAAGGTGTTAAAAGTGTAGAAAGTGCAGAGCTATCGCACAGGCCTATTATCAATTTTGTAGAAAATCGTAATTAAATGGATATTAAAAGTTAGGTTATGTTTATAATAACCGTACGGCTACGACGTGACTTTGCAAAATGTGCATTTCACGTAATCACGTAAGCGTAGTTGATAACGGTTGTTTTTCTGAACGCACTCTACAATAACTTAAATGAATGAGAACGAACTTGGTCTGTACTTGTCACGAAATCGAAATAATGTAATTCGGAACACCCTGTATGCAGAGACGGTTTCTTTCGTACCTCTCCAGTGATTCATTTTTTAAAAAAATTTTTCAAATGAAAGTTTCACTGTATTCTGTGGGGCATATATTAAAATCAGTTTGACGTATACAGAATGTTCCGTTTAGTCTGGGCGTTATGTCACACACCCCATATATTTTTACATTTTCAGATTCAGAACTAAATCATTGAGAACGAACTACGTCTTTATCTACTGGCGAGAGAAAAAATTAACGAATTTGAAACATCCTGTATGCATATAAAAGTTTCATAATTTTTTTTAGAAGCAATGTCATACTGAATGTATTCTAACTAAAATAGACATCTGTAAGTCGGTCGTAGCCACTCTGAGCAGTACACGAAATTAAAATAATTTACCTCCGTTAAGTCGCTTCAGGATCTGATTGTCGTTTTCGAACTGGCACTGTTTCGCGCTTATATTGTGGACGACTTCGGGGTAGATGGGTTTCGTCCATTCCGGCAGGGTCATGTTCATGTCGCTCTCCGCGTTCAGCGTCTGGTAAATTCCGAACGCGTCGTTCAGAGTCCTTATGGGCTTGCCTGCGTTCTTCTCCAAGTACTTGAGCACCTCCGCGTAGACCTTCAGTTCCTCTTGGTATTCTTCCGATTGATAAATGCGTTCCATTTCGTCCACGTAAGTCGGGCAGTAGCTTATCGGTCGCCGGATGAACTGTAAACGAAGTTATTGTGCGTTGATTATTATTTAATTGGGGTTACTTTCAGAGAGGCAATTTGTTGCCTTTTATATTTGTTCTATTTTTGTTCTTCAAATCAAATGCAAATGCTTTTACGTAATTACGTCTGTGACAAAAGTCCAAACTTACGTAATCGAACTCGTTCTTTTCGAATTGGTACGGAATGGGAATCCAGGATAACTCCTGATTCCATTTTTGGGACGGCGCAGGGGGGAACAACCCGGCCAAAACTAGGAGCGCGGTCATTTTCGTCCTGTCGAAATCGGTCGAGGTAGCCACCACCATTTCGGGGGTGTAGATGTCCCCCAAGAAGGTGTCGTAGCGTTGACGCAGCATTTTCCCCAGTTTGTAAGCTCGGTTCTTTCCCTCCTGAAAAATACACCCCCTTGAGCTTGATTGTAAAAACAAAAACGATGAAACTTACATTAGTTAATTGCCCCCAACCCATCGGCTTGAAATGTTCAAGTGTGTAGGGGTCGTTGGGGTAAGTGTAATTTTCTTCGGGCGTTCTGCTTCCATGGCGGAAAAACTGAAAAAATTATGTTTCAAAGCGAGGAAACCAAAAAGGGGTTTGTTGGTACTCACCACGTGCACCAGCTCCAAGCTATCTTCCGAAGTTATGGCGAAAATTCCCGGCAAGAAATTTGCAACAACCAAAATCCAAAAACCAACACGAATTTTGACTTCCATTTGAATAATTTTGATGACACTCCAAGAAAAAATTAAAAAGCAGTTAATGCGAAACAATTTAAGCGAAATACAAGATTGCAATTAGTTTGCCGAAAGCATTTTCAACGAATTTAATATTGCAAGTCCATTTTTACGAGGTTCTATTTTTTTAATCGTTGGATGCGTTAACTTTGGACGTAATCGGCGAAGACTCACTCGGAAGATGTCTTTCTTTATCCTTTTATATCGGCCGCGGTGATTGCGGGCGTGCAGGGGGGGGGTCGGGTGGGTTCAACTCAAGATAGACGGTCACTCGGTGTTATCGGTTTTTAATTCCAGTGTGGTGTTTTTCGAAAAGCTGGGGAAAAAAAATGGGCGTCAGAAAGTTTCGCAACGCGGACGACGAGATAAAATTTGCGCCAAAAACGCAAAACGATTTGTTTGTTAATTCAACATAAATCAAACCTGTCAGTTCGAAGTTATTTGAAAAATCGTTGTTAGCACGTCGCCGTTTAGTGTGCGCAGAATTACTACGACCAAAACAACTCTACTCGTTACTTTCAGGAGAAAAAAGAAGGGAAATAGGAAGGTAATTACCAACTCCATAAACCTTAAGAAGTTTGCAAAACCAAACCATTTAATTAGTTGTGCCAATTTTTTTTTAAGCATCGAACATTCCAGCATTGAGTTTGTAAAGAAATCTTTGCATCAATTGAAAAAACTGCCGGAAAACATTATGAACAACGGACTACTTTAGATCTACCAATTTCAAGAACCTGGAATAGACTTTCCAACGTTCTGTATTTTTTTTCTCATCACTTTCCTTGTTGTATAGTTTACATCACTTTGGTCTTTTCTATTGGCATCCTCCTTTCATGGTCTCCTCCTTTTTCATTTTTAGAACCCATTACATTATCTTGCCTGACTCCTTTGAAATACCCAAACCATTTCAATTTGTAGGTACCGATCATGAAATGCAAGTTGGTTACCTCTATCACCTCAGACTTTCGTGCCGCCTCCTTTAATCGTCTTTTCCCTTTTCTTCTTTGGAACACATTACGTTATCTTATTTAACAATGTGCACTTCTCTATCCTTTGAAATGCCGAAACCACTTCAATTATTACCGATCAGTAGTGAAACTTCACTTGGTCTTTTCGTTCACCTCTTTCACATCGGCCTTTCATTCTTCTTTTCTATTGACACTCCTCCTTTCAAGGTCTCCCCCTTCTTTTTCTTTGATAACGTGCGCTTCTCTATCTTTCGAAATACCCAAACCACATCAATTTCTACCGATCAGTAGTTACCTCATGAATTGCAATTACTTCATTCACCTCAAACTTTCGTGCTTGTTTTCTTTGGCCTCCTCCTTTAATGGTCTTTTCCCTTTTCTTATCTTATTTAAGAATGTGCATTTCTCTATCCTTTGAAATGCCGAGAACCGCTTCGATTATTACCGATCAGTAGTTAAGCCTCACTTGGTCTTTTCGACAACCTCTTTCACATCTGCCTTTCATTCTTCTTTTCTATTGACACTCTTCCTTTCATGGTCTCCCCCTTCTTTTTCTTTGATAACGTGTGCGCTTCTCTATCTTTTGAAATACCCAAACCACATCAATTTTTACCGATCAGTAGTTACCTCATGAATTGCAATTACTTCATTCACCTCAAACTTTCGTGCTTGTTTTCTTTGGCCTCCTCCTTTAATGGTCTTTTCCCTTTTCTTATCTCATTTAAGAATGTGCACTTCTCTATCCTTTGAAATGCCAAGAACGCTTCAATTATTACCGATCAGTAGTTAAACCTCGGGAGTTCTTTTCGATTGCCTCTTTCACATCGGCCTTTCATGCTTCTTTTCTTTGACACTCCTCTTTTCATAGTCTCCTCTTTCTTCTTCTTTGACTAAGTGCGCTTCTCTATCCTTTGAAATATCCAAACCACTTCAATTTTTACCCATCAGTAGTTACACGTCGTGAAATGCAAGTTGATTTTTTCTATTACCGCTTTGACATGCTTCTTTTCTTTAATACTCATTTCGTGTTAATACCTGAAATTAATAACATGAAGAGAAGGGTCCTACTAACTAATAAGCGGCGTTACTGGTTTCTCAAGTGAATAATAAGAGAGAGCAAAATAGGTAAAACCAATCGTAATTTTGAGAGAAATGTTTGGAGATGTGTGCAAAGTGGAGAGGAAGAAGTTCCTTCGAGCGTTTCAGCTGTCTCTAATGAAATAAGACTGTTAAGTTGTTTGAGAATAAATTGAAGAAAATTCAATAAATCTACCTGGCCCCGTTAGAAAAAATAAATAAACTGAAGATCGAAGACAAATTTCCTTAAGGTAATGGAAGACCAAAATAACAAAGGAGAAATATGAGGCAAAAGATGTTATTACAAAAGATAGTAAAAGAGCGAAGGATTAGTTTCTTCATAAATTAAGAATAGACCAGAAGAAAGAGAAGCAAAAAATCGAAGGTATGCTTCCTTGATAGGGCTAGGAGGAAGAAGGAGAAGGGAAGAGCGAAATCTTATTTCCCTGATACAGTAGAAAAGATCCAAAATAACAAAGGATGAGAGAAACACGAAGTCGGACTTTTTATTAAAACAATGTGAGGTCAGAGGAACAAAATAAAAAAGAAAGAGCCAAGGCAACTAACTTTTTCAGTGGAAGGAGAATAATCCAGTAGACAAAATATTCAACGTTCTTTCTTAAAACCTTTGGTTACTAATATCAATTATGGAGCAACTTACCAAAATCATCTAAAATATGTTACATTTAAATTTGGCGCTAAAAGGTAGCGGCGATTTACCGCCTAGTAATTTCGTTTTCGCACCGTGGCAACCCCGATGCCCCTTCTTTACATCGCTATGGGGGGAAAACCTGCGTACTGAGATCGTGAGTTCTGATAGGTCATGAAGACTCCATGTGACTTTCAGGCCATCTGCCATTGGTAATTCCTACGCGTCGAGGCGACCTGCTTCATTTTGCAGCCTGGTCGCTCTCTCTTGTTGTACGAGCATTGTGCCGTAAGGACGTGTCTTTTCGCGTGTGATAAAATTAACGGATTTCTTGCTCATTTGGAGAAGAAATCATTCGCAGCTTTGCTGGAAAATCATTCGACACTGCCGAACAACGATTGGAGGTAGTTTTAATCGCCGTACCAAGCCTGAGGCTCCAGTTTTCTCAGGTAAAATATGACGACGCATATCGACCGACAATGGCCGCATTTTCTGGCGCAGGCTATTAGACTAGACCTTTGGCCTAGTTCTCCGGGGACTCTCCTGTCCATAGTCGTATCGAGGTCCGATCGAGAAAACCTGAGCCGCCATCTTGATCTAAGCGGATCCAGAAGAGGCCAGCTCGTTGACGCACCCTGCGGTTGGTAGAGGGCGTTACGATTTACCACCGGCCCCTGCGCTTCGATTGACGTCACCGACTTTGACGGACGTCTGAACGCGCTAATTCAAGGTTAGGTTTTCAATTTTACTCCAATGTTTGCTGATCGGCTGTTAAATTTACTATTCACTCGTGAGGAATAAACCGAGAGTGCGAATCACGAAACACGAAATGCGCTGCGCTTACGTTAATTAATTTAAGTTTAAAATAAGCAGCCAATTGTAAGTGTTTATTAAAAGTGTATAGCGTTTTCTTTTCTTTTGTGTAATAAACTGTGTTAACTCTAATTACGATTTTAATTTCTACTTTCATATACACAGTAGGTAATATCTCGTCTCTATTTAGTAGTGTTTCTTATTTCTGCACGACCTGGTCGATTGGAGACGTCGTCGGCCAGTCGAATTACGTTCAGTTGATTTAAATTGTCTTCTGGCGCCTTTTATAAGTTTACCACCGTAGGTTAACCTGCCCCATTTCCACTGAAGCTAGCCTGGGGCACAGCTGATCGAACTCAAACCAAAATGAAGCTAATGGACAACGTCCAATATTTGGGACTATTTATTGATGATACTCTTTCCTGGGACAACCATGTGAGTCATTTGCGAGCTAAACTCAGTTCAATTTGCTTCGCCATTCGAGTTTTATGTCAATATGTTAACCCTTCAGCTAAGAGTGCAATACAATATAATCGTCTGGGGAAACTCGACAGAAGTGCAACAAATTTTTGTAATTCAAAAGGAAATATTACGTATTATGCTAAAGAAAAGCGCAGGTGAATCCTGTCGTGGTCTCTTCACAAAAACCAACCTACTAACCGTTACGGGTATATATATATCTACAAATGCTTAGTTTTCCTTAAGAAGCACAGTAACATTTTCACCAACTGTCAATCTAGTGAAGTGAATAAACATTCTACGCGGCAAAAAAATCTGTATCAGTACCCCGTGCATCAATTAAGGAAGTTCGAGGGGGGTCCCTCTATGAAGTTATTCAAGAACCTACCAAATGAAATTCGGGCCGAGCAAGACACTCGAAAATTCAAAGAAAAGGTTTTTGATCTTTTAGTGAACCTGGAACCATACTCCCTAGCTGAATACTTTAACATGTAAACTTGTAATGTTATTTTTTTTTGTATTGACGTTTCCATGTATGTACTACACGTTTATGTTGTATTAGTATTTCTGGAATAAACTAACTAACTAACTAACAAAGAAGAGCGACGTAATGTTTATTCATGCCGACATGTTTCGATCTTCAAAAAGGGCGAGGCAACTACGAAGTAAAGGGCGAAAGTCACAAATATTATAAAATAAGAATACGTTATATTTTTAAAACAGGAATATTTGTGACTTTCGCCCTTTACTTTGTAGTCGCCTCGCCGTTTCTGAGAAGATGATCACCCATGTGTTCGAAACATGTCGGCCTGAATAAAAACCCTTCGAACGTTACATCGTTCTTCTTAGTAACCTCTGACATATCCCAAATTATTTATTATTAATAAAGATTTTATTTCATCAACCGTTTTATTTCATGAACGGGTCTCCTCCCTATCGTCGTCTAAGAACTTGAAGGGCGATGTCACTGGCTGAGACGAAGGAACTTTTTCAGAACGTCTTGGTTCTTATAATATTTCCTACTCCATCTCTTCAACAACTGGCTTCGATGACGTTGATGAGTGTGTTTGAAATTGAGTGAACTCTTGACAGTGGCTGTGCAAGAGGCCTGTGGATGCTCTTGACGATACTGCACGAGAGGCTTGCGGATGCTCTTAACAAATATCAGACGTATGTACAATATTTTGACCTGAAAAGATTCTCAGTTGAAATAAGTGCAAATAAGTTAAACGCATTGGAACAAAATAGTGTTGCAATGTAAACTTCGCTTTATTAATTGTTTTTAGCGTAGGAAATATTCCCTCCGGAATTAAAAAGAAAATATTGAATGAGTCGAACATGTTTGCTAAACAATTCTATCTAGCAACCACAAACAACCAACTGAACTGCAAAATGATTAGGTAAGAAAAACTATTTTCGGCTTTAGAATTGTTTACATGATTTGCTCAATTTAACAGAATCTGGAAAGTTACTAGCTTGACTAGATATATAAATGAAACTGTTATCAACACGAGGTAAATTTTTAAGTCCTGTCAAAATCAAATTGCTTCATTACCGACTACCACTTTTTTGATCAATATTTGAATTAAAGAAGTTAATCAGTCTACACAATGCTGATTGATAAAGACGGTCGACGCAAATCAGCAATCTGCGCGTATTTTCAATTGCAATCGGCAAGTACGCAGTTAATACACAAAACAACACCTTTTGCCTGTATTAAAGTGCGTCATAAAACCGCCGCTGGCTGATAATGATAAGAATTCAAAAACAGTGGCGCGTTCACGTGTTGGACGTACGGCGATCACGCGAGTTCATCCGGTCTCTTTTACACGAGATCTCTGCGCACGAGACGATAATAATAAATAGCTATAAACAGATTATCACTCTGTAAATTATAGCCAGACTTAACCGGCGGCGTGACTTGACAAAACGGAAAGTTGTTTTCCGAGAAGCCGAGCGCCTTTCAAGATTACGCAACGTCTCAGTATTCCATTGACATCACAGAAGAAAAAAAAGGAGACAAAGACATAAAATGACATACATTAAAAAAAAAAAACGAAAAGAAAGTGCAACACTTTAGATGAGTAGTTATAATGATTCTAAGGGGTGTCGTCTTAATAGCCCAGAGGTGGAATGCCTAGGTCTTTAGAACTAAGGACCTAGGGTTCGATCCCCGCACAATTAATTATAAACCAAACAGTCTTACAATCAATTCTCTGTTAGTGAGTGATGCGTATAATAAGTGTGGAAAAAAAATGCCTCACACCTTTCGACATACCTAGACGTTGTTATTAAGAACTGCTAATATTAATAGAATATCGTCATGTAATTGGTAAACAAATTGTATTAAAATACATCGCCTTAATTAAAACACATAATTTATCGGAGTGTTTTGTTTATGCGTTAGGGGGGAAATATGCGGAGGTCGACTTTGACCCCGACTGTCATTGGATGAGCCCCCTCGGAACGCCCCGCCTCAATCAGCGTTCAAATTCAAAGGAAAGTTTCCTTGCAGATGATGTAATGTTTGCCGCAGAACATAAATAGAAAAAAATATTTACCACTTTTTAATACGTTCCAATTGCGTGCTGTAAAAATAAAATAAAAGATTATAATATGAATGGTGTCCGCAATCTACTGATTTGTTTCAAAATCAATGCAAAGTTGTGTAAATCCCAATCGAAACCTTAATGCCATAATTTTCTTTTTTTACATAAAATCCTTTGTGGTATTTAAACTGATTGTGAGTGGTTCTTCCTACGTTCACTCTGTTTTCTTTTCAGTTTTTTCCTTTATGACTGCCTTTGCATTTGCGTCTTCCAACGTTTTTCCAGACCATTTGAATTTGGATCTACCCCTTCCGATGACAATTTTGATCTTCAGTCTTTGGTCATCCACGTCCCTTTCTCGAAACTCCCAATTCCAGGTCTTCGGTTTTAAAAGTTCTTTTAGTTTCGCAATTGAATTGGTTTGGGAAATTGCTACATTTTTAAATCGGCACTTTTGTTTACGCGATCGAAAAACTTTCCTTTTAGAGATAGGTATGTCGTGCGACCACTCAACACCACGAAAGCAATTCCCTAGCTGCCGCGAGCCCCACGATTTTCGAAATTTTTTTTCATCATTTTTTCTCGTCACCCTCTCAACAAAACAACGTCGAAACAAATACCGGCGCGGAGGGTTGGTTTCTTATAATAAAATGTCATTTTTGTTTGACGTTTAGCTTTAGCATCCTTGTATTGGTCCCGAAGAACTGGATAGGCTCTCTGGCTCTCATCGATAAACTTTCCTTTCGCAAAGACCGCAATGGAATTGAGAACTTACACACATTGCAGATTTTACTTAGCATTTGATGGTAACTTTATGTTCTTCTTCATGGCTTAACGCCCTCTGCGAATTCTTTCTTAAGCATTATAATTTTTACTTGGGAGTAGATTTTTTATTTAACCTAGTGATTGATTCTTCGTCGTTTTCGCATACTTTCATCCCTGTTTCCAATTTTTTTAAATTTTTCTTGACTACCATTTCAGTCACATCTTCCATGGTCTCTACATCATTTGGTCATCGATTTTCTCTTTCTCAAAATTCCCAGTGGTAATGAATTATGTAGTAAATAACGAGTTACATTTTTGACAATTCTCTTCCTCAGGTCTTCTTCCTTTTTTTTAAAGGAATCTTCAGGATACTTCAACTTTATTTATATACATTGCCATGATCACACGGATGTACACGTCATGTAGCGCATTTTACTCAATTCTAGTCTAAGTTAGAATATTAGGGGCCACGGACACACAATCGGATTTTCCCTTTGGCTAAAGCCTTGTCCCTTTTGCAGTTATTCTTTACTTCCATTTTTCTTCTCCTCCAATTTACTTCTTTTACTTTAGTACCAATTCATTTAAGGCTTCCAGTGCTGTTCGAAACCTCTTGAATTTTTGAAGGTGGCAATTGTGTTACAAACGAGCACAGCAATATTTTCTTAACATTAACATATGACTGTAACTTTATATGAACATTTCGATAATCCTTTTAATCATGGTTTAATGGGGTTATTCTTAGGCGTTTTTCATTAGGGTGGATGTTCCGTTTAATCGATGGTTCCTTTTCACAATCATTTTTTTTTCTTGAACTTCTTGATGGTAGTAACTTGACAATGAGCTTTTTCATCATCCTCTTCCTGTTTGACGGCTTAATAATAAATACGTTTGGGTTCAAGCAATATCAGTTTGGGTCTACTCCTTCCGATGACAATTTTGTTCTTCAGTCTTTGGTTATCCATATCCTTTCCTCAAAACTCCCAACTCCAGAGCTTTGGTTTTAAAAGCCCCTTTTATTTTATTATTTTATTTTATTTTATTTTATTATTATATAATAATTGATATCACTATTCTTAATATAACTTTTCTACGGTTTTTACTTTTTTTTTTCGTTATTGCGGCCGATAGAAATTTTTCTATACAAATCCGTATGAATGGCTTTCAGATGCAGGGGCGGACGGCTAATTTTGGGGGCCCTGGACTACTACTGTTTGGGGGCCTACCCAATTAACACAAATTAACCCAAGTTTGGGTTAATTGTGGCAACTCATTCTCCATTCCTGTCTCATCTCCAACTTTTGACCTCCAATCTGACCCCTCGTTGCTCTCTCTTTTCACACCTTCTTGATGGCGATCGCGAAGCGATCGACCGTCGCTGTGGGGAGCCAGAAGGCGAAACGTCAGAGGGTGCGTTTTTGTAGAGTACTTTTCGGGAATTTTTTTCGACCCTTAAACGTGGTTGGATCGCCACGCGCCTTTCGGCATCTAGAGTAAAAAAGACCAAAAAATTCGACTCCGGCGTCCGTTTTGCGATCGGAAGCCGGGGGGGAAGGATCTTGCATGGGGGTTTCCAAAAATTGCAGTTTCCGACCCTTCAAAAAATTCCACGGTCCCTATTTATTGGTGTATGCTTTAGGTTTATTGTCAAAAGACAAAAACAACAAAAGAATTTTAGAAATTAATAAAAACAAGGACGTGGGGTGTGTCATATTATATTTTGGCAATTTCAAAGCTCACTGCACAACAAACATCGCCAGACTTGCTGATCTCATCATCGGCTGGCGCTTCTCGGAAGGCGCTACGTCGCTTTAGCCAAGTCACGCCGGCTAATTGTAGGTTCAGATAATAAAAACTAGATTACGCGCTCTCGTGTGTTGTAAACCGGACGAACTCGCGTGATTTTGGCTCGGCCGGCACGTGAACGCGAAATCCGCCGGCTTTTCGAACTTCTCCGTACTTATCGCATTTCAAGTGATGATGGTGATGATGCGTTCCGGTGTTATCTGTGTAAAGCGCCGAAAGTTATTATCTGCGTACATGCACACAACACGCCTTCTGGGGTCAGGCGATTTTGAGGAACCCCATTGGTTGGTCGTCGAGCTCTTCAATTTTAATTATTAGGTTTTGCATGCAGGCCAAGATCAAATTCGGGTTTTGATTCGAACGAAGAGCCCGCCCAAAGTTATTCGCTTGCGCTCCGTGTATATGAGAATCAAAACAGAAACGGTATTTTCTAGGCCAAATTATTGAGATGTTATAGAGATCGCGTAAAGTTAGTTTACTTTTCGTAATTGACATTAACTATTCAATACATTTGAAGCTGACGACGTCATCCTTAGCCTTCTTGGACCAAAATTAGGATTACTTCAGTTTTGTTAAAATATGCACTGATTTTACTAGGTACAACCATTAAGGCAAGGCCCGATTTTACAATCGTCGGATAAGCATTATTCTTAGAATAACGTGACCTATGGAGGGAAATTAAAGGATATTCCGTCCTTATTCCACGATTGTAAAACTGGGCCTAAAAGGGAATAATAAATATGTAATTTTTCTAGTAATTAAAAGACGTGTTCGTTGGGTGAAAATTTAATTTATTTCAAAATTATACAATGTTACATTAGCATGTCTAAAAATCTGACATTAAAAATACAATGCAATGTTCAAATCAAACGCCCCTCCTCGCACGATGTTCGTCATCATACTTCGGACATTTCAGAGCGTCGCCATGGTTACGCAATACGAGGACCAATTCATAGCGTAGCCAAAGTTGTCCCTTAAATACATACACCCGAAAATGTAACTCCAATGCAAAGAAGAACAAACACCGAAGCAAAAGAAGATCGATCAACGTCGACAGTAACAAAAAAAAGACCTACTGAGTTGAGGTACGACCCCCATTTACGAATCTACCCAAATGTACGTAACAATATGAAGAAGACGACATTCATCAACTGGAAGATAAAACAATCCGGAAGAGTGGTTAGAAGAAATAGAGGCAGACATGTTTATGACGGAAATAAAGGAGAAGATGGGACGTTCCAAAAGAAACCAAATGTTTCAGAAGGAAAACCAATATGTTCCAGAAGGAGACACAACTTTCCAGAAGACGAAGTACTAAGTTGGAAATAGAGAAATGACTGCCCTTGCAAGAACTCTACCAACATTCAGTTCCCGATTTTTCCCCTCAATAAAAAGCGTCTTTCGATCGCTACTAACGTGTAGTCTATTCTGGTCTTCCTCCTAGTTCATAATGTGGATCTGAGGAATGCCATTACTTACAGTAGGAGTACCAAAAAGGAAGACACAAGACCTCTTCTATTTTTCCTTAATTACCACGACTGCCATTACTCCTAGGGTAAAGGCAAGAAAGAATAAATAAAACTCAAGTGCATGGAATGCAAGTGGGTAGTACATTTATTATTCCCAACGTTTTCAGTTACAGTTCTTGCTGGTATCGAAATACGGACCGTACAGTTCGACGAAGACGTCAAGGGGACAGACGGGGCCGCAATTCGGGATGGAAACTTGCACCGGGAGACCTACGTCGTAGTTTTGATGGAAAATCTGAAAGACAAAGAGTTAACGGGGGGGGGGAGACCAAATTTCTATTGCGTTACCTTAATGAAGCGCAAATTTCGGACCTTATGTATTTCGAAGGTGACGTACGACCCATAGGCAGGGCTATGGGGGACGAAAACGCCTAGCCAACTGAGCACCCCAGCTACGTTAGAGTCGTGACCTGAATAGAGGAAGAGCTTGCGGCCTTTAACGGAGTCGAGGTTGTTGATTTTTGCGTAAGTGTCGTTGACGATTTTGCCCACCAGGAAGCCTAGAAAAAACTACGTTAATGACTGGGGCGAACGTAATAGTCGATGCTTCACCCCCAACTAGTGGTCTGAGCTCCTCGGTGCCAACCATAATTTCCCAGCCAACTTTAGCCAAGGTAGTTAAAGGCTCTGGCCATACGGAGTCCGCCCATGGAGGAAGCGTAAGCCCCCATTCTTGCTGTGCATACAAAATTGGAATTCGTGCGAGTGATAAAATTGCTAGACCAAATCAATTTACCTCTGACTTAAAAGTCGAATGAAGCGATAAGAACAAGCTGGCATTGGATGTGTTGGCGTACCCCGAGTTCTTCAGTAGATACTCTATTGTGCCTTGGTAAGCCCTAAGTCTTCCGGTTGCTTCGTAAGCGATTTCGCTCTGAACTACGAGGTTATTATAATTGGGGCAAACTGCATTGGGGAAGAACAGCTGAAAACATCTTATTAACAGTACAAAGCGGACATGTTTTCTGAGGGCTTACGCTGTTTTGGTCTTGGGGTATATACTGGTAAGGTATTGGTTGCCACTGGAGCTTTTGATTCCACACCTGTTAAATAAACCGGCGAGCACCAGTAGAACACTAGCCCTAGTTCGAGAATATGGCGAAGCGTTAACTTCAATCAAGGAAGGTGTGTAGGTGTCCCCAAGGAACCAGCCGTATTTCTGCTTAAGCGCCAAGCCAATGTTGTACTCCTTCAATTTTCCAGGCTGGAAGTTGAAGGGAAAAACATAGAGGTGTCTTGGGGCAAAGCGCTGGGGTTTCTTACGTTCGTCAACTCGCCTATCCCAACTGGGTAGAACGTGTCCGCGGTGTAAGGATCGTTCGGGTATAGACTATCCGGGGTCCTATCACCGTGCCTGAAAACCTGAGAGCAAAATACGAAACCCAATTCGCTTAAGGCGTTTACTTACAACGTGCACGAGCTCTAAGGTATCTTCATCTCGTAAGGGGGGAACTCCAAGGCCCTCGGCCGATCCCAAAAGGCAAAGTGAGGCGCACAGGAAGTACTTGAAGGACGACATCGCCAAAATGACATGGTCGATCTTCGCATTTGGTCTAATTTATACGGGCGTACGACCATAAATGATTGCTTTATTGTGGGGGCCTTTATGACAGCAAATCTCGCGCGTCAAATTACCGTTGGATTTGCCTTGTGTAAAGTCAAGCCTTCTTTAGAACAGGAAAATCAAAGGTGGCATGAGTGTTTCGGAAAATTCGCTGTCTTGTTTTAACGCTTGTAAGGTCTTTGTCCCCTCGTTACGCTCTTGTTTTGCCTACTCATTAAAAAAATTGAAATTTGCTTTGAATTTGTGCTTGGACCTGTGTGTGTGTGTGTAATTGTTTTATGGGCGCTTTAAACTATTTACGATTGCAGGTAATTACGTCTGCTATAAATCTATTCTCCAATTTTATGGTCTTTGAAGTTTTTTTTATACTCTTAAAACAAATTAACCGCGTGAACACGATCCTTTTGTTTGTCCGGGATGTCTAAGTTTGAAAATGACTTGTAAAAATGACTTCCTTTTGAAAAGTAATGTTTTATACAGTACGCAAAATTTTTCCCAGAAAAAATGAAGGACAGCAAATTGCGCGAGTGACTTCGATGTTCTTCAGCACCGCCCACTAAACTCCTGGAGAAGGGAGAGGGTTCAACGAAACCTCAAAGCAAAGGGTGGACAAATTGAATAAAATAAAAGTCACCAGCTGAGCACACTTGTTTTTATTTGTAACGCCCGAAAAAATGTAAGAAAAGAAAAATAAATAATTAAGTAACAAGTAACGAGTACGACCCAGAAGGGGGCCCCGATGAGATGAACGAGTAATAAATAAGCTTGTTATCAGTCTATGTTTAAATCAAAACTTTTACCGAGGAACAGATCTGCTTATCGTTTACAGAAAGGTCGCTTGCTTAAAATTAAACTAACGCAGACCAGCGTTTAGACGACGCGACGCAAACAAAATAAATAAATAAATATAATAATCCCGACCTTTTAGACCAAATCCACGTTTAGACAACAGCACCCTCCACCTGAGGACAATGACGTAAAACGTCGTAAGTATTACGTCACGAATTCTTCAGGTGTGGCGTCACGTCTGCGGTCAAGTTCAATTTTACCGAACGAAGGGTGGGCCCTGATTCCAGGGCTTGTAGCAGTTAAAACTCCGATTACGGTTTTTTCTTCCACCCAAAGGGTCGTTGATAATTTTCTAAAGGGGGTATAACTACCATTGGAAGCCTAGTAGAGGAGAGATACGCGTTACAAACAGACCATACGCACAAACCTGTTCAGAAACAGGTATTAGAGAAGCTTTTAAAGAGCTTGAATTTACTCGGCGTGCACTTAAGCAAACCTCGGAGTAAATTACGTTTCAGGCTTCCATCACGAAAGGAAGCACAAAATCGTGAACACACAAACAATAGATCAGCACGCCGGGAATTCTGTCGGAACAATGAATGCGACGCGGAAAGGATCCGTTCTCCCCAACTACGCTGAGCGGGGTCGTTACGAGATTAAGTCACTTTTAACCGGCGAAAGAGTGAAATGGGCTGATAAGAAAATGTACATGTTTGCTTTCAAAATTATTTACAATAATTGCTCGAGATGTTTTTTCCGAATGTTCGTCCGTATTTACATAAGGTAAGTGCTCTTCTCATTTTTTTTTTCTAAATTACAACTCAAAACATTCTTGATGGCTAACGAACAATCTTTGGTTTTATTACTAAACAAAATTAAAATCATTCGTTCCTTTTTATGAAACCAAAATCCATTCAAAATCAATTGACTCTAATTAGAAACTAAATCGTTCTCTCTTTTTACTTCTTAAAAACTAAACTCACTTTTCACTTTCACTAGAAAGTTCACTTAATCAATTTGTTTTTAGGGCCTCCTGCACCAAGTTCACGTAGTCTATCTGGATATTCCAGACTCTAGCTGCATTGAGCCGCACTCTGCGCCCGTTATCCAAGTAACTTAGATCATTCTTCGTCGTCTCTGCTTGCCGTGGACCCCAACAGGAAAATGTTTGGCAGTGAGTGGAAAGCCAGGCTTCTTATGGAACTTTTGCTTTAACTGGCAAAACTCTATCCCGGACTTTAGCTGCATTGAGCTGCACTCTGCGCCCATTCTCCAAGTAACTTAGATCAGCCTTCGTCGTCTTTGCTTGCCGTGGACCCCAACAGGAAAATGTTTGGCAGTGAGTGGAAAGCCAGGCTTCTTGTGGAACTTTTGCTTTAACTCGCAAAACTCTATCCCGGACTTTAGCTGCATCGAGTCGCACTCTGCGCCCGTTCTCCAAGTAACTTAGACCAGCCTTCGTCGTCTCTGCTTGCTCTGGACCTCAACAGGAAAATGTTTGGCAGTGAGTGGAAAGCCAGGCTTCTCATGGAACTTTTGTTTTAACTCGCAAAACTCGTTCCATGCCGCGTCTTGTAGAACTGTCTCTGCCAAAACCTTTTGCTCGCACGTAACGGTAATTGTTTTGTTACGTTACCGCTCATGTTTGATTTCACTGCACAACTATACTGTCTCTTCGTTTTTGTTAACTTTTTGCAGTTTGTGACATGTGAATTTTATTCTTGATGACAATAAAATTTCATAAATTCCATATCTCAAACCTTTTACGTTTATTTATTTCATTACGCATCGAATATCACAGCAATACGTACTTCACTTGCCTCTTCAGAATCAATAATCTTTATTTCGCATTTGTTTCGACGTTGTTTTTTTTTTGAGAGGGTGATGAGATAAAAAAAACTTTTTTGATGAACGCGCTTCGCGTGTTGAGGGCCGCTCGCCGTTAGGGGGGCTCGCGACAGCTAGGGAATCGATTAATTCGTGTTCCCCCCGTTCAGCGCTTTCATTTGAGTGGTCGCACGGCCTATTTATCTCTGAAAGGAAACATTCTCGACGTTATAAGTCGGCCATCTTTGATTCCAAGATGGCGCCGATATGACAGTCGAGTTCCTCTCACCGGCTCGCTTAATTCGATATGCGACACGATGGGTTTATCTCTTACGGGGCGATTTTCGATCGCGGCGCCGCCATCTTTGATTCCAAGATGGCGTCGGTGTGACAATAGAGTTTCTCTTGTCGATTTGACGTGCGACACGAAGGATTCTTCTCCACGAACACAGCGGGAAAGCCAGGACGCGAATCTGCCAGTGTGCGGACGTTACGCTGAACTTTGACGGGCTGCGACGTGGTCGAGTTTCAAACAACACTGATTTAAAAAATTCGCCGTTCGATTATTTATGGTGTTATCGGATCGAAACCGGTGTTATCGTATAGAGGGATGATCGGGCTATCCTCCTGTTAAAAAACATCGAAAATATTAATTTCGGTTGCGGAGAAATTAATTTTTTTTTTGTGCGGAGCGTTTTCTAAATGGAGTCGAATTCTAAATCCTCTCGAGCCGGTCCTGGGCGTACCACCTGAGCAGGCGAGGCCTCAAAGGACTCCTGAAGGACTAATCAACCGTCTTCAAAAGCTCGTCCTCCTGGGATTAATACGGCGCCGTCCAGATGGAAGAGAATCAGAAATCTTCGATAAAGAGAAGGTTTTCCATTTAAAATACATTGGGTGCATCGATCCGTTCGAACGCATAACGTCGGGTTACGGTACGTCTGAGGGTGAATATGCATACGGGGGCGGCAAGAGGAAGGACGGAGCTAAGCGGAAACATGTTACCCGGCCGGATCCGTCGGTAATTGTCCCGTTTTCCGGGACTCCGGTGGTATAGCGTCGTTCCGGGTGATCGGAGCTTCAAGCGCGCGACGGCATCGCATTCCTCGATATTTTCTGCCGTAGATGACGTGCGGCTCGATTGGCTACGACCCCCCCAGGTACCGTAAAAAATTCCGAAAAAAATCGTTTAAAATTGGGTGATTTTCAAAAAATCATATCTCCCCATCCGTGATATAGGGCCGGACCGGACTCGGTGGGTTACACACACGGAGGTGTGCCGTTGCCTTTGAGAGAGTATAAAAAAGTTTTGGCTTCGAATTTTTGGAAAAAATTCGAAAACGTCGGACGGGGTCGTTTTTTCGTCACTTTTCGGGCTCCAACTCAAATCCAGGACCGGACTCGGGGCCGTGCGTCCGGAATTATAAGCAACTATAGGTCTTGCGTCTACGTTCTGAGTTTGGTTCGATTCGGTCGGTAAATAAGGGCCGTGGAATTTTTTGAAACCTCAAAAATGGTATATTTCGGAAACGAAAACAAACATACCAAATCTTCCCCTCCCTCCCTCATCAGATCGCGAAACGGACACCATGAAATAATTATGTAAATTGTTTGCGTTACTATGGATTTGTTTATCAGATATTTTATCTTAAAAAAATATCCCAACTCCATCCATTCATCTTTGCATAGTTTCACTATTATAATCTACAGGGTGAGGCGATATATCAAAAATAAAATTAAATATCCTCTGCAATTTATTACACTTCAAAAGTACACACACCCAACATTCGCTATAAATAAATTAAACATTCAGAACTCAGTTCGCCTTCAGCACGTCAGCTACGATCTCCTCGAACCTTTCAATCGGCAAGAACGCGTCTGCGCATTTCGCAGGCGTCAGAAGTCGAGCTTCTTCGTCCAGATCTGGTTGGTAATACACCTAAAAATTTTGGGGGCGCTAGTAATTTGATCGGGGGGGGGGTATAAAAACCTGTTTAATTACTTTCAATCCAAACACGCCGTCGATTTTGTGCAATTCCAGCCTCACGTTGCTGCAATAGGGGGGGACGTGCTTGTAATAGAAACCCAAGCACCTCAACAAGACGGCCACGGTAATTTCGTGCCCCGAATACAAATATATCTTCTGCGGGGATTCACCCCCGATCCTACGCTGGCTATCGCCCAAGATTTTTGCCATCAATTCCCCTGCAAGTAAAAGTAATGAGTTGGGGCGGGGGGTTAACATTAATTAAAACCGGGCGTACCTGAAGTGTAATATTTTAATTTGGGGTGGCCGGCTAGCGCGTTGTATTCACACGTGGCCAACTCCTCTATGGGGTGAGGCCACACCTTGCTGGTCCATTCCGGCAATGGCAAATCCAGATCGGCCTTGAAATAGTTACAATAGAATGCACCCTTTTCCCGTGGTTAAATACTCACCTCTGCTTTTAGGGTGCATGCCATACGCAGCAGGGTCCTTCCGTTGGTAATCGTCATCCCTGAGTGCTCCTCGATGTACTGCAGGGCGTTCGAGTTGTTGTCCAACCCGATTCTTCCCGGGCCCTTCATGAACTCGTTGTAGATCTCGTCGGCTTCCGGTTTTAAAAAGTGCAGGAAGAGCTGAAACAGTTAATTCAGAGCTAGCCCGAAGGATTTCATGGTTTTCCTAACTTTATCCTCCCTCATCGGGTGGCAAGTGTACGGAATGGGTTGCCAATCCAACGTCTTGTCCCATACTTGCTCCTTCTTCGGAGGAAAGAGCGAGGCGAGCACCAGCTGCAGAGTCGCCTTCGTCCTGTCGAAGTCGGAGGAGAAGGGGGCCACAATTTCGGGGGAGTACACATCGCCCAGTAAGTTGTCGTAGTTTTTGCGCAGGGTTTGGCCCAGTTTATAAGCCCGCTGCTTTCCTTTCTGTAATTATATTAATTTTAATTTGGAAGGCGGGGGGGGTAAGTTTAAGTTTGGGTACGTTTGTTAACTGGCCGTGTCCGATGGGGTAGTAGTCGACGTCCTTGTGGGGGTCCGTGGGGTAGAGGGATTCTTTGTCTGGAGTTCTGTCTCCATGTCTAAAAATCTGAAATTAAAAATGCAATGTTCAAATCAAACACCCCTCTTCGCGCGATTGTCTTGGTGCGGTGGGGGGGGGTTCAAATAAAATTTGTATTTACAAAAAAAAACTGTCAAAAGAAAAATGTAGGATGATCTAAGTTCAGATCGCTATAGGTCGAGAGGGGAGGGCGTACGTGCAATTCTTTTGGTCTATACGAGGAGTGGCTGAAGAGCTCGGCATCAGCAAAAATACAGTTTTCTCTCTTAACAAAAAGTGGAGAGAGGTAAGAACACTTGCGAGAACGGTAGGATCCGGCAAACCGAAGGTATCTACAAGACAAGATGATCAGGGATCATTAATAACTCATCTCGAAGATCGTACTCTTGAAACGGCAGTGAGAGCTAAACAAGAGACACATTTCCAGGTGCACAAAGAACTGCCCTTTAAAGTCCTCTACCTTAAGAAACTTGTTAAGGATTTATGTTTAATTTTATAGAATCTAGTATGTTAAAAAAAAGAGAATAATAACAAGTTTGAAAAAGAAAAAACGTTTTGGTCCTTCGAGCTAGTGGAATGGATGCGCACGAAGCATCAAAGGGCAGCGAAAATGCCAGTGGAAGTAGATTTAAGGGATTTGGAAAATCAACGTCAAAAGTTTCCTCAAGAATGTCAAAAGCAAGCAGTAAAGCTAGTTTAATTAGCAGAAGAAGGAGAATGAAATAGAATTGAAGCGAGGAGATGAATTGGAAGAAAAGAGATTAAAACGATTCGTAAAGAATTGGAGTTGCAAAATAGTTCAATTAAGTGAATGCAGTGAGAACGAAAGCGAAGGAGAAGAGACGAGAGAAAATAGATCGACAGGAAAATTTGAAATCCGTCGAAAACTGGTTAAAGAAAAATAAAATAGGAAATAGAGAAGCAATTGCCGATGAAAATATAATGGGAAAACAATTAAATAAATTTATGGCACGGCAGACAATATGTCTGATGAGGAAGAACGTGCGATGAATATATTAAAAAACACAACCAGAAGAGTACTGTGGAAACAAGATAATTGTAATTTACCAAATAATAAAGAAGAAGCTATGGATACGTTTAATATTTATAGAAAAGAAGATGAAGGAAGATTCCAGATTTGCAGAAGAATATAGCAAGAAGATTAACGATTACATTCAAAAGGGATATGCGAAGAAGCCTAGTCATGAAGGAATGTACGGAATGGATTGCCAATCCAACGTTTTGTCCCATACTTGCTCCTTCTTCGGAGGAAAGAGCGAGGCGAGCACCGGTCGCAGAGTCGCCTTCGTTCTGTCGAAGTCGGAGGAGAAGGGGGCCACAATTTCGGGGGAGTAGACACCACCCTGAGTTTAAACGACGCGACGCTTTATTAAAAGGTCCAGATTTTCTGAATTCTCTGCTAAGTATCTTGTTGAAATTTCGTCAGAGAAACATTGCAATAGTTGAATTAAGTGACAGAAAATTCCAAAGGTTTTTATGGCAAGAAAATGAAAAAGAAGAAGCAGAAGTCTACGAAACGACAGTCATGATATTTGGAGCTGTTTGTTCAGTGGGTTCGTAGAAGAAACTATTTAGAAGAAAAGATTTTGGAGATGACTTTCCAGAACAAGTCAAAGGTATTAAAGAAAAAATGGACGATTATCTAGACAGCAAAGACACAGTAGAAGAAGCCATTTATATGGCACATTCAAGTTTTTGATATCCACTATGACACTATGACAAATTGCGTAAGCAACTCGAGTGAAGTCATGGAAAGAATCCCAAAAGATTTAAGAGGAATCAACATAAAAGAATTTGATACTTCTTTGATAATTCTGGGTTTAAAATGGGAGAAAGAAATTGAAGAAATTTTGAACGGAAAAAGAAAATCAAGTAAAAGAAAAATTTTAAAGATTATTATGACACTTGGATTCCTTCTGAACTATACCACTTCAGGGAAGATTTTATTACAAGAACTTTGGAAATGTGATTTAAGCTGGGATGAATGTTTAGTAGATGAAATTCTTCAGACACGAATTCTGCTATAATGGCAATTCGAAGAATGATTGCAAGAAGAGGAAGATGGAACTAACATCCCATGTAACACACCGGGTATAGAATATGTCTAAAACACGTTTTGAATTTAGTCTAAATGTAGAATATTATGGACTAGTATTTATACATATGAGTGACAGTCTAACTAACGTCTCTTTATGGGATAAATATAACGTTTACACAGACTGTATATTTATAGGGTACGCGCAACGTTTATACATGGTTTATACTAGACGTATATTTTGAAACTATAAAATTATTATAATTATATTATTACAACTTATTCTAAAGAAGCTGTCAAACGTACGGCCAAATGTTGAAATTTAATTCAACTTTACCAAGTGTCTGTTCATTTGTAGTAATTATATATTTTGTGATCATTTGTAACGGGCAAGAAGGTTCCTTTGGTTTTGACTTATAAACGACAACTTTAGTGAGCAACAGTCTAGGTCGAGACATCTCGCGGCGAAATTTATAAGTTCACTATGTAACAAGGGTCACAAGACCAATTTGGATATATATCTTGAACATGTTACATCTAAACATTTATTATACTTTTTGAGATATTTTAAATTAAGTTAAAGGCCTACGCCTACATGATACGATGGAATTTAATACATAATTTGATATCGTGTTTTGCAAATCGCGACATTTCATTACATTTTAAAGAAAACGTTTAATTAACGTATCACTTGTATCCTAGGATAACTAGTATGTACCATTAAAATACGAATATTTTTGGTATTCTATATACCATTACCAAAAATATCCCTGTCTATCGTATATAAACCGTCTAATAAACGAAATGGTGTTGCTTGGGATGAGAGGCGCAGAAAAATCTATGGACGAAATAGATAAAGAGAAAATAATTGCTGAATTGGCTCTACGCAACATATCTTGGTCATTTATACCACCAGCATCACCACATATGGGTGGAAGCTGGGAGAGATTAATAAGATGCATCAAAACTTCGTCGAAGGTTATATTAAAAGAGATGAAGTACTCCAAACAGCTTTAGTAGAATGTGAACAATCGCCCACTAACACATACATCCTGCGACCCATCAGACTTGGTATGCATCACTTTTTAATTGGAAGTGGTAATTTTCTAACTTCACCAGGAAACTTTTGAATCTAAGAAAGTTATGGAGAGTTTCACAAGCATTAACTGACTCCTCCTGGAAGAGATGGGCACAAGAATGTTTACCCACATTGATCCAAAGAACCAAGCGATATAAAGATGGTTCCCCATTTCCTAAGAAGGATGATATTGTAGTGATTGGTGATGGAGCGGGACCTAGGAACTTGTGGCCGGCCAATGGGAAAAATTGTGGAAACATTTCCAAGAAAAAACTGGAAAAATTCGAGTAGTGGAAGTAGCGACGAAAACAGGGATGTTCGGATGAATTTATTATTGTTTAAAGCTGCATTCGAACTAATAAAGTAACTCAAAAATGCAAGTAGAGAGTTGTCCCAGTTTTTTTTTTTTTTTTGGTGGGCATGGTACATACCTACGTTACTACTAAAATCGATTCAAAGTGGCTTTCAAATTCTATTAAAAAAAATCCTTTAAAAAAATAAGAACGGCTGAACTGGTCTTTAATTACGTCGAGTTTCCAAGAAAAAGACAAAAAAAAGTCATCAAGCAAATAAATTTAAGCATTGATTAAGAGATGGCATTAGCGTCAAAACATTTTAGAAAGCAAATACACAATTTTATTAAGAGACGACATTAGTGACAAAAAATTTAGAATCCGAATAATTTTAAGCTTTGATTAAGAGATGGCATTAGTGTTAAAACATTTTAGAAGCGAATGATTTCATTTTAAACATTGACTGCTAAGATCGATTCAGTTTCTAAGAAAAAATGGGGAGAAAAAAGCGGCGAGTAAATAATTTCAAGCATTGACTAAGAGATGACAAACATGCACGTGTTTCAATTTAAAACAAAAAAGAGGAAAGTTGAATTTCTTTTTCTTAATTCAATTCAAAAAGCGCTTTTGTTACCGATGGAAAATTACAATGAAATATTTTTTCTTTCATGTACCTCATGTACCATCATTCTCCACATTAACATTTTTTGTCATGTCAAAAATGAAAGCCAGTCATTTTTTACAAGTGATCAAAAATAATATCGATAAATTGTAAAGAATTGTTAATACACCCGACGGCGACGCGACGGTTGTTTACAGATAGTTACTATGGAGACTCGCAATCCCCGTTTAGGTTTCGGATCAATCCCGAGTCTACCTCTCTACCTCCCGTTTAAATAAAATCGTACTTACGACGTGTACGAGGAGGAGTGTCTCTTCCATCTTACGCCAAATTGATGATGACCGCAACTGGAGAGCCAGACTTAAAAAATACTAATTTATATAGGACCGATGACGTATCCAGGAGCACCCGAAGTACACGTGCTGCACACGCCTTCTTGCGTACTGTGATGAAATCGAATCGATCGGGCAAGGTGGGAGCAACAATGGGAGCAAAAAGCGGATTATTTGCGAAAAATCTAAACGTACTCCGAAAGAACGCTTTTTTCTTTGTTCAAAGTCGCGGGCTCGTTGGCGCGTGACCGAATGGCCTTTTCGAATGTCCTGCCTTGATCTAATCTAATCTAATGATTTACCTACTAATCCAAAATGCTTCAATCATTTTAATGACCCTTAAAGGCAGCAAAAAATTGCGATTGGTTTTGAAAAATGAATTCAAAAGGAAAACTGCAGAGACAGTTCAAGCTCAATCTACATCCGGTTGCAGTTAAGTGCACTTTCTACTACTACGAATTACACGCTTTTTCAGAAGAAGGTCGCGTGTACTGCAACATCACTTCGGTTTGCCAAAATCTTAGGTTTGTTCTAGCAGCCCCATGAAGTAGTGGGAATGTAAAAGTGAATGACAAGAGTGTGAAATGAATTATAGAATTCCGCAAGTATCAGTGCCGGGGCCTTCTTTTTTCATCCTTAAAGTCACGTGTTAATACAAACGAATTTAGAAGATGAGGTTTGATCGTTTAATGAATTTATTTATTCTGTAGATCATAGTTCATTTCCTAATAATCAAATAATGAATTTTATTATGAAGTTTATATGACTTTTACAAGTATAATTAAATAATGGACATTTTAAGTAGCGACATCTTTCGATCGCTTTTTGACCTGACAGTAGAATAGACAAATTGAAGCCAGCTCGCTAAATAATAAGTCATCCCTTGTTCTCGAGCTACGGTTCTGCTGACGAAGGCCCAACTCCTGCTCGAGGAATCCGCTGCAACCAAAACCGATTTGCACAAAATTTTTTATAATTAAATACTTTGAAAATTTAGTGTCACTAAATAATCCCTTCAGACAGTGAACACGAAGACGAGCTAACAACCTTGGGGCTTGTAATGATGTTTGGCTCTCTCTCTAAAGACCTTCTTGAAATATACCAAAAATATAAATTAAAAGTTTGTCATGTATTAAGTTTGATTGAGAATAATGGCCGAAAGAGATCATTCTGAATAAACTAAATTCTGTGCGTGCGGTTCGTTTTAAATGAGCGCTAGAGATGTATACTGTTACGGCTTTGAGTTCCAAAATAAATTCAAGATAATTTAGTTATGCATACTTAGGCGAAATAAGCACAGTTAATCAATTAATTACAAACCAACAGTTTTATTGTACTCGCGAGTGTCCTATAGGGATCTTTTATGGTCTCACAGGGCATCAATAACTCAATCTTAATTGATAAACTGAATACGTACGGTGTGAGAGGCATGGCTAGTAATTAGATTAAATGTTTCTTGCGAAACAGAAAGCAGAATTTGATGTAAAAACATGAAATTTGAAAGTGTCATAGATACAATTTCTTAAAGGGAAGCTCACCCAAGTCTTTTTTTTTTGTTTAAAGAAATTTAAAGATATTTCAAAATCTGTTACATTTAGGCATAGAGAAGACTTAACATTTTTTTATTTAGAATGATGTGCGGAATCAGAATTCGTAATAAAAGATGTAACAATCCACTTAAAATAACAAAGTTAACGGCGATTTCCGGTATAGCCGGAAGTAATGTAAGAGTGAAAATATTTTACGCGGAAAGATCACTATGTCTTAGGGTGGTGTACCGACTTTCAGAATTTTTGAATATTTCCCTCCCTATAATATTTTAATAGGCCACTCTATCAGGGAGATCCTGTATGTATGTATTGAGTAACCAACATAACAATCGAGGGGGTCAGAAGCCAAGGGGTCCAAGTCGATTTTTTTTCCAAAATTGCGTTTAGTGCAGAAATTGAAACTAGGAAACTAGATATCTAAATCTACTTGGTGACAAAGAAAATCAAGTGCTGCCACTTATCGAAGAGAAATTTAAGCGCTTATAATATTTTATTAGAGTATTTGTTTCGAGTCAATGTGTGCAAGAGAGTTTATTTGTTAGATATTGTTATGTTTATTATCCAGCAATCTATGTAGATCCTTAAAATGCTGACATTTTTTATCTGAGATTATTAGGATCTATGTAGATTTCTTATGGAGTAAAAAATGTTTAGGTTAAAATATCTCGAAACTTGCATTTTAGTACTTGGGCCCCTTGGCTTCTGACCCCCTCAATTATTGTAGTCCTGGGTGGCTGTGGAGTCAAACATTTTCAACTAATTATTGTTTCAAATTGCAATAAAACATTAAATACGTAAGCAAGAATTTATACGTATGTTGTTTAACGATCAATATTTGAGACGTTAATTCAGCGATACGAAGTAAGAATCGACGTTTATGTTTGATTCCATAGCCACTCAGGACTACAATAACTGTTGGACACATGTTATAAATTCGTATTATACAGGGTGTATCATGATTAACCGGCAGCAGACGAAGTATGGGTAGAGCGCAGGAAGTGGAACCAAAATTTGAAATTTTATAGCTTTTTTTAGATTGGGATTCGAAAGATTCGTATGACGAAAAAAGCATGAAGATTCGAGTTTTCACACAAAAAAAACAAATATGTAACAAAGTCTCCTTCATTTTCAATTTAAAATTCACATCTATAGTAAAAGTGTGGTTTTTTTTTCCTTTTTATATCCCAAATAATTTTCAGGTTAATTCAATCGGACCTCTCCCTCGTACTAGCGTGTTTATTTAAAAAAATAATTCTCCTTTCTCCACTTGTTCTTTTCTTGATTTTAAGCAAAACGTGCAAGTTGCGGATTCAAACACATCTATCATTTAATCAAGTGATTTGAATTCATTATCTTCGTTGACGGTGATAAACCTCCATTTTGGTTTCAATTGAAAATAAGGATGTTTCCATCGAGGTTTTAGGTCGAAACGAAATACTCGGTTCTGTATTTGTAGGGAAAGCTGTTGAAATTGAAAAGCAAAAGTTTCAATTTAATTTATAATTACGAATATAGTTGCTTTGAAAATAAAACAATAGACAGCTTGTATCTGACAAATAAACAAGTTAGAATTTTCCAAGATTCGTTCTTTGTAAAGGACACTCCTAGTCAATTTCTCTTGTAAATAACTAGAAGCTACCGCAACAAAAGCGAAGAGAAAGACAGTCAATTCATTGTAATGACATTGCGCATTCATCAATCACAAAAACACACTATTTTAAAAGTGACTAACACGTGATTCTTATTTTTCTCGCGACTGTTTGATTATGATTATTATATTTTTACAATTACAAAGAGTGAATCATAGGTACCTAAATGCGATTTAGAGGGGCGAGCAATTATTAAAACACGGTGATTCAATGTTAAGTAGCAGTGTTTGTTTGGTTACGGTACGTTGTTTTAGTAATGACTACATATAGGAAACAAATATTTCGACGTCATCCTATCAACGGCGTACTATAGGTTCGTTCAATCAGCAGTTTCTGACTAGCTAGAAACCGTCAAAAGTATGAACACATGATGGCGCTGTTAAAATTGGTCATTATTTCAGTGGGCAACTGTTTTTGAACTAGTCAGAAACTCCTAATGGAACAAAGTTTATAATGGAAGCAATGAACAAACATACAATGTACTGGAGTTATTCATGTTATTTTTTTTTGTCTGTTATTACGGTTATGGGAGGGCCACCGGCATGTTGGTTTTCACTTTTCACAGGATGTTCTTCCGCATTCCGCAGCGTTTGACTATGTCATAAGAAACTGCAGACTCCCCAATAGTCGTCACAATGTCTTCATCATGAATTTGAGTTGGTGTCATGCCCCTTTTTCTGGAGGTATTTTATTACGGCTCTTTGTTCTACAGGATCCATTTTTATGAACAATCACGACACACAGTTCAAGAATTAGCCACAGCACAACAACTCTTTGAGATACAAAATTGATATCTTGTAGATGTGATCTGCAAATGTCAGTTAACTAACTGTCAAAAACATTAAACAAGCAACCACTTAGAAATAGGTCAGGGGCGGAGCATAGAGATCCACCCTCGTACACCAAAGAAACTAACACAAATTGAACTTGATGATTGTTTCAAGTCATGGTGGAGGTAAATGCTTCCTTTCGGCCATAGGTGAAGCCCTGAATTTCTGAAATACTAAAAAAGCAAATCAGTTTAACAATTTAAAGAAATTTACGGAAATAAATAAATTTGACACTTACCCTAGAGAAAATTATTTAAACCACGTTTACATTTAATAAGGTTGCTATCAGTTTTCCCGATGATTCTAACAATGTTTTTGTGATACGATTTCTGATTGATAATCGAAGAAAAACAGCGGACTCATTCTGCGATTATTTTCATAAATTTAGTTACTTTTTTATATCTACCCACAAACGATTACGCCAATAAATTTTATAGATAAAGATAAATGATTGCGCATGTGATATTGCACATTTATGACATTGTCAAAACTGTAAATATTGAAATTTTCCTTAATTTTATTATATATTATAAACTAAAGTATGATGATGATTATTAACGCCGCAGTTCAGCAAACTGTAGAACACTGAAACTGAGGTCTTTAAATAAACAATAAAAATCTTATAGCTTTAGTAATTGTTTGCCTTTTTTACTCTTGTGTTTCCTTCAACCGTATAGCTTTTACATTTATTACAAATTTGAAAAATTTGTGCTAAACGATTTAATAGGGAGGACCTTTCGAGGAAATGTGATAGAAGTCGTTTATCTAAGTTTGTTGTTGTTAAATACGATTATGTAATCTACACAAGTCAGTTTGTGTGTATCACTAATCCATAATTTATATCACCTCGTCAAAATTTGAAAAAAGATAAACAAATTCAGTTTTACGACTGCGAGTTAAAGTGATAACAATTTCAAAGGTTGCACTAAATTTAAATAAAGTGAGCTAATATTTGGAAACGCTGGAATCTCCAGACGACTTGTAGAATGCGTAATATTTGTGTAAAATTTATTTTTGGCAATTTCAAATCGAGGTTTTATTAGATTTTTTTTTTAAATAAAAATAATTATAAATAATCGTGAATCCATTTTAAATATCGACGAATAATTTCCGCAAAATTCCCATCAATACTCCTACTAAGACATATAATTACAAATTTTGTGATAAATAATTTTCAACGGACAATCATGGATAAAAAATTTGTTAGTGATGATGAATTTTTGTAGCATTTGTATTCGTGGAAATGTATATGAAAAGATGAGTCTCATGTAAACAGTTTAAATGTTCGAGCGAATTAAAAATATTTGTTGCAAATGAAATCGTCGTCGTGTAAATATTTTCTCCAAACGTACATGTATTTGATGTGAGGCCCCTAAGTCCCGGACTAAATTTATGTTTCCTATAATTAGATCAAGTAATCCTTCGCACATTCACGCAATAGTCCTGATGAACTCGCATGATTTCAATATGGTCGTCACGTGAATGCACACGTTTTCTTTTTACTTCTAAAACGGCCAGTGTTTACCATTTAAAAACGATCTATGCAGCAAGTGTTTCTATTCTCTTCTACAATAGCTACATATTGCTATTAATTGATTATTTGTTGGCTTCACGTTGCGCGCCAAATTAGAAAGAAAAACATTAATTTGAAAAGCATCAACGTCACAGCATTAATTTGGCGCCCAAAGCGGGGCCAAATAAAAAAGAAACAAAAAATTATTTCAAAAGCATCAACGTCACAGCAATATGTATAATATCAGAGAGCTGCCAGTGTTAGGTTTTCGATAATAGAAGGAGGGGGTATCTTAAGTAAGTCATTGACAAAATATAAAATAAATGTACAGGGGTTTTGTTAATATTTTGAACGGTGCGTTGTTACAGTTCGTTGTTTGCTTTAACGTTTTCATTTTTGGTTGTTTCTATTTGTTTACAAACTCTAAGGTCCTGTTTCGGCTTCAGTGATCGCTCTATTTGTTTACAAACTCTAAGGTCCTGTTTTTTTTCTCTTCTTGCGTGTAGATTGGCTATTTTTTAATTTGGAGCGAAAAGGGGCGTGTCGGCGTTTTCCGGTTTGCAAAAAAATATGTTCGGGGTCGACATATTATTGAATCCACGGCACTCATGGGCGTTGGCCGCTTTTGATCGTCGCAGAAGATGATTTCGTAGTTTGGGTTTGAGTCTGGCCGCCTAATAAATCTTGGGGATTTTTCTTCGCTCGTGAACGTTTGTCGGAAGCATAATCCAGTGCTGTAACGGCAGTTAAAACTTATCGCTTCAGGCTCTTCTCTTAAAAAGGGGTTAGTCTTTTGGTTCAGCTTTAAATTAGTCAAACTCTTTTACTTACTTTCGCGTTTCTTCCATTAGCAAAAGTTGCGGAGGATCGAAAACTCATGAAAAATCCGTGTCGCTTTTCGTGACCACCGGTATCACCAGTCAGTCCGAGAGCCTACTTTACTTTCACCATCATAGTTCGTCGTCGAAGGCCTTGAAGGAGCTGCCGATAGGGATCGAGCCAGCGTCGTAAGCTGTAGCCCCCCTCCCCCAGATTGTCCAAATTTGAAATTTTACATAAGATTTTTACTCCAAAATGTGGAACAAGCTTTCCCGCTCAGAGAACACATTCAGAATAAGCAAGTAAACGTTGCACATGATTCGTTCCAAAAATCTAAACCACGGTTAAATCTAGACTTGATTATAAATCGAGCACAACTCTTAAGGGATTATCGAACGATGACAATCTTTATCTTATGTACAAATGTCTCATCTCGATGTCAAACGTTGTTACCAACCTGAAGGCCAGCAAATTGTGCGAGTGACTGACGTTTCTCCAGCACCGCTCGGCTAAGCTCTTGGAGATGGAAGGGTTCGACGAAACCCCAAAGCAAAAGGTGGGCAAAGTGAATAACATAAAAATCACCAACTCTAAAACGAAGGCATACGGCTATCATCAACACAGCGAAAAAAAGATACCATGACAACATATTCGATAATTCTGAAAACCTTTCTGGTACAGGGCTGTGTTCGAGAACTACACACCTCGAGTGAAAGTTGGGCGTGCATCTCATCTTTCTCACGCACGGTTTCTAACTCATTTTGCATCTCGCTTATTCGAAGTCAAGAAGTCTTGTGTTCACACGTTATTTCCATGACAACAACGGTCGCACTTTTCACGCTCTACTTAAAAGTGGGTTGTGAAAAGTGCGCCCGTTGTCATGGTAACAATGTAAACTATACTCTGCTTATTCAAGAGATATAGTAATAAACACTCCCACAGTAACGCGCGCGACTTAAATAACGAATTGTGCTGTAATGAGTATATCTGACCACCGCTACTGAATTAAATAAACTTCTCTTTCTTAGAAGGTAGTTCCCCGGAACGTCTAAAAATTAGAGCTGGCAACGGTTAACCGATTTTGGATATTTTGGATATTCGTGGTGTACAGCATGTCACTCATGCAAATAGAGTTGCACGAAAAGAAATTTTTCACCTAGATTCACATTCAAGTTATGCAACTCTGTTTGCATGAGTGACATGCTGTACACCGCGAATATCCAAAATATCCAAAATCGGTTAACCGTTGCCAGCTCTACTAAAAATAGCTAGTGTTGTGACAGTTCCGAAAAGTAAAGAGAAGGTTAGCTCATCCAATTTCAGACCTGTTGCCTTATTATCGGTACTTGCTAAAATTTATGAGAAGGCTTTCTATTTAAGACTTAATAACTACTTGCCAAATAAGACCATCTTGAAGGAGCATCGATTCGGTTTTAGGAAAAACCGTTCCACATCTGATGCAATTTTATCCCTTTATAACCACATTATTAGAAGTCTTGAAGAGAAAAATGAAATTGCTTGCATATTCTTCGATCTCTCCAAGGCATGGAACACTCATTCCCAGTTTTACAATCGTGGAATAACTGTCCGCCGCATATCCTTTAATGTTCCTCCATATCTACGTCACACCTACGTCACGTTATTCTAAGAATAATGCTTATCCGACGATTGTAAAGTCGGGCCTTAAAAACGGACAGAACCGATTGGGAAAAGTCACTGCCGGATCCATTGCAGAAACAAATCGAAATTTTTGTAAATTTATTAAACACATGTAAAAAAATAACACATTCGTTTTCATTTGTTTAAACCTACACATTTAATCACATTTAAGTCTCACCGTGTACCTCGCAGACAAAGGGATTAATTAAATAATAAAGAAACTGGCTACACTCAAACCATCCCTTCGCTCCCTGGCAAGATCTCTACAGGTACCTAAGTTAGGTTGAGTTAATAATACTTTAACTTGAATTATTCTAGGTATTATTTTTGCTCAGTCCCTTTTTATCACATCGGCAATCAACTCCTCAAACTCATCGATCGGGCAGAACGAATCAACACACTTCGGAAGGACCAACAATTGAGGCTCACCGTCCAGGTGCGCGTGGTAAAACACCTAAAACACACGAACGTGTAAATTACGCAGTTTTAAGCTAGGTTCAGTTTACGTTTACTTTAAAGCCGTATGCGCCGTTGATCCTGTGAAGTTCCATCCTTACGCTGCTACAGTAAGGGGGGATTTGTTTGAAGTAAAAGCCCAAGCACCTCAACAGAACGGCGACGTTGATTTCATGCCCCGAATACAAGTGCATCTTGCAGGCCGATTTTCCTTCCGACTTTCGCCTGCTGTCGTTCAAAATTTTCTCCAGGAGTCCACCTAGGATGAACATGAACAACTTTTGAAATTACGAAAGCATTTTAAAAAGATAAGAGAAAACAGAGGCAAGTATTATTATTAACTTTAGAATTTAAAAAGAATTCGTCCGTTTACATGTCAAGCGCAAAAATACTTTTTCGTCCCCCCCCCAAAAAAAAAAGAAAAAGAATGAGGAAACTCACCACTGGTCATCGACTTCAATTTAGGGTGTCCGGCCAAGGAGTCGTATTCACACGTGGCAAGCTCCTCCACGGGATGTGGAAAGATCGTCTTCGTCCATTCAGGTAATTTTAAACCAAGGTCAGCCTAAATAATATAAATAAATAGAAAAATGGCGCTCTTTTATAAGTCAATTCGTTCGTTCTGCACATTTCCACACTTTTTGTACCAACCACTCCTTAGAGAATGACATGTATATGGTATAACGTAAGTAGGAGTGAGAAAAGTGCAGAACCGTAGCTAAGAAGATAAATGATTGGGGGAAGTAAATTACATTCAGCTACTTACTTCAGCTTGTAAAGTGCAAGCCAACCGTAATATCTGCCTTGTATTGTTGATGTTCAGCCCCGAGTGTTCCTCGATGTACTGCAACACATTCGAGTTATTGTCCAGGGTGACTTTACCGGCGCCCTTCATGTGCTGATCGTAGATCTCTAGCGCCCTGGGATTTCGCAAAACCGACACGAAAAGCTGCGCAACAAAAAACGAAAAATAACCTAACGTCTCGTTTCGTTTCGGTTCGACCGTACCCGGTCTTCCTCTTGGGGGAAATACTTGTACGGTATTGGCTGCCAGGGCAACGTTTCGTCCCAAACCTGATCCTTCTTCGGGGGAAACAGCGCCGCGAGGACCAGCTGTAGGGTCGCCTTCGTCCTGTCGTAGTCCGAGGTGAAGGCCTCGACGATTTCCGGCGTGAAAACCTCCCCCAGTAATTCGTCGTAGTTCTTGCGCAGGTCTCGCCCCAATTTGAACGCCCTCTGTTTACCTGCCTGCGAAAAAAAAAACGGGTTTTTCTTGAAACCGATTGCAAAATGAAATAAAATTTTGTGGCCTGTTGTCGTTGTGTAATTTATCAAGTTTAGAATTTAAGAAAGTTTGCGCGTTTTCAATGTATCCGCAAAACACGAGCACTTTTGTTTATTTTATCTTATGGTTTGGAATATGATACGGGGTGCGTCTCAGGTGAAGGGATGGAAAGGAAAGAAAGATGCTAGCGCTCAGTCTCGGCGCGGTCTTTGAGGGCTAAACGTGTTGATAATGTTGCGCTAATTACTCAAACGGGCTTGCGAGAGTTGTAATAAATTGCAATGACATGTGATGAAGGAGTTGTGCAAGAATTGAGGCTTGCTGATGATAGATGATACTCTGAGGTAAACTAAGGTGCCAATCACGTGGTGTCCGCTGATGGCTTGGATAGAGAGTAAGAGATCGCTCTTTATTCGCCGATAGTCGGAGAGAGTAGGGGATCATTCCACCTGCATACGGCATTTGACTATATTCGCTGCTGCAGAGGCGTGAGTAGTAGATGCCGGAAACACAGCTAGCTGTATACCTGACCAGGTCATTGCATTGTGCTTTCCAAGAAAGGTCATGACTTGGTGTTGACTGGGCTGTGGCCAGTGTAGCAAACACTGTGGAAGTCAGTAGCACCAATGATTCTGAGAACGTATGCTCGGAAGGCAAGGTATGCTAATATCCACCTGGGGTTCGTCTTTACGCATGCGAAGTATGAAGAGGATACCTTCTCCATGAATTCGCATACCATCAGGGAGCTTCCGCATCTAGAGTCGCCGCTGGAGGGGGCGGGGCCGGGAGAGGGCCCCGGTGAGTAAATAAGTCCTATAGTCTTGAGTAGATACTTGTAAATGGTTATTTGTAAGCGAATCGAATCGAAAAGCGAAGCCCAGATGTTAAGGCGTTTACCCTCAGCTCCGCAGTGGTCGAGAAAGAGATAAAGAAAGCAGGAAAAGAGTGAATGTTTATTGTACCTCCGTTCTCTGATATTGAAATCGGCTTATGTTATGTTATATTTATGTTTGTCATGTTTAACACAAAGAAAAAAAAACTATCCTACAGGCTTACGTTCGTTAGCTGGCCGTAACCGGTGGGGTAGAAGTTGTGGTTTCTGTGGGGGTCTTCGGGGTAGATCGCTTCCTTTTCCGGCGTACGGTCGCCATGTCGGAAGAGCTGAAATCAATATTTTTTTAATTATTTCCACAAATCTAAAACTCCACAAATACGTATAAAATAAAATAATACAAAGCGAAAATTTTAATACGGGAAATATTATGATTTTTATTGTTTCTTCTTATTTAATTAATTAATTTTTGTATTGTGTTGGCGACTCTATTTTGAAATGACTCTTACTTGTTTGCTCGCAGACTATTTTCGCAGTTTAATATCATTCGCACATATTTTTTTATTGATTTAAGTTAATTCGTTTTTCTTTTCGTTTTACGGGATAAGTCGCCTGCTATATTATTCTCTACCGAGGTCATCATTTCTAGTTCTTGCATCTGAAGAATTGTCAACGTCATCTTATCAGAGGGTGGTCGTTGACGGATTTTTTTTGGTTAGCACGTGCATGGCAGCACATGACTGGACATGTCTGACCAGAGCAAATAAATGCATAAGTTTCATTTACATGTACGGCCATAACTTTGCTTTGCAAGAATTATAGGCCTACACTCGTGCATACGAGATTATTTCTACGTTTAATTTTTGGCAATTTTCTGCATAAATTTTAAAAACATCCCAAGGATATACAGCAACCGCAACAAGCCACGATATGTAAAGAGTGCATAAAAAGGGATAACGTACATATACTATGGCAAATTAAGGAGGGTTCAACTGTACCTTTTGCATCCTTGTCTCGCCCGTATGTTAAACCGTCGGGGCGTCAGATTAACAAACAAAAAATGACACCATGTATTTTATAAATAGGTACATACAACGCGGTGTCCTTGAACCAAAAATCACACTCTCAACTCAATACTTACAATGTGCACTAGGACCAGTGTATCTTCCATCTTTCGCGCACTCGACACTATGCAAATGTTGTAACTTGCTAACTCACCTTTAACGAATACCTAATTTATATCGGACTGATGACGTTTCGGGAGCACCAGGCCTACACGTGCTGCACATGCTCCCTTGCGTATTGTGATGCAATGGAATCGATCGAACAAGGCCAGAACATGAAAACGTATCCACAAAATTACCTACATAAGTATGTATATTGTGTGCACTGTTATCGTTACACACACACGAGCGATGAATCACCGATTATCGCGAATTTAATGTAACATACATAAGTTGTATGGGGAATATCTAATCTGTACACGGAAATTTTATGTACGAGTATGTACAACCTCAATCAAAAGTAATGAAACGCTCAAAACCGAAACGCTGTAGTCAGAGAGAGAAGATACTGAGTGAGATGAAGTCTTATGATTAAACTATATAATCACCATTTGCATCAGTGACCTTTTGCCATCTTTCTGCTATCAGTTGTATTCCACGAGGATATCATCCAACTTTTCTGGAATCAAAAAATTCTAGACATAATACGACATTTCTTTCCGAACAACCTAACATATCTGGAAAACTAAAATATATACAAATGTTCTCGTTTTGTACAAACCCAAATAACTACAACAAATGCTGTTGCATAATAACATGCAATTGAATCGTTGTAAAAAAAAAAAACAGAAAAAGCAGGGACCTCACGTTTGATCCTTGAGGCACTCCCCAACTAACAGAATAGTTAAAAACAATGTAAAATTAAAGTACAAATTATACCGTGCCTGCCAGGAAACCTGAGCTATAGGGAAATTAAAATGGGATTTCACATATTGCCTTCTCAAGACAAAGTGATTCGAATAAATTGGACATTTTATTAAATATTTAGCAACTTTTAATTTCAGCTGGATTGCAACGGGGTCCCCAAGTGTCCCTTGTGTAGCTATTTCGGCTATTTTGCTCTGCACAGTTTAAGGTTTAGAACTCAGCCGTGCGATGGCGCGACTAAGCGGTGTGGACCTTTTGGTTTATTCAACTGGCAACACTGTCTGAGTTTGTAAGAACGTAAGCTTTCGTAAATACCCGTAATTTATATTCCATTATTAAGTGAAACAAAGTTTGATTTTTTGTCGTTTTTAGTGAATTATTATTTGCTTCTAATGACTGCAGTGATTTTTTGTAAAATACCATTGGCAACCCTGCAATATGTTGTCATAAAAACACAGAAAACATAAACTCAATACTAAAAATGAAACTTCAAGTTAATCTTTATTTACTTCGGCGTTATTTTTATTAATAAATATTTTTTTACGTTGTTTATGATTTTCGTTATGCTTAGTCTTAAATTCTTTCATTGCTTTTTTTTTGTAAAAAGTACCTAAAATTAAATTAGTAATTGTGCTGTGATGTTGCCGTACACGATCGCGAACAACTGCTGTCTCGTAGAAATTGAAACACCAACACTGACTCTAAGAAGAATTTAATAACTTCAAAGGACTATTTACGAACTCTTTGCAATTATTAGACTATTTTCTAATTTTATCAAGTTGTGGCGTAGCAACATACACGCATCTAACATATTCCCCGAACCAACCGCCATCCAGGTAATCCCGGGGGCCTTAATCCCCAAGCTGTACGCAGCGAGGCTATTAACGAGCGCACTAATGACCACATTAGGCGGACGGGTTCGGCGAAATTCCTGATGCAAGTGCGCACACCGGCACGCTCTAATGAGACGGATTAAACGTAGAGTATAGGATCAAGAGGGGTGTTCTTAGAACAACCCGGGAAGAGGTCCTATATAAACCGGCCGAGTGCCACTAGCAAGGCACTTCGAATCCTGCTGCCGAACAGGCCAGAACGAAGGCTCTTGCTACTGCTGCCGAATAGGCCAGAACCCAAATCGTGAACAACTGCTGTCTCGTAGAAATTGAAACACCAACACTGACTCTAAGAAGAATTTAATAACTTCAAAGGACTATTTACAAAATCTTTGCAATTATTAGACTATTTTCTAATTTTATCAAGTTGTGGCGTAGCAACATACACGCATCTAACATATTCCCCGAACCAACCGCCATCCAGGTAATCTCGGGCCTTAATCCCCAAGCTGTACGCAGCGAGGCTATCAACAAGCGCACTAATGACCACATTAGGCGGACGGGTTCAGCGAAATTCCTGATGCAAGTGCGCACACCGGCACGCTCTAATAAGACGGTAAACGTAGAGTATAGGATCAAGAGGGGTGTTCTTAGAACAACCCGGGAAGAGGTCCTATATAAACCGGCCGAGTGCCACTAGCAAGGCACTTCGAATCCTACTACGAACAGGCCAGAACGAAGGCTCTTGCTACTGCTGCCGAATAGGCCAGAACGCAAACTTCGAATCCTGCTGCCGAATATGAAATGCGAATAGGTTGTAAGCAGGGAAAGAATCAAGCCTCCGTAAAAGGGCTCGAACGTACAAAGACCTTCTCAAATCTCTTTTAAATGCCCATACCGCTTTCTCTCTGTTACGTTGCCAACGGACTCACCTCAAAACAATTACCTGTAGAGTTTCTCCTCTCTTTTTAGGGGACCGAACTGGGTGCAAAAATTAAATTAAATAGTAGTAGGTATCTCAGTATCATTACATTCAGATTCATTTAAATTTAACTTAACAATCGTACCCTAGAATTTGTTTTCCTTCCAAAGGTGTATTCGACATGACGCTCGGAGCGCTCGGAGTGTTCCTTTATCTCACTCAAACATGCACCGAAGCACATTCGCTTTCCCTCACACTTTCGCTCTGAGCGTGCCCCGAGCGTAATGTCGAACGCACCCTAAATGATTTAATCAAAACCCCGGGTTCAATTCCTTCTCGTCTAAAATATCCCGAATCAAGTCGACGAATTCCTCGAGCTTGCAAAAGGTTCCACAGTTCGGAACGTCCAGCAATTCCGGCTCGCTTTCCAAATCCGTCTGGTGGTAGACCTGAAAATCCCCCAAATTTAAAATCGTCTCGCAGACGAAAAGCCCACCCACCTTAAAGCCGTAGCTTTCGCCGATTCTATGGAACTCCAACACCAGATTGGCGCAATACGAGGGCATCTTCCTGTGTTCCGTCCCCAAGCACCTCAGGAGAACTCCGAGGGAGAACTCGTGGCCCGAATACAGTCGCAGTTTACACTTCGACTTACCCTCCACTTTAGATGCGGCATCTCCGACAATTTTCTCCAATAGTTTACCTGTTACCCGGAAATGAACGGTTTACTTAATTATTATTAAATAATAAATAATCGAAACGAGCGACCGTACCAACGGTAAAGTATTTTAATTGGGGACAAGATGCTAAGACGTCGTACTCGCATTGTACCAAGCCTAAAATTTGGTCTGACCAGACGTTTTCGGCCCACGGGGGTAGCTCTAAGCCCACCGCTTTCTGAAATCATTTTCGCAATTTTGCTTCCTAAAGAAATTAAGGCCCCATTACCTGAGAAGAAAGCGCGCTGGCCAAAAGAATGGCGTCCCTGGGTGTGCTTATTTCACAGCCGGAATTCTCTTGTAAATACTTGAGGTGCTCGGAGTATTTGCGCAGGACCTCTTTGCCTGGGCCTTCCAAATACCGGCCGTACGCTTTTAGGGCGAGCGGGTTGAAGAGGCACGCCGTGAACAGCTGAAACCACACCGAGATAATGGTCGGGGCCTCACCGAAACACTTTTTTTATTGACTTTATCTTCCAGTCTGCTGTTGCTGTTGTATGGTATTGGCTGCCAGGCTAAACCCCCGTCCCAAACCTGTTCGCCCTTCGGGGGAAACAGTGCGGCCAAAACCAACTGCAAGGTCATTTTGGTGCGGTCGTAGCAGGACGCCCAGGATTCGAGCAAATCCGGGATGTAGGTCTCCCCGAGGAAGTCCCCGTACCTCTTGCGCAGGCTTTGCCCGAGTGAATAGGCCCTCTTTTTGCCTTGCTAAAAAATTTGCCCACGTCACATCCGCGCCTGTTTAATTCATCGGGTTTACTTTTGTAAGCTGACCGTGTCCCCAGGGATGATAATCGTGGTCTTTGTGGGGGTCCGTAGGGTACAGGCAATCCTTGTCCGGCGTTCTATCGCCGTGCCTGAAAATCTAAGGATACGGCGATAAGGTACTAAGAAGAAGAAAAATCTGTTAACTTACGACGTGTACTTCCAAGAGCGTGCTGTCCATGTTTAATCCCCTGGCCCTCTGAAATGAAACGCCGAAGTTGCTCGCTACAGTCATCATAAAAAAAATCAGTTCAGATAAGAGAGGATAAGTAACTTGATTTGATAAAAAGGAACGAGGACTGTTTCTCAATTATACATGGGCGCAAAGTTTAAACATAATCGCCAGTTTGTCTCGTCGGCTGACGCAGACGGGCCAATTTATTATTTATCGTTGATCTCTGTTTGTTAGTCAGAAAAATTGTGAGTGAAATTAAAGTGCTCGAAATATTTAAACCTATCTAAAATAATGCCACTGTTCTGATGCGTAAAAGAGAACGTCGAGTTTAAAGAAGTTCATAACTACATGCAACATACAGGGTGACTGTTAATTATTCCGCCCAAAAAAAAGAAAAACGTGTAAGAGTATGAACGTTTAAAAAATGTTTAAAAAAATTCTACGAAGCGGGTTATAATTAATTAAAAGCGTGCGGCACTGCGTACGAAATACAATCCCACGTTTTATAAATGCGGCAGTAAGTTTTATGATTATTATTTTATTGACTATCCATCGCATCGTTTTATTATATGTTTAAGAGCTGGGGGGAACGAATGTCTGAGTTATGTTTCTTTCCTTAGTGTTTAAATTGTCTGGAGATGTCTGAAATTCTCAGGAGCTTAGACAGGATTACTCACCCTCACCCTTACGCTCGCATATTCGCACTCAAAAGACGTTAGAATCGGAATAAAAGAAACAAAATTCGGTCAGATTTTATAACCAACCCCTGAAAGCTAATAACCAATAACGTTTCATGTCGATTCACTCTTTAATTTTATTATTATTATTATTTTAGTTAAACATATCTAGTTTTTTAAGAAGTTGATTTAATTAAGCTGTAATTATGTAAACGAAGGACTAGCTTTATCAAAGGCTTTGCCATCATGAGTCAGGACTGGCCTTTAAAATACAAACTGCGTTCGGAGAATACCAGCTGCATATTGCAATGTCAAGCAATCGCCGAGGTGATTCATCAAAGCAAAACCGACTTATGCAAACATAACCAAAAGCGAACGATCCAGGAAAATCACGATGACTCATAGGGCAAGTGTTCCAAGCAAGATTTTTCACAATCGGAATTTCCGGTATAAACCATATAAAAAGGGAATGGGTTTCACGATACGTATCACGTATAGGCAAGTAGTCGTGTGATCGCATGGGAGACTCCCAGAGTCCGAAGTCGAAATCAGCATTCACAGAATGTCACGGTGTATGTGAGAACGAACTCCGAAAGATCCGCCCGTCTCTCTATACCTAACACCGTGGTTTCGGTGAGAGAACATTAATTTCATTGCCAATTCGTTCTGTTATTAGAAACTAACAACTGCTTTATTTGATTTACCAAATGCGTCGTAATTTTTTTGCAATTTCCTAGAGATTAAAGAACTTTCTCGCCCCCACTCTCAACCTCACCCTCACACTCATATATTCACGCTTCCCTCTGTAGTTGCGAGTTGTCACCAAATTTAACAATTAACAGATGACAAGCTTCTGCTGACTAAACGTATCAGCTGTACCCCGGACTAGCAACAGTGAAGAATGGGGTGGGTTAATTAAGATGGTAAGAATTATTAAAGGGCGCCAGGAGACTGCTTTACAGCCAAAGCGTAATCGACCAGTCGACGTCTCCAATCGACCAAATCGGGCAGAAATAAATAAAAAATAAACAGAGGCTTTACACTCACTTATACGTCAAGGTGGTAAATATAAACACAACAGTGAAGGTTTACTTAAATTTAATTAACACAATTAAACAGGTTGTACAATGATCAGGGTACGGACAGGTTTTACAAGGCCAATGAAATGGCTTACGTTACATGAATTCACTTAAGAAAAGGGCGGTTGGTTCCTTATTACAACACGCAAAACAAATAAACTTACGATTACGACCGAACTGTCAAGTCACTGTGTCAACTACGCTGTGAAGTTGGCGGTTGTCATGCCACCTGGTGGTGCTGGCCAAGCCGACAACTAGTTTATACCGTATAGTTTATACCGTACATCCCCCAACTTTGAAGCTGGTGCTCGACGGGTAAGAAGAAAGAAGTTCTGCGAGATCTGTACTCCCTCGGATGTGTGTTAAATGGAGCAGAAGGCATCGTCCTTCTGAACAGCTCCGAAATGACCTTTAGAGTTCAAGGAAGACACCTATTAACAATAATGTAGGATGGCCGTTTCTAAAAGTAGGGTTTCACGTAATGGTAGAACAGAGAAATTCTTAACATACTTAAGTAATTTTTGAGGAACATCGAACCTTGTACATTTGTTACGTTTCAAATTTGCCGCCAAGAAATCGTGGCCATACAGCATCATTTCAGCTGCGTTTTAGTACAGTTGGCTACATTGATCCTCCTCGTTTACCTCGCAAGAGGGGAAACTTGCGTGAGGTGAACGCACAACATTCATCGGTTATGGGGCACCACGTGGCTATTTTACGGACCATCATTGGACGATTTTCGTGCGTTCTTTGTCGAGCCCATTTTGGCTTCACTTTCCTCTTGCAGTTGTTGTTCGCCAGAGTAAGACGTATTTTAATGTAATCTCGGAATTCTTGCTTTTTGTATAAGGAGTTCCTGGTAACACCACCGAACGATTTGGGGCAATTTTAATCCCAATTCCAAGCCTGGGAGCTTTGAAAACCCCAGGCTTTCAACACGGATTTTTGGAGAGTAATTTCGTATTGAATCATCTCGTCTATCCCTGTGAAGAATTTAGTTCCGACGTTTCTACGACACATCTTCCGAAACCGCTTCGAACCGTATCATCGTTGTTAGCAACAATCCACAGGTGGCGCTGTGATCGCCAACTTCACCCCGAAGTTTGAACAAACAGCTGAACGCAGCCGTGTCCTACCGACAAGGTCGTGAGTTTGACGTTTAACTTTATTAGTCAATTCTTTTCTTTTGCGAACGTGAATTTAATTGCATGATTATCGGAGATCGGAGAGAGAATTTTCGGCTGATTGCGGTTGGAACAAATTAGATGAACAGATTTAGGACGCTAAGTAAATAAAATTGGCATCCGAGTGGTGTCGGTTTGTAGGTTGCAAGTTGATTTGTAATAAAGCTTTTAGTTGTTAACCTTCGCTGTTGTGTTTGTGTCCACCACCTTGACGTACTAGTGAGTGAAACGCCTCTGGTTAGATTTGATTTTTCTGCCCAATTCTGTCGACTCGGGGACGTCGACAGGATTGTTATTCGCACAGTTGATTATCAAGTCCGAACCGGCGCCCTTTAGTTATTTTACCATCTAAAGTTACTCACTCCCTTCACACTGCAGCTAGTCGAGGGGATCAGCTGGTGAAAGAGACAGCGGAAAACTTGTACGAGGCTAGTCAATTAAATTATAAATTTGGTGACACATTTACTAAAGAGAATTATTTAAGTCTGATTTAATTCTCTTGGTAGGTACTTCTGGTAACGTGCCGTTAGACGACGTACGTGCCCGGTTGAAGGCTACACGATAGCTTCGTACAGAAGACAGACCGGAAGACGTAAACGATCTTCGATTGGATTGCGTGACTTGAGTTTTTTTTATTGACTGCTTCGTTACGCTGCATTTTTCTTAAAGAGCGAATTTTCGATTAATCTTGCGCTTTTAAATTAACCGATATCCTAATTTCTTTGTAATAAAAGCAAGACGATTTAGATTTGATCTAATCGTTTTAGTCGTAGTATACTCAGCGACTTGCTGTCGCAGATGATTAACTTATTTATGACAATTGTAACTATTCTGCGTGTGTAATTAAAGCAGCTGTTTTTTGTGCCTCTGTCTCTAGCGTACAACCTCCTGGTTTTGTTGCGTAAAGCTATCGCAAGTTCAAGATACTTTGGGAACTGTCTCGCATTTTTTTCTTCAGCTGGGCAATTGTTCACCCCGGCGCCGACCTAAAGCAACAGTTGATGAAGAGCAGCGCAAACTTGCCACCTGGTTTAAATGTACGTAAAGACCCGTAGTATGGTAGCAAGGGGAAACGCAACCGTACGCGAAAATGGTTCGATGAACGCTAATTAATTTTGAGTTTTCTATCGCCGCGGTACCCCACAGTTTATATTAATACTTACCGAGAGGTGCTGTCCTCTAGTCGGATCCCCCTTCGATTAGGACACTGAAATGTTTTAAGTTGCCTACCCCTACCACCAGACATCTTGTTCAATCGTTCTAAAATATATATGGGTATATTTCTCATGCATTAATGATTCTTCTACTTTAACGAATGTTAATGGTCACTTATCTGAAGGAGAGTCAGTATCTTGCGCAGGGGTTTTCCGCTCGAATCCGTTATCATATGAGAATGTTTACGTTAAAATCAAAATCTGAAATTATTTTTCGGCCGTTTACAAGAGGGGTGTGCAGCCACTGCGCCACGGCTTCCGCCGAGTACCGAGCGCGGTAGCTTCCCTCTGTTCGTTGTTTTTTTTTTTGGGCATTATGTCAGTGTGACATATCCGCAGGCAATTATGAATTTCTTTATCCCAAACTTACTTAGAAGAAAGAACCTAAATATTTTGAGGTGCAACTACTGCACTTTACGACACGTTGCGCCCATAGATGAAGCAAAACGTTTCATTACGGAGTGTATGGTTGCTGTGAACGCACCTCGAGGGAACGCGGATATTATAGCCGAAGCACTGGTTCTATCTGACTACAGAGGCCATGCCGGCCATGGCATGTACCTTCTGGAGCCGCTGGTAAACCTCGTAGTGGAAAAATTCGTCGATCCCCATGCCACACCTTCAGTTATAAGTGAAACGAATTCGACGGCCATGGTGGACGGTCACAATGGATTTGGTTACGTGGTCAGTAAATTCTCCATGGGTGTTGCTGTGAAGAAAGCAAAAGATAGCGGAGTTGGTTTCGTCGTAGCCCGAAATTCACATTACAGCAGAATGTTGGCCTACTCCACTTTGCAGGCTTTGCCGGATGGGCTCATAACTTTCTGCGCTAGCAACACCCCCGCGTGTATGAGCCCCGAGCCACTGAAAGGAGCCATCTTGGGTAGCAACCCATTTTCGGCTGGCGCGCCCGCAGAACAAGACGACTACTTCCTTTTAGATATCTCATCCACGGAAGCCTCGTTTGGCAAAATTGACGCGAGGAAAAGAAAAAACACACCTCTACCCCTTGGCTGGGCAAAAGATAAATTAGGCCGCATAACCATCAGTCCGGACGACGCAATGGAAGCCAAGATGTTGCTGCCAATAGGAGGTAACGCAGGCTTCGGCTTGGCCATATTCGTGGAAATGCTTTGCTCGGTCCTGTCCGGCAGCAAGTCGATGCTTAACGTACCCCACGAATTTCAAAACACCGCGACGATGTGCCATTGCTTTTGCTGCGTAAACCCGGAGTATTTCGCGCCGAATTTCAAGGAGCGCATGAACGAATTCCTGTCGTTCATCCGGCAAATGGACCCGATAAACCCGGAGGAACCGGTGCTGGTACCCGGCGATCCGGAACGCTCTTTCATGCAGGAGGTTGACAAAATCGGGGGCGTGGTGTACAATAGTGGGCAGCTTGAGATGTGCAAGAAGCTCTCGACGTCTTTGAAAGTTGAACCCTTGAAAACTATCGTCAAACCGTTGTGAGATTAAACTCTCGCTGGGCAAGGTACATATTTATAAAATATGAATCAGAAAGGAAGTGACGTCAAAGTCCTTAGATTTATAATGCAGTGGCCATTTTTGCTCCAAATTTAGGCGGCAAATCTAAACTGAAGATCATTATTTACAGAAAATAATCTTATTATATTCAGTTTCTTTTTAATTTTACAATTCCATTTCAAATTCCACGTGTCAATAAAATGATGGTGATGATTTGCAAAACGATGATTTGAAAGAACTAGCGAAATAGTGAAACGTATTTTTTACCGTCAGATTAAAAAAGGAAAACAAAAGTTAAGTTTACATTACGTGGGAGTACTTCAAGTTAACGTAACGGGTCCTTTGTTTTCGTTACATTTTAACATTTGAAACTGGAGTTTGAAGTCGACTCAAATGAGGTCGTATCTTGTTGCCTTGCATGAATAGTGTTGGCGGCCGCAGGATGTCGCGACCTAGACCGTTATCATCACAAACGTTTCGAGACATAGTATCACGGTTGTCCTAAAACGTCTGTAATGGGTTTCGAAAATAATAGTTAAAATAAATTTGCGAACGAACTCGTAAGACAATAAGCATCGAGTGGCAATGTTTCATTAAAATATTTGACAGACCTTTAGTTTCGTCAATCGCATACGATTTCACGCTGCTCGTTCGTCTCGAATGATCTAACACCGACTAGCAAACTCACGGAGCTTCTAGAATTGTGTAGGCAATTCTAGACCGGTCACCTTCCACGTTGTGAGGGTGGCCTATACATCAGGATATTACAATTTTTCATAATTAGGAAACGGATACTTGCATGCGTGACGTCAAAATATATTATTCCGATCCCTACTAATAGGTAAACGAATTTTGTTTTTAACTGAACGCGGTTTTTATTAACTTGGTGTAATTTCTTGTTGAATCAAACATTCGAACTACTACACTTAAGTACTATGTCTTGTCGTTTAGCACTTGAAACGAATTCCGTGCGCAATAATAACACTTTATTTATTTGTTCGAAACAACAGTGATGAACACTCGCCGAATGCGTGATGCACCTCGAGATATTTAGGGCAAATCAAATTAAAACGCACGTTATGATTATTTACCGTTAAAAGACAGCCTCTTACCTTTGCACCAGACCTTATAATTATGAACGAGCACGTACTGGCAGCTCAAAATTGAAGACAACAGAGTATGTCATTCATTAATATACTGAACACACAGTCGACTTTGCTCATTATCGTTCAATTTTGCATATTAAGCAATCGTGAATTTAATTAGACATAAGCGGCGAGTCCAGGCGGAATGAGATAAAAATTTAAAAGGATAATTTTCCATATGAACAATAACTTACGAGCCAGAAGGTGTGTTTTTATTGCACAAGTCGATTAGTAAATACCGCGTGATTTTTTAATTTTTTTACCAATCTTTGTCATAGAATTTGGACGGCATGTCTTAGCTTTACTATAAAATAGCATCAAGGAGTACAATGACTTACTTTTACCTAAGCTAAGACATGCAGTCCAGATTTTATGGCAAGAGTTACTAAAAAATTCAAAAAATCACTCGGTACATAAAAAGTAACTGTTTTTGGTACGTGATGTGCATTGTGCACGTGTTATACAGGGTGACTGGTATTGAGCTCATTGAGCATTTTCATTAATTCGCCGCCCAGTCCCACGTTGGGCGCCAATTGTTACGCCAGTCGTCATCGCACGATGTACTTCTAAGACTGAACGCACTCTATTATAAATTTGGTATATTTATTCAATGACATCCGTATCAAAAAGAAATGCAGTAAAGTTGAAGTTTATTCGCTCTTTTACAACGAAACACACATTCCTCTTCCAAATCCCCGAATCACTCTTTCCTACTTTGGCGAAATATAAATTAAATTGAACACAGTGTTTTGTGAAGTAAGGAGAAGACGCGCCGCTAGTTCGAGAAGTAGATTTTCTGATTTTCATCCAGGACATCCTGTACAACCGCGATGAACTCGTCTAAAGGACAAAACGTCGGGCAATTCGGGATGGTGAATTGCTTCAGCTCTGCAGATCCGTTTTCCTGATAAAAGATCTGAAAATATTTAATCTTAGGTTAGGTACACGTAACCCTTAGCGGCAAAATGAGTAAGGGCGTTAATCGAATAACGTCGGGCGTTTCGCCTTTATCAATGAATTTAATATATTTCATCCAAACGGAAGTAGTGGGGGAGGTTACCTTGAGGTTACCCTATGAGCTACCCCCTAGCGATGGCGCCCTTTTCATGGGCCCCCTACTGTACATGATCCTATACACGATAACTATACATTTAAATGACCACATGATCTTTGTCCACTAAAAATTACTTCAACTTGTTCTATACTAGACAAGCGGATGTGTTACATTATGTTTCTTGCCCATGATTATACATTTTATTAAAAAATTTTAGTCAATGTCGAAAGAAATGTTAATCGAATGACGTCAGGCGTTTCGCCTTTGTCAATAAATGGAACAAATGGAACTAGTGGGGGATTACCTTGAATCCATAAACGCCATCTATCTTATGCACCTCCAACAATAGCAGCGCGCAGAACTTGGGCACGTGCAAGTAATAGATGTTCAAGCACCTCATGATAAAGGCTACCGTGATGTCATGTCCGGAATAAACGTGCATTTTACAGTCCGATTTTCCCTCGATTTTCGCCTTGGTATCGTCCACGATTTTTTGCAAGAGCAAACCTGCAAACTTACGGTAAAACACCTGTTTAATCAAGCGGCTCGCGAAAACCTCCAAACATTTGAAACTTGAGGTTTTTCGCTTCGATCAGACGATCAGAAAAGTTTTTGATTGGTAAGTGTAATTAAACGAAAAAAAAAAGGGGAAAAGAGCATCACCAGTGCTGTGGGCCTTCAAGTTGGCATCGGCCGTCATGAAAATGTAATCCAAAGCGGCGAAGTCTTCTATTTCCTTCGGCCAAATATTCTCCGTCCACTTTGGAAGGGGCAACCCCATATTTTCCTATAGTTAGACAAAATTACCCCCCTCGTGTTTCACGCATAGGCGAAAGAAGACTTACTTCACACAGCAGAGTTGCGGCCAAATACAGGGCGTTCCTGGTCGTGTGCGCGTTCCACCCAGATTTCTCAGTCAAAAACTCGGACAACTTCCGGTGCTTATCGATGATAGCTCTGGCTTCCGGAGTTTCCAAATACTTGAGGTAGGCCCCCTCGGCTTCGGGAGAGTTCACGATGTTCAGGAACAACTAAAACGGGTTACAGTCGAGGGGAATTGGTTGGAAATGAATTGACTCACACGTTCCGATTTTCCCTCGACGTACTTGAAGGGGATCGGTTGCCAAGTTAGCTGGCTGTTCCAGATTTGGTCTTCCTTTGGGGGGAAGATGGCCGCCAGGACTAGCATGAGGACGCACTTCGTCCTGTCGTAGGTCGACGCCCAGGGCTCGACGAGGCCTGGGTAGTAGGCGTCGCCCAGGAATTTTTGGTATCTATTGCGGAGGAAGTGGCCAAGTTGGAAGGACTCTTTAATCCCCAACTGAAGTTAAGCGGAAGCTAATTGAAATGCGAGGGGGTAGGAAGCTCTTACCTTGGTCAACTGGCCGTATCCAATTTTTTTGTAGTCATAGGTGGCGTGGGGGTCTTTCGGATAGACGTGGGCCTTGTCTGGGGTCCTATCTCCATGTCTGAACATCTGGAAATGCAGAAGGATCTTTGAATGTGACGGCAAGTTGAGATAAAATAATAAAAGAAAAAGAAAATAAACCGAGAAAAAATTCGCAATTTATTTATGAATAGCAGTGCAGCGGCGTAATAGTTTGCGTCAAATTTAATAACCCAAAGGCGATTGATTACTAACAGAAACTAATTTTTTAAAATTAAAAAAATTTAAGAAAACGAAAGCCAATTTTTTATTTTATTTAGAAACTACTTACGCTGTGCACAAGAACCAACGACTTTTCAGCATTGCCATTGCTCAACTTGAACTTGAACATTGAAAGGAAACGAAAAATTACAACGTGTTAGCTCTGTGCTAATATGGTGCATTACTATCACTTTGTACACAAAGCACATTTACAATTTACATTTCGAGCGTATCAAGATCGTTTTTTGCGAATATTTTTAGCACGAGTTCGCTCGAGGCTTACAACAACTGTGGTTGTGAGATCGCACCGATCAATTGACATCAATCAATAAAGTCCATTCGATGAATTAAATGCTATTGTTCTTAATTGCAACGAAACATGTTTTGGGTTCCATTGTGTACGTGTCTACTTTTCAAGGAACAAAAAAGAAAACATTCATGTTTTCTTCAGAAACAGAAATATTTCAAATATCGACGTTACGCTTACCGTTTAGGATAAATAATAATTTTCGTTACTCATCGACATACAGATTCGGTAGATGTTCAACTTGACATCTTATTATAACGCGTGCGACAGAGAACGGACTAGAAAAATAAAGAGAGAAATTGGACTAATCACGCCCACTTGTTTTCGCCCTGCCTGATCGTTTACAATTAGTTCTCCGCGAACCGAATTGAAGCAAACTTGCTGTGTCCAGTATCCACATTTACGACTCTGTATACAGAGTTGTGATAAAATAACGAATCAATTCTATATTTTCAAGATGACCAACATTTTCAAAAGAACGCTCAAACCCGTCAATTTAATTAAATTTTTTATACTATAGAATGTCTGCGAAAAGCTTACACAAGAAAAAAGTAAAAGATTTTATGTCAAATCTTGCATGGTGTCACATGATATATCTTGTGCAAGATTTGTTACGAAGTGAGCGAGAAGTGCCAATTCAACCAATCAGAATTCACTGTGGTAGCTCATCTCCCTCACTTTGTAACAAAAATATTATCAAATCTTGCACGGTGTCACACGGGCCTAAGTTATATAGTATTTGTGGTTGGGAATCGCCACATTGAAATTCTAAACAACATAAGGTTACTATATTTAGAAGGTACCGCCATTCATTTCCGCGGCTGTCGTCCCCCAAATTAAAAAGGACGCGATGAAGAAGCCATGAAACATTAAGAAGAAAAAGGATAAATACATAACAAGTTACTGTTGCTAGGGAGTTTATGAATGAATTTGATTAACCCCAAATTAAAAGAGATAGAAAGTTGGCGCTACCTTCTCAATACAGTAACCTTAAAACAACAGGTTACGTCGCGACATCTCACGGCCAATTTTTGACCTAAAATTGGATGAGAAATGACAAATAGCAAGAAACCAAAACCAAAATTTTAAAAATTTTCAAATTTCCCTTTACTAGCATTATTTGCTCGCTGCTTTGTGTGAGTTGGCTTATTGGGCAGCAAATTTGCTATTATTTATCACGATGTTAGGTTAAATATCAGCCGCGAGATGCCGCGACCTAACTTGTAGTTTATTATTTTTTAATTTCATTTTGTTCTTCGGCGACTCTTAATATCTATACGTCATCAAAAAAATTAAATAGAAAAGCACAGACAGCTTCACTCCAGAATTTTACAGTTTATCAAATTTTGATATTAGTACTTAAAAAACATTTGACACATGGTGTTAGATGAAAATTTCGTAAAACTTCCAGCAGAATCTAAAAATGCAAGAAATGTTGGGAGATGCCATTTGCAAAAATTAAATTCCTGAAAACACAGAAAAGTAAAATCTAATTAACGGTTTCAAGCTTTTTTTTTTGAAAAGTTGATGGTCCTGAAAGTCTGTTATTTTATGACAAGCCTGTATATGTCAATGTGTAATAAAAATTGTTATTTATCCGAAACGTTCCGCCAAACGCCGTTAATTCAAATAGTTTTGAAATGAGTCAGTAAAATAACTAATTACAAGTTCTTTTATTTTATTTTTTTCCTTTCACCCACTTTTACCCCAAGTTCGGAGCTTGTTGGGGAGGGGTTATCGAAAGCAGTGGCGAACACAGAAATTTGTCTTGGAGGGGGCTTAAAAATAATAATAATTGTACTAACTAACGAAAAGTTTAGATCACGACATCCTGTGATCACTTCTGCTGACGAAGGCCCAATTAGGCCCGAAACAGCGTTGTACAGAGGCTGTTCAAGGAATCATCTGCAATCAAAATCGACTTGCAACAAAATTCTTTAAGTACTAACTAACGTTACTAACTAACGTGACCAAACGAAATTAAGTCGGCGTGCTCTTTTTCTTACAAAACTGAAATTATATTATTAAATACTAAATACCACTTAGCTGACCCAGGGGGGAGATTCAGCTCCTTAGTCCCCCCCTCCCCCGTGCGCCAATGATCGAAAGGTTTAACAAAGTTCGAACTATATCGTAAATCATCCTTTGAAATTTTTTTGGAATTTTCCAACATGAAACGAATCCCAAAACCCAAGTGATTATTAAAAAAAAAAAAACGATTAAGTACACATAATTTTATCGACAGGGTTCAACTAAACTATTTAGTGAACCAAATCGTTTCGAAAATTGTTGGAATTTTGTATTTAGCAAGGAATGTCCAAAAAACTATAGCAGGGGTCCCATTACAAGAAACAAGTTCACTGAATTCCGTACGACCCTTTTCGAGTTTTCGTTGGAAGCTCTTGAACCACGATATTCCTAATTTTACCATTTTTAAAGCAATGTATTTGTGTACTTAATCCCAAAACCCATAAGAATATGATTATTGAAAAGTTTCTATTTCATAAATCAAATCGTTGAAAAAAAATCGAACGAATACACAATTATCGACACCTTCAATCAAGAAGTAAAAACCTCTATGAGCTATTAAACTATAAATACGTCGATAATGAAAATAAAAGCGTTTTAATATCCACAGTTAGTTCGACCAGTCTCTAATAGATGGGGCGTCTTACTAACAAGAAAAAAAGGGAAGTTTAAGAACGGAAGTTTAAGAACGTACGCTGATTTGGTTGTTACAATTAATTATTAAATTTAAGAAATAATCAGTAACCTATTATGAATATTATTCGTAGATAAAAATAATATAATAAATGATACAGATAAGAGCAATTCAGCACTTGCGACATCTATGATAAGGAAGCCAAAGCACTGACTCGTGGGTTGTTAAATTAGGACTGTAATTAACAATGATTGAGAGTAGCTGTTAATATCACGGACATTCATTAATAGATGGAGAGCTGCTAATAAATCAATCGTCAATGACTAAACAATTAAATTAATTCAATAATTAGTAATTAAAATGAAGTGGTTCAATAGCTACAGTTAGTTCGATCAGTTTCTAACAAATGGGGCGTCTTACTTAACAAGAAGAAAGAAAACGACAAGAACTTTTAACGGAAATTTAAGTCATCTATGATCAGGAAACGAAAGTACTAACTCGTGGGTTGTTAAACTAGGATCGTCATTAATAATGATCGAGGATATTCGATATCTGCTATTGTCACGTCACGGTCATTCCTTGATAGATGGAGGGCTGCCAATAAATCAATCGTCAACGACTTAACAATTAAATTTATTAAAGGGCCGTTTTCATAATATAACTTTAAATTTAAAGTTACTTTAATCTCTAAAAATACATTGCTTTTCCTATTCTTAAAGTGACTTTGAATTAAAGGCTCCTTTAGTTCTATTATGAAAACGGCCCTAATAATCAAAGTGAAGTGATTTAGTAGCTACAGTTGGTTCGAACAATTTCTAGTAGATGGGGCGTCTTAGTAACAAGAAAAAAGAAAGCGATAAGAACTTTTAACGGAATTTTAAGACCGTACGCTATTTTGTTGTTGTTGCATTTAATATTAAATTTAAAGAATAATCAGTAACCTATTGTGCACATTATTCGTAGATAAAGAAATAATGTAATAAATGGTAATGATAGGAACACTTCCACTCTGGCGACACCTATGATCAGGAAACGAAAGTACGGACTGGTGAGTTGTTAAATTAGGTTTGTTATCAATAATAATCGAGGAGGAGAATCGATAGCTGTTAATATGACGGTCATTGCTTAATAGATGGAAGGCCTGCTAATAAATGAATCATCAACGATTGTATAGTATCTATATTTATTGTTATAATCAGTAATTTATATTTGACAAACGTAATAATAAATAATCTGCTCTGATTATAAACTGTTGTCGTTGTTTATTTTATCAAGTTTAGAATTTAGAAAAGTTTATGCATTTTCAATGTATCCGTAAAACACGAGCACGTTTGTTTATTTTGTCTATAGTTTGGTAATATGATACGGGTATACACGTCAGGCAGAGAGATGCAAGGAAAGAAGGGACGAAAGCACTTCAGTCGGGGCGCGCTTCTTGAGGGCGAACGTCTTAGTAAAGTTACGCTAATTACGTAAACGGGCCCGCGAGTATTGTAATAAATTGCAAGGACATGTGATGAAGTGATGTGCAAGCGTAAAAGGTTTGCTGTTGGTAGATGATGCTCTGAGGTAGAGTAAGGTGCCAAACACGTTGTGTCTGCTGATGGCTCGGACAGAGAGTAAGAGATTGGGCATTCTTTCATAAGGGTGATCGCTCTGGATTCGCCCATAAATGAGAGAGAGTCGAGGATCATCCCTCCTGTATACGGTATCTGACCCTATCCGCTACTGCAGATGCGTGAGTAGTAGATACCGGGAAAAACAACTAGTTGTATGCCTGACCATGTGATTGCCTTGTGCTTTCAAAACGGTCATGACTTGGTGTTGACTGCGCTCGGGCCGGTGTAACACTGTAGGAGGCAGTATCACCAATGATTCTGAGAACGTACGCTCAGAAGGCAAGGTATGCTAATATCCACCTGGGGCTTGTCTTTATGCATGCGAAGTACGAAGATGGACATTCGAGGACACCTTCTCCGTGAATTCGCATCCCAGAAGGGAACTACCGCATCTAGAGTCTCCGCGGGATGGTGCGGGGCCGGGAGAGGGCCCCGGTAAGTAAACAAGTCCTATAGTCTTGAGTAGATGCTCGTAAATGGTCATTTGTAATTTTGCATGACGTCCTTATCGAATCAAAAAGCGAAGCCCAGATGTTAAGACGTTTACCCTCAGCTCCGCAGTGGACGAGAAAGAGAGAAAGAAAGCAGGAAAGAGAGATCTAACCAAAGGGTGAGTGAATGTTTATTGTAACTCGGTCCTCTGACATTGTTATCAGTTTATGTTATATTTATGTTTGTCATGTTTGACACAAAGAAAAAAAAAACTATCCAACAAAACCTTATTGTTTATAAAATTAACACCTATAGAGCTGAATACAAGGAATACAAGGCAATACAAACATATATACATCTAAGAAAACCACAAAGGAATAGTTTGGTACTTTAGGCCCATTGCTCTTTTATATTGTAATATAATAGTTCCTCCTCGCGGATTTGCAAAGGGACTTCAAACGCCATAATTTCAAGGGTACCTATTTGAAGAAAAGAAATTCCTGGACTTTTCCTGGGAATCGGATGCCATACAAAAAGAAAAGAAATATATACACCAAACTAGAGAAAAACAGATTTAGACGGAGAAAAAGTGCCTCCTTGTCGCATAAGGATATGCAAAAGGAACTGAAACACCACCGCAAATCACGCAACTTCGAGGATATTTGAAGAAAGTTGCGAAGAGGGACGCGAACCGTATCATGTCATGGTCATACCAAACTAGCAGAAAAAATATGTGAATTTATGCTAAGGAATTTATGCTAAATGGAAAAACAAAATTCCTCTTTGTCTTAGTGAAGAAAAAGAAGAAGAAGAAAAAGAAAATAATTAAGAGGAATACGAAGAGGATATGGACCAGTTAGAAATGACTAAGGAAACAGTAGCTACCCAGAGATTGAAGAGAAAAAGTATAAAACTACATAACAAAGAGATCATCAGAGAAAAACGAAATGAACAAAACAATTAATCAAATAAAGAATCTCTACTGTATAGTTCACAAAAGGCCCAACAACTGCGTAATCAGGTCCTTGATCAGTTCTTCTGCTGATAAGAATTCAACTAGGGCCGAAATAACTATGCAGGTGATGCTAAAAGAGTCCACCTGCAATGAAATGGTTTCACTTCAGAAACAGTGCTCCAGCTAGTAGAGAAGAATGGTCCTGGAAGCCTCCACTAACATTTCGTTCTATGACACTCTGTATGTATATTCTCAAAAATGAATACGATACACCTGATCGCCTCATTTTTCAATGTCAATTCGACAAATACATAGACAACGCAACTATGCATCAATAAATGCGATGATGATCAACACTTGCCCCGTTCATTCGAAGCCTGCCCCACGACCACAAGCCGACGCCTTCACGCTGACGTCGTCACCTTCTATCATCCAATGACATGTCACCACACCGATAACATCTCGCTAGGTACCGCCCAATCTCTAACCACCACGCACCAACGGTGGCAGCATTTCGGCAAGCGAGATAGAGAGCCGTTACGTCATCGCATACCCGCTCCTCTTTTTACACAATTTTATTAACCAATATTAACTGTCAGGATTAGAGGGAGAAGCGGGTATGCGATGACGTAACGGCTCTCTATCTCACTTGAATGCTTCCACCCCGTGGCAGATAGCAACTTCCTTCTATCGACCAACGAGTACCAGGTCCACGCCTATAAATGACTATAGTACGCGCATCACTCACCAATCGACACTGAGGAGTAGGCAGATTGAGGCCTCAGTAAAAACTCTTATACTTAAGAATGGTTACAAAAAGGTCGAGGTTTTCCGAAACTCTGACAGGTTCATCCCAAGAACCTTCCTTGCCATGGAAACATTTCCCAACATTCCTATAGAACCGGTCCTTTCTACATATACACATACAGATCATTTTTTTAGTAGGTACACATATGCCGATCGTATAGATCTGATTGTGAGTTAAGAAAATATACTACGAAATGACGTGACATGATGAAAGCCGCAAGGTTTCACGAAGGTTAGAGAGAGATAGCTCTATGAAAGTTCTCTAAGTTATCGATCGATCGATCGGCATATGTATATTGGAAAAATGGCGCTGTTAGGTTCACTTGTATACGGCCGATTTGTTACGGTGGAAAAATTTGTTGTACCTACGTAATTTCTAGTTTCCGGGGCTCAAGCGAATTTGCGTTGCGGTTTGCATCATATCACGCAATTAGCCAAATGCAATACGCAATGCGACACACAATATCATCTTCTTACACTCTTTCCCCGCCCCCGTGCAATTTTGCTGTCACTCTCAACAACCCTTCACCTTCACCTAACACCGTCGTTCGTCGCTCCGGAACCCCTGAAGGAGCTGCCGATCTGAGTCGAGCCAGTGTCGTGTGCTGCAGCCCCCTTGCAGACCGAACGTAACATAGAATTGGTGGGATTCGAGTGTGGTATTGTACTAACCCTCTGTTTTTATTGATAAGTGTCTTTAAATTCATTATTGGGTAACTTCGGCGCCTCGTGATACCGCGTTTGCCTGCCGAAGACTTTGGTTCCTTGAAGAACCTGCGTTTAGTTGCATGTTCTATAAAGTTTCGTTCTTGTAATTGCGTTTACTGTGCCTCTGACAGAATTTATGGTACGTTATTTTGTGTAAATTATTTAATGTAACGAACTTATTTTCGGGCATATTGTTAAGGCCGCCCCCGTATCGAATGCTGAGCGTTTCGCTCATTTTATTGGGCCACAATTTCGTTGCGTATTAATAAACACTGCATCACCGTTTCTCGTATTCTTATTTATTGTCAATATACTACTTGGAACTTATATTTGCTAGGTGGCGCCCCTTTTTTTTACATCTGTAAGAATCCAAGTATCTTATAATTATCAAAAGCATAGAAATGAACTAACTAGAACGCGAAATCCGCCCACATAAAAGAATTGCGTAACCGGAGCAGGTGTTCGCTTTACCAAAAAAACCTTGCGCTAGATTACAAACGATGGACATTGCAAAATTGTAAGAAATGTACCTGCAACTGCAGCAAAGATGTTAGCTGACCTCGTGCTATATCGCACACGTGATCAAGAAAAACTAAATAAAAAGGTAACGTGGCAAAAGCACAAGGATCAGACAGCTTCAAGCAGTTTGGTCGCGTATATCTCCAAAAGCCCGAAGGCATTTATAGAATGTTATAGTGGTTGTTGCTGTTCTCCAAAAGTCCCTTTGTCTCTGTATCTAGTGCTATGGTTGGGTAAGAATTTTAATAATTTGATTTTTTACTATTTCGGCTATGTTTATAAACTAACATTGCTTATTTTAATTACGAGATGCTGTTTTTATCGTCCTAAAATTATTTTGAATTTGTTTTATGTTCTCTTGGGTGTTGTTCTGAAGTAATCTGTAATTGCATGTGAATTTTGAATTTGTCTAAGTTGTGTCTCTAGTAATTTAACTAGAGTGTTGTATGAATCCAAGGACAACGCTCTCCCCACAATTTTCCCAGTCGTCCTAATTGTTTCTTTGCTAATTTTAGCAAAAAACTCGAAAAAATAAAACAACTATCAGGTGTAAGACATATTTATTTATTGGAAAGCTTATTTCTGTACATAAACATCCATGCAAACTCCCTTGAACTCCTCATAGGTTAAATAGTCCAGGCCATTTTTGAACACGATCGGTTTTGGGTTTGGCGTTGAGTAATCGTGGTGCACCATCTGCAAGAAAACCTCCTTGAGTTACACACAACCCAAATTAGCTGACGCGTCATTACTTTGATGACATAATCGCCGGCGAGCTTGTGCACTTCAAGGCACAAGAAGCTACAGTACGTCGGGTAAGCCCCGAACGGGATCCCGAAAAACCACAGGAGGGTCCCAACGTTGAAGTCGTGCGCCGAATACAAGTGCACTTTACATTCGGATTTTCCATCCAGCTTATCGTTGGTGTCATCGATGACTTTCGTAAGCAATTTCCCTAAAACGTTTCGGATTACACGAGGGGAAAGACTAGGCTGTTAAGTCTTTACCTAACATCAACCTTTTCAGTTTTGGCGTTGCGATTACAGTATGCAATTCTTCAACTGCGAAGTCCCCCAACATCTTCGGCCAGTACTCGCCGACCCAAGGGGGTAGAACCAACCCGGAGTCCTCCTAAAATTATGGGCGTAGGTACGCAAAACTTGCGTTAGTTTAGTTTACCTGAGTTTTTAAAATACCATAGATAAGCATGGCATCCCTGGCGGCTCTTATGGTCGCACCTGTATGTTTAGAGAGACCTTCGAACATGTCTTTATACTTCTCAAGCTTACTCGCGTATTGTATACTAGAAACATGTTCGTCGTAAGCGTCTATGGTACTGCGTTGCACAACGGATAGAAGCATCTAGAACATCCGGATTGTCTAACATTCCTCATTTCTTAACGTAATACTAACATCATCGTCTGTGACCTTGATGTACTTGTATGGAATAGGCTGCCAGTTCAAGGCCGGCTCAAACCGTTCTTGCTCTGAGGGTGGGAAAAGTGAAGCCAAGACGAGTTGCAGGGACATCTTCGTCCTATCTGAGTCACTACTCCACGCATCAACAACCCCTGGCTGGTAGATTCGGCCCAGTAGGTCGTCGTAGCGCTCGCGCAGGATTTGGCCAAGAGCGTAAGCCCTTGCCTTTCCTTTCTAAACAATATTTCAATGCAGGGGGAAGGGAGAGGTGTTCGTAACTTACCTTAGTCAATTGCCCCCGGCCAGTGGGGAGAAACGTCAGGTCTTTATGTGGGTCGTTGGGGTAAGTCAAGTCGGGGTTTCTATCTCCATGCCTGAACACCTGCGGCGAGAATTTATTTGCGGGGTGAGGGTGGAAGGGGGCAAAATTGTACTTACTTGGTTGTTAGAAATAAATAGGTATTCGATTCCTGGTGAATGGTGATCCCTTTCTAAGTCACTGTGTTATTAAAAGCGCAAGTTGATTTAGTTTGAAGTGTTTGATCTAAAGCTGGGGTGTTTTTTTGGCGTACATTTTTTGGGGGTTAATATAGAGAGCATTGACGGCACGTTTTTAAAAACGATTGATCTTTTGATCGTCCAGTACTCTAAGGGTTATGGTTGTCTTTTTAATCAGTCTAAAGATTTTCGAAAAATCCGGTCAGTAACAATAACGTCGATTTTCTTTGTTTTGTTACGTTTCAAAAAGCCCGACACGAAAACGTGGCAACAGCGCATCGTTTGCCCCGTCTCGAGTCGCTTGACAAGTCCGCTTTTCCGCGCAGGGCTGAAATTATCGATCGATGTACGGGATCACGATAGGTGATTTTATTGGATAAGAGGCACTTTTGACCTTTCCACGCATTGGCTAATGCTTATGTCAGGCGCGCGTCCTCAGACTATTTCGCGTTGTCGATTCATTTTCTCGTCCGAACGTGGTGACGTGTTGTGTGTCTGCTGCTAAAATTACCGAAGCGCTCGCTTAAAAAAAAATTAAGGAGAGCTTATCTACGGCTTTGCCGGAATTTCCTGGTGCACCACCGAACGAGTTTTGGGGTATTTTAAACCCCATACCAAGCTTGGGAAACCTCGAAACCCAGGTAAAAATAAGCGAATTGTCTGACGCCATTTTGGACGCTAACAACGCTTCAAGTCTTAGTTCTAGTTCGAGTTTTAATTGAAGTTTCCGTTCCGAGTTTTGACTCATTGTCAGTACGAGTCGTTCTTCATTCTTCTGCGAGCGTTTTTGCGCTATTTCGAGCCTCCGAGGGACTTGGTTTAGGCATCTTACGGACCTCTAACGAAGAGTAGAACCGCCCCGCAAATCCGGTTTGATCCAGCTCACCGGCGTTGGAGACAACCAACAGGTGGCGTTGTGGCTGCCAACTTCATACCATTACTCAAATTGACAGACGATCTCGACCGTGCTTTGACGGTAATTTCGTGAGTTATTTATTTATTTTATTTTGAACTTGAAATCTTTGACCGGTTTATGCCTTATGCCCTTTTCGGAGAGCGAATTTCGACTAAATGCGGCGTTGCATTTACAGGTCTAAATCGTAAGTGTAAATAAAACTAATAACCCTGCGTTTTGAATAAACTTTGCCTTGAATAATCACATGTTTAACCTAGTATAATTTGTTTCTAGCATTTTCTTGATAATTTCTTATGCAATAACGCTTGAATTGGTCAAGTTTGTTTGTGTATTTATGTTACCTACCTTCACGTACTAGTGAGTCAAGTTTAGCCTCGAGTTTTGTTTTGGCCTTCTGCACGACCAAGTCGGTTCGGGGACGCCGACGAGGTGTTTATCAATCAGCTGGGTTTATCGTCCGTCCTGGCGCCCTTAATTTTGTAACATCGTAAATTTACCCACCCCTTCTCACTGCTGCCAGCCGAGGGGAAAGCTGGTGAAAGATACAGCGCAGACCTGTTGTCTGGTCAAGATAAGTTTGAGGCAGTCAGGTTAATTTGGTGACAGTTTCTTGTTCTCTTTATTATTATTACTGAATATTCTTCGTTTCTATCAGTTCTTTTTCAACGAATCATTATGGTTTCTTCTTTTTTTTTAATCATTGTAAAGATATTTGTTTCTCGTTCACCTTTTTCTTCGTATTCGTCGCTCTTTATTTAAATTTGAAATTGGCGTAAATACATTCTCTTAGATGAAAGGTCACCAAAACAATTTTTTTAAATAAATTCGAAGATATCTCAAAATCGGTTACATTTAGGTATAGGGAAGCCTTAACATTTTTCGTTTAAAATAACGTGTAGAATCAGAATTTGCAACATAAAATATAGCATTCCATTTAAAATAAGAAAGTTAACGGCGACTTCTGTTGTAACTGGAAGTGATACGAAAGAGAAAATATTTTAATCTGAAAGATCGCTTTCCCTTAGGCCAAGGTACTAATTTTCAGAATTTTTGTATATTCCCTTCCCCGAAAACTTTTAATAGGCCACTCAACTTGGGATACCCTGTATGGTACGTGTAGGAAGCCGATGCCATTTTATGACCGGACAAGGAAATCATTTCGTTGCTTCAAATAGAGCACGCCACGGTAAAATTTTCCATTGATTTTTTTTAACCTGTCGTGTTTAAGGAATTCTTTTTATAACTCGCCTCCGAACTAGTTTAAATATACCAGTCAAGGAGACAGACTATGATTAGATTACATTCATATTATCTACTCATCGGCTTATCAAGCATGTCGTCAAACAACTCATCAAATATTTAAGCACGTCATGATGCATGGAATGATTTCGATTCGGACGGTCTCGCGTAGCGAAACCAACATTCCGTTCATTGTCAGTTAATTATTATTGATTAGGACACGATTATTTTTAATTGCCGTACTTACTAAGAAACCGCGAGATGACGCTATTTTTAAACCGCACTTTAACAGTAAAGTAAATAAAAAATCGATTGATAAACTTCGACAAACAATAAATTACTTACTACATGAGCCAACACCAACGTATCTTCGCCGCTCATTTCGTCGCCTTGGACTCCAGCAACCAGAAGCGTGATCAATTAATTACGTATACCACCAGGTAGTAAATGATACTGATTGTGAGTTTTGCGCTCGTCGGAGCAGGTGGTAGTTAAGTTTTTGCAAACAGAGTTATCTTCGGTGTTTACAGACTTACAAAATACCAGGACTTTACCTTGCGGCTTGCGGCGCGACGACGACGACGCAAAGTCAAGGTCACCGACCGTGCATGTTGTGAACAAAAACGATGAATAACCGCTTATCATCGGCAAGAAAGATTAATCCGGGGGTTCAAGTTTTAAATCGCAGGAAATGCCGATTGACGTACAGGATGTTCCAAATTTAAAAGCTAATGTTTCCCCTTCTATCTATGGATAGTGAGTCAACTGTATTTTGGGATCAAATTTGCAAAAAGAAAATCAACAAAACTGATTCGAGGGAATTTAGGTCTTAAGGTAGTCCTTTATTATCCTGGAAAATCCTTCGAATTCACAAGAGGGCTCCTTCCCAAATTTTAGCAACGTTATCTTGGCCTCTGGTTCAGTTTGGTAAAACACCTGGAAATGAATTGGTTCATTAATCTGAAGGGTATCTCGTTCATTAACAATTTGAGTCAAAAATATTCAAAGGGGATCGATAACCTCTAGATTATCAAGTCATAGAATGTCTGCAAAGAAGACTACCAATACCCTTCCATTAAGCTCATTTTCCTGCTTTGGAGATTTGGAGAATTCGGCATTTGGGGATTACACTGTCATTGGTTTTTGTCGATCACGTGATCACTTCCCTTACTGGCGTGGGAGGTCTTCAAAAATGATTAGGTTAGCACGACCTACGTCCTCAACTGGCAATAACAAAGACAAAGGAAGAAATTGTTTAGTCAAAAAAAATTTCATGGTAATTAAATGTATCTCCTTTTTAAACAATGAGGCTAACCTCTAACCCACCAAAGGAGGGGCTTGGTCGAACGACCAAAGGTGCACCTTAACTTTAGACAAGGAGGAAAGTCTTCAAGAAGGACGACTAAGAGTCTTAGCCTCTGATAAAAAATTTGCCGGAGGGGTTTAGTCTTATTTTGACAATTTTAGACAACGAAGGAACTTCTTCTATTAGGAATTAGATACCTCTTTGGTCTAATTATTTTGACAACCTTAGACAACGAAGAATACCTTCAAGGATCATCCATTACGCAATTAGGGTCTTATGTGTTCATCTACTGATAACAAAGGCAGGAGAAATTAGTTAATGAGGAAGAAGAAAATTTTTTTTAATAAAAGAATAATGACCATCAAGAGTCCTGGCCTCTGATTCAACTTGGTGAAAGACTTAGAGGAATTGGATGAAAAAGCCAAGACGTGCTCCTTTGGTCTAACTATTTTGACAATCCTCTTCCATCAGGCATTAGGGTTCTACATCTTATGCGCTCAGCTGCTCAGCTCAGCTCAGCTCCTAACAAGGGTAGGAGAAATTATTTAATGAGGAAGAAGGAATCTTCCTTATTATTCCCTTTTTTTTTATAAAAGAGTAATGGCCATCAAGAGTTCTTTGGTCTAACTATTTTGATAACATTAGACAGTTTTAAGGAACATCACCAATCCTCTTCCATTAGGCAGTGGAGTACTACGTCTTATGTGTTCAGCTGCTGATAACAAAGGTAAAAGAAATTATTTAAAGAGGAAGAGGAACTCTCTCATAGTAATGGAATTTACTTATTTTACTTTTTTTCTTAACCACCAAGAGTCTTGGCCTCCGATTCAGTTTGGTGATGGATTTAGAGGGCTCGGATGAGAAACCAAGACGTGCTTCTTCGGTCTTTTGACAACTTTAAACAAATGAGAAGACTTTCAAGGATCATCACCAGTCGCTTTTCCATTAGGCATTAGAGTACTACGTCTTATGTCTTCAGCTAATGCTAACAAAGACAGAAAAAATTGTCGAATGATGAAGAAGAAATCTTCTACAGTTTGGTGAAAGACTTTGAGGAATTGGAAGAGAAACCAAGAAGTACTTCTTTGGCCTAACTGTGCTGACAACTTTAGACAACGAATAAGACATTCAAGCAACATCACCAATCCTTTACCATTAGGCATTAGGGTACTACGTCTTACATGCTCAATTACTAATAAAAAGGGCAAGAGAAATTATGTAATGAGGAAGAAGATACATGCCATAGTAGTGGATTTGGTTTTATAAAAGAGTAATGACCTCTGGTTCAGTTTGATGAAACGCGTAGAGGATTTGATTAAGTAATCAAAGACGCATTTCATTGGGTTAACTATTTTGACAGGTTTGGACAAAGAATAAGCACTTATGACCTTCAAACGAGATCAATCCTTTTGCCTTAGGATTTAGGTCTTTATATCTCGTGCCCCCAATTAGTAAGAATAAAGGCGAAACTAAGCCTTAAGAACGAAATCTTCCTTGATAATAGAATTCACCTTTTTTTATTTAAAGAGTCATGGCTTCTGATTGGGTTTGGTTGAACAATCAAAGATATAACCCTAGTTCTATCAACGACTGCTTATGATCTTTATGGAGGAACACCATTAGGTTTTAGGTTTCTTCCCTCAACTAATAACCTAATTAAATCAAGGATTAACAGAAAAGATATTATGGATGAAACCTCTTCGTCCATCAAGACTTCCTCCTGAAGATTTTCCTTTTGTTTTGAAACTATTTTCCGACAAGGCAAAGCCTGATGGCGATAAACCTAAATTGATTACCTTAACTACGTAAGTCGCTCCATCCCTGTGCACCTCAACCATCAGACACGCCCCATACTTGGGGATGTGAGGCGCAAACATGTCCAAGCCAATCAAAACCTGTGCGATGTTCTTTTCATGCCCCGAATACAAGTGGAGCTTCACCCTCGATTTCCCATCGATTTTATCCCGAGTGTCCCCGACGATCTTCCTCAAGAAATTTCCTGGAAACTCTCGAGTTCCAAAAAAAAAGAAGATTGCCGCACTAACTCACCAATGGCGAGGTTCCTCAACTCGGGCGTGGCTACGCTTAAGAAATACTCTTCCTTAGCCACGTCCTCAACGGGGCTTCGCCAGACGGATTCGCTCCACGGCGCCAGTTTTAAACCAAATTCTTCCTGTCGAGCAAAAGGGTTCGTGTTTACTACCCCCGGTTGTAAAAATGGACTCACGTGAATCTGCAAGGTGAAAGCGATTTTCCAAACCTCCCTCGTGGTATCGACAGCTCGCCCCGTGTGTTCGCTCAGGAACTCGTAGAGCTCTTTGTACTTCCCCGACGTTCCACTGGTTCGCTGGTAGTTTCTGTAGGCCGCCATATATTTTTGGTTGTGGATCCCTGACATGAGCAACTACTTCAACATGGCGCGCAAGCTAACCTTCACACTCACTTCGTCTTCCTTTCGCTTCACGTACGCGTAGGGAATCGGCTGCCAATTCAGCTTTTTCGTCCACACTTGCTCGCCCTTGGGGGGAAACAACCCGGCCAAAACCAGCTGCAACGACATCTGAGTTCTGTGGAAATCCGTGGAGCGCGCCTCGAGTTCCTCGGGGATGAAGTAGTCGCCCAAATACCGATCGTACCTCTCCCTTAAATTTTTACCTAATTTGTACGATCGCCTTTTCCCTTTCTGCAAGGTGGGTTGCTTTGCAAGTTATTTTTTTTAAACGTCTTGTGGTTTGAGTACGTTTGTTAAATTACCCCATCCGAAAGGGAAATAAGTCAGGTGCTGATGGGGGTCGCTAGGGTAAGAATGGCCGAGGCTTGGCGTTCGGTCTCCATGTCTGAAGAGCTAGAACATTACGTTTGGATGCGTTCGGTTGGATTGGTTGGAAATTTACCACGTGCAAGAGGACCAACGAGCTGCTATCTGAAAGTGCGTGCGGAAGAAATATTGGGGAAAGAGTGAAGGGTATGACTTACAATTTTTCGCAAACTGTACACTTGCGAGTGGAAGGCCTAAAACGGGTGATTTTTTCAGCATGACAGTTACGTCACTGTCAGCTCATTCTGCCAATCATTTTTAAACTAAGATGTGATAGAAGTTGAAGAAGATGGTCTTCAAGGGCAGAGGAGGGAAGGCGTTCTAGAAAGGACTGCGGAGAGACTGGAGCAAATCAAATGCACAAGAAGGCAAACCAACTTAAGAAGAATATGATAAACTCCAAACTAGAAGTGCCTACTTGGAACTGGTAGAGTTGCCGGGGGATTAAAAAAAGGAAACGTTTGATTTCTGAAGACTGAATGAAATGAAGAAGACGACGTGCGTAGGATCACCATAAGAGAGAAGCAGAAGAAGGTGTTTGGAAGAGATAGAGAATAAAATTTGAACGGAAATAAAAGAATCTGTCCGGAGAAGACCAGCAACGACAAGGAGAGGATGAAGCAAATACAGAGAGTCTTGTTTTAATAAAAATCAAAGAAGTGGATCCACAGTAGTAATTGGTGGAAATAGGAAGAGACCTTGACGAAAAGACTGGAGTGAAGATTCGGCAAATAGTTGAAGAAGACGGTGAAGGACGAAATGATTCACAAAGAAATACTCGAAAGTGGCAAATCTGAGACAGGAAGAGGAGGAAGGGCCAAAAAATGACGCAGAAGTGAAAAGGGCAATAAAATTTAAAAGAGCCACAAGGGAAAACTTTCCCAGAGAAGTAGTTGGGAGAAATAGAAGCAGGTCTACGTACAACGTTGTTGTTGAAGTAAAAAACAGAACAGTATTATATGGAGGTCTGGTGTAAACAGTTGAAGAATGCAAAAAAGGACCATTCGAACGCAGTGACGTTCAAATAGGTGGTAAAGTAAATTTCCCATTTAGAAAAGATCAAAAGGGAGAAGATGAAGACGTTCCAGAAAAGCAGTCGATGAAAAAAAAGCAGATTCGTGAAAAAGATAACAGTGGAAGAGTAAAATAAGGGACAACAAGAAATGGAAAGGAAACTTGAATACCTTTGAAGAGGTTAGAATAGAAAAAGACTCCAAAGTCACCCTTCTTTTTAAAAAGAAACGAAAAAGTGAAGACGAAAACGTACAAGGAAGATGGTTGGAAGAAATAAAAGGAGACCTGAAAGGTGAAAAAGTCAAGGAAGGCAATAATAGGTAATATTCTCTTCAGGTCTGATGAAGAAGTCAGTCACAAGAAAAAGACAGTGATTGGAAGAAGTATTTAAAAAAAGGGCGCAGCTCAAACAGAAAGGAAAATATGTAAAGAAGAACCGAGTGATGTTCTAAACCTCCGTGAAAGGAAGACACCAAAGTTTAATGAAAATTAAATAAAAGTGAAGTTGCAAATGGTCCATAAAGGCAGTTACAGGGAAGAGGACAAGAGAAGGCAAAAGATTGAAGAAGAAATTGCTTATGATGGGAGTAAAGAAATAGAGATCACAGTGGCCTAATTTTCCAAGACACCTTTTCAGTTGGAAGCGTCTGAGATAGACAAGAAAGCATGTAAACAAAGGCCAAAACCTTCTGATGGAATGAAATAACGAAAGACGATGAAGCGAGGGAAAACCTAAGAACCAAGACGAAAAGTTGTGGAAGACAGAAGTAAAGAATAAACAAAATCTGCCGAAAACGGTCAAAGGAGATAAATAGTGAGATAAGAAATGATATAGTTGGCAGTGACAGAGTTCAGATAAAAATAAAGAGAGCCAAAGGAAGTGATTCCCAAAATCTCTGAAAGGATCAGAATTTTAAAAGAATTGATAGAATAAGTTCTTCTGGCCCAAAGACGCAGTTCAAGGCAGAACCCTTATACCTTGTAAATACATATGTATAATGTCAAGAGGCATATTTTTGGGGGGAATGGAATTTGCTATGAACGCGGCTCCTGTGCCACCTGTTAGTGGTCGGTGGAATGTAGGCGAGAAGGATACCAGGTAGACTAAGTGGACTGAGCGATCTGGTAGACCTCTGAACCGAGCTGAGGCTAATAAAGGGGTTTAAGTGAACGTGTCGTTTTCATTAGTACATCCCCTCAACTACCCCTACTTTAATGAACTGAAGGAGAAGCCCTTTCTTAACTCTAACAAGGTACCTGGAGCTGGCGAATACTCTTGCGGGAGGGATACGACCCCCATTTACGAATCCTCTCAAAGGTACGTAACAATATGAAGAAAATAGAAGAAGAGCAACTATTCTAGAAAAAGACGACTTTCATCAACTGGAAGATAAAACAATCCGGAAGAGTGGTTAGAAGAAATAGAGGCAGACGGAAATAAAGAAGAAGATAGGACGTTCCAAAAGAAACCAAATGTTTCAGAAGGAAAACCAATACGTTCCAGAAGGAGACACAACTTTCCAAAAGACGTAGTACTAAGTTGGGAATTGAAAAATGACTGCCCTTGCAAGAACTCTACCAACATTCAGTTCTCGATTTTTCCCCTCAATAAAAATTGCGTCTTTCGATCGCTACTAATATGTTGTCTATTCTGGTCTTCCACCTAGTTCATAATGTGCATCGGAGGAATGCCATTACTTACAGTATAAGTCCAAGGAGTACCAAAAAGGAAAACACAAGACCTCTTCTATTTCTCCTTAATTACCACGACTGCCATTACTTCTAGGGTAAAGGCAAGACAGAATAAATAAAACTCAAGTGCATGGTATGCAAGTGGGTAGTACATTTATTATTCCCAACGTTTTCAGTTACAGTACTTGCTGGTATCGAAATACGGACCGTACAGTTCGACGAAGACGTCAAGGGGACAGACGGGGCCGCAATTCGGGATGGAAACTTGCACCGGGAGACCCACGTCGTAGTTTTGATGGAAAATCTGAAAGACAAAGAGTTAACGGGAGGGGGGGAGACCGAATTTCTATTGCGTTACCTTAATGAAGCGCAAATTTCGGACCTTATGGATTTCGAAGGTGACGTACGACCCGTAGGCAGGACTATGGGGGACGAAAACGCCTAGCCAACTGAGCACCCCAGCTACGTTGGAGTCGTGACCAGAATAGAGGTAGATCTTGCGGCCTTTAACGGAGTCGAGGTTGTTGATTTTTGCGTAAGTGTCGTTGACGATTTTGCCCACCAGGAAGCCTAGAAAAAAAAACACGTTAGTGACTGGGGCGAACGCAATAGTCGATGCTTCACCCCCAACTAGTGGTCTGAGCTCCTCAGTGCCAACCATAATTTCCCAGCTAGCTTTGGTCAAAGTAGTTAGAGGCTCTGGCCATACGGAATCTGCCCATGGAGGAAGCGTAAGCCCCCATTCTTGCTGCATGCAAAATTGGAATTCATGCAGGTGATAAAATTGCTAGACCAAATCAATTTACCTCTGACTTAAAAGTCGAATGAAGCGATAAGAATAAGTAGGCATTGGTTATGTTGGTATACCCCGAGTTCTTCAGCAGATACTCTATTGTGCCTTGGTAAGCCCTAAGTCTTCCGGTTGCTTCGTAAGCGATTTCGCTCTGAATGAGGAGGTTATCGTAATTGGGGCAAACGGCATTGGGGAAGAACAGCTGAAAACATCTTATTAACAACTCAAAGCGGGAATGTTTTCTAAGGGCTTACGCTGTTTTGGTCTTGGGGTATATACTGGTAAGGTATGGGTTGCCACTGGAGCTTTGTATTCCACACCTGTTCCCCCTTGGGGGGAAACAAAGCGGCGAGCACCAGTAGGACACTGGCCCTAGTTCGAGAATAAGGCGAAGCGTTAACTTCAATCAAGGAGGGTGTGTAGGTATCCCCAAGGAACCAGCCGTATTTCTGCTGAAGCGCCAAGCCAATGTTGTACTCCTTCAATTTTCCAGGCTGGAAGTTGAAGGGAAAAACTTAGAGGTGTCTTGGGGCAAAGCGCTGGGGTTTCTTACGTTCGTCAACTCGCCTATCCCAACTGGGTAGAACGTCTCTGCGGTGTAAGGATCGTTCGGGTAGAGACTATCCGGGGTCCTATCACCGTGCCTGAAAACCTGAGAGCAAAATACGAAACCCAATTCGCTTAAGGCGTTTACTTACAACGTGCACGAGCTCCAAGGTATCTTCATCTCGTAAGGGGGGAACTCCAAGGCCCTCGGCCGATCCCAGAAGGCAAAGTGAGGCACACAGGAAGTACTTGAAGGATGACATCGCCAAAACGACACGGTCGATCTTCGCATTTGGTCTAATTTATACAGGCGTACGACCATAAATGATTGCTTTATTGTGGGGGCCTTTATGACAGCAAATCTCGCGCGTCAAATTACCGTTGGATTTGCCTTGTGTAAAGTCAAGCCCTCTTTAGAATAGGAAAATCAAAGGTGGCATTGAGTGTTTCGGAAAATTCGCTCTTTTGTTTTAACGCTTGTAAGGTCTTTGTCCCCTCGTTGTTTTACGCTCTTGTTTTGCCTACACATTAAAAACAAAGAAATTTGCCTTGAACTTGTGCTTGGATTTGTGTGTGTGTGTGTAATTGTTTTATGGGCGTTTTAAACTATTTACGATTGCACGTAATTACGTCTGCCATAAATCTATTCTCCAATTTTATGGTGTTTGAAGTTTTTTATACTCTTAAAACAAATTAACCGCGTGAACACGATCCTTTTGTTTGTTTGGGATGTCTTAAGTTTGAAAATGTATTTGTAAAGAACTGGCACCTTGAAGTTTTTGCGGCTCTATATGTAAGTCGGATTTTGTTCTCAAGTTAAGACCATGCTTTTCAGATCTGCAGCTTGAAATATCAGACTTTCTGTAATAGGTTCAGATTTTTCATATTTTTATCGCCAATGTTGTGTCATCTGCATATATGTAGAGTGGTAGGTCGTCTATAAAAATTGTAAATAGCAAAGATCCCAGGATTGAACCCTGCGGGACTCCTTCATCTATTATTACTGCTTTACTTTTGTTGTTGACATCTTGCACAAATTGTCTTCTGTTGTCCAGATTGGGTGCTATTAATTTATAGGCTCTTATGCCATAGTATTCCAACTTTTCTAGTAGCAGTGGATGTGATACACAATCAAATGCTTTGGTGAGATCGCAAAATGTTACCTCGGTTATTTTTCTACCTTCCATATTTAACGTTATAAAATTTACGCTACGCTTACGTTATGCTACAATCCGCAAGATCATGTTTTTTTTGTAAACATCGGTATAATTTTTGCGATCTTAAAGCACCCACCGGTAGTAGGCACTGAATTAACTATTTTTTTGCCAATGGTTCCGCAACGAAAGATGATACTTGTTTCATTATTTTTGTGTTTATATCCAAACAATCACTGGTACTCTTGGTTCTTTATGATATTTTCTACTACAACGTTGTTGTAGGGTCCATCTATATATTTTTCCCATTAACTCGTACCTTTTACAAGTAGACACTTGAAAATCTAGGTTCCCTTTCGCCTTCTGCTTTGGAAATGTGCCTACAATATTTATACTTTCTTACCAACTTCAATTCTGATTTCTACCCTTACTTGAAACAGCTTCATTCCACCTCATAAGATGGATAATTTTTTTTAAGATGAGCCCCAACTTGACTATCTATGTATAACCAAGTGTCGAAACTGTTTTGGTCTTCATTTAATTAAAGGTTCTTGTTACGGTAATTATTGGGATTCAATAGTTTCGAAAACAACGCCCAATTTAGTCAAAGTTGATGATGGAGATTGGGAATATTTTGGGTATATCATGCGACGTATATATGAAGCCATTGCGAAAGAGGACCAGGGCGAGTGAAGCTTGAAAACTTAAAGGTTTCGGTAAATCACAATCCTTCAATAACAAATAAGGAAAAGAAGATGGGAATCAATAGCCAAAATCGAAAGAAACTTTGTTGACTTTCAGGGTCTTAATACTGTTAGTACTGGGGCTTAAGAAGACTAGTGGCTTTAAAAATTAAGAACTCTACGAAGTTATCGCAGTAATTAGATTGGTTTAAAGATGATAGGGTTTGCCTTTAAAATTGTAATTGAAATGGCAAGGAAATTTTGCTGCAGTAAACGAATCCCTTGATTTTCTTTTTTGCTTTTTGCAATTTGTTTTACCACAATCATCATTTTTAATTGCAGTAATAAACGATGTGATCTCTCTAAAATTGCTTCGTGATTGCTGCAAATACGTTACGTTAACGACTTCCTACTCGTACTATTATTTGCCAAGCAAAATTATTTTATTTCTTATTAAACAGATAAGGATTTCGCGATCTCACTGTATTGGCGTGCTCTCACGTTCTCATCACACACCAGCCACGCCAATACTCGTAAAGTACAAAAGGTTCAAAAATGTTACGACCATATCGAGGATGATTCGCACTGCACTTGCAGAACGAAAACCGAAACGATTTTAACAGAGTTGAACTTGACCTCAAGAAAAGCAAAAGTCCCTCCAATTAATTAACTACTACATTAGCCAGAGTATACCATCAAAAGAAACTGCTTAAAAAAGTCAGTCTTTAAGGAAAAAAAATCTATATCATCTAAATGGAGATGAGACCTCAAGGATATTCTCACGTTTTGGTCATCCCCAAGCCACGCCACTGATTAAAGCAAAGTTGTGCAGTAAACCTAAGTATGGTTTACACTGTATGAAAACTCAATGCAATCAATAAATGCCGACTTGACTTTAAAAAGGAAGATTACATAGGGAAAAGGGATGATCTGGTAAATTAAAGATGATTCCCGTCAACAAGACAAACCAGTGAAACAAGACTCATTTACATTTGTCGGAAATTCAACATTTCTATAAAAAAAAAGGTGTGTTAAGAACCATTCAGAACATGTGACAAGTGCCAGTTAATAGGACCCTGTATTTACGAGTACATTTGCTGTAAATTAACCACGCCCACAAAATCTCGTTAGGGGCGATTCGCACTGCAAAACGTATCTCAATCAGTAGATATTATCAAGGACGATTTACAGAACAGAATATTATATGAAACGATAACACCATGTTATCCAATAAAAAATGATTCAAGGCAGCCTTGGATCGATGCAGTGTTACGTTTCAAATCTCCCGCCAAAGAAAACGCGGAATCGGGACGATATCTGGGCCGCTTTCGATAGTTGGAAAGCCTGTCCCCTTCTTTGCTTCTTCGAAGTCTATTGGTGGACGACACACCACGGTTTCGTATCCTAGCAACCTTCGCCTGCGACAATTTCGCATCGTTGAGGTCCTTTCTCGTTCGAAGTGTGTTACAAGTCAGACGTGTTTTACGTGCATAATAAAACTATCGGAGTTCTTGCTCTTTGGGAGGAGTAACTCATTTGTGGCTGTGCGGTTAGATTTCGTGACACCATCGAACACATTTGGGGATAATTTTAACTCCAATTCCAAGCCTGGAACTTATTAGCCCCCAGGTAATGTAAAAAGTGCAACGGCGTGTATCAAAATGGCTGCTAACGAAACCTTTTCCCTTTACATTCAGGCTTTTCTGTTTGGGCGCAGTTTTCTGGAGCAGGCTTTTAGTCCAGGCTTCTAGGCCTAGTCCTCCGGAGGCGCTCCTGCCCTATGAATGTACCGTGGCCCGATCGTGGAAACCTGACCAGCCATCTTGACGATCCCAGCTGATCCAGTTTGATCCAGATCCGCGGACGACAGAGGGCGTCGTAATTACCCACCGGCCACCGCGCTTCGGTTGGTAACCTTGACTCTGACGCATGACTGGACGCGCTGTCAAAAGGTTAGGTATTCCAACTTGAATTTTGCGGACCGATGGGTTTATATTTTAGTCATTTCTCGTGAATAGTTGGATTGCGAGGAAGAATTTCGAATTACGTGTTGCGCTGCGCTTACCGTAGTTAATTTTTGCATAAATTAAGCAGTCACTTGTAACTGTGTAAAGTGTTGTTTGTTTTGAATTGTTGAATAAAACCTCAGTTGTGTTAACATTAACTTCGAATTTAATTTCTGCGTTCACGCGCACACCAGTAAGTAAAGTCTCGCCTCTATTTATTGTTGATTTATTCTGCCCGATCTGGTCGATTAAAGACGTCGACTGGTCGATTACGTGCTGCCTGGGAATACAGTCTTCTGGCGCCCCTTAATAATTTTACCAACTTAATCAACCCGCCCCGTTCTTCATTGTTGCTAGCCTGGGGAACAGCTGATACGTTTCGTCAGCGGAAGCTTGTCATCTGTCAGTGGTAAGTAAGAGGCAAGTAGTTTAAATATAAATTTGGTGACACTAAATGACTCTTATCTGAAAGGGGTCTCTTATGTTGAGACTAATTCACTTGCGGGGTCTGAAACAGTTTATATTAAGATTAAATTTGAAATCCCCTTACGGATATGGTTAACGTAAAACTGATTTTAATTTAATAATTTAGATTTCCGGCCGTTTACCGATTATACTATAAGTATAAAAAAGGGCGTCTCATATTTCTTAAAGCCATTTCCGAGTTGAGTTCTCTGGCCATATGTTTCAATGAAAAGGAAAGAGACAGAATAGGCGAAGACAACGACTGAATCCAAGTTCGTAATTCGTCCGTGAGAGCGAACTTAACCTCGCAATTATGACAGCTGTCAAAAGCCAACGTTTGCGCACTTTTCCATTAAAAAATTAGAATAGTTCCAGGTTTTAAACCTCAGGGTTGCGTTCACAAACTACAGGTCCGAGAGCGTCTTGGACGTGTAATTACGTCTTTCTCCCTTAACGACTTTTAACATATTTTGCGTCTTTTGAGTGGGGCGCTTAGAGTGCGCTCGTAGTCATGGAAATAATGTAAACACAAGTCGTCTTGAAACAGGTGAACGAGACGCAAAATATGTAAAAAATCGTGAACGAGAAAGACGCAATTACACGTCAAGATGTAATAGTTTGTGAACGCGACCCAGGACGTCACAAGTTGACGGTCACAGTGCCGCCAATTTTAAAGCTGGAATCCACGGCCTACTCCCAATCAATCGCACGGTCTTTTTAAAACAATTTTATTACTTAGCTTAAATACTACACAATAAATAATTTTCATGACTCAATTCTTTTTACACGTATAAATAAGTTCAGTTCTACTCGATCCTTTCAACGACTGACAGGCGCAGAACAAGCTTCGCGGAAGCCCAGCGTCGGAAGCTTTTTCTCCAACAACTTCCGGAACTTCTCCACGGGACAAAGAGCTTCACATTCCGGTATCGTCAGTACTTTCGGCTTCCGCTTGATGTGCCTCGAGTACTTCAGCTGGAAGCAACGAATCAGAGCTGCGATCCCCAAAATGTTCCACGTAACTCACCTGGAAGAAGTACCGGTTGCTCTCGTCCTTGCGCAGCTCTAAAATCACCGCGCTGCCGTAAGGGGGGACGTGCGTCTTGAAGGTGACTGCGTTCAGTAGATCCAACAAACAACCTAACGTCGATTCATGCCCCACGTACATGAACATTTTGACGCCTTCTGGTTCGAGCGTGCCTTTGATTTTGGCGACCGAGTCGTCGATCAATTTCTTCAGGAAATAACCGGAATTAATTTTTTTTACCCCCTCGTCGTAATTCCAGTAGCTGTACACCATTGCAGTGGTTCTAATCAGTGGCTCGGGGTAGATTTGCTTCGTCCAATCGGGCAGGGGCAAACCCATTTCATCCTAGAGCAATATTGATTAGATGGAATGCCCCAGGTTTTTCAAATTGGAGACTTACCTCTGTAGTAACTATGAAATAAAAGTCTAACAAGTCCAAGAGCGTTTTGATTTCAAGCCCCGAGTTGTGAGAGATGTAATCGAATAGGCCTTGGTATGGTTTTACGTAAGTCTCCTGCACTTCCGGTCTGTTCGGTAAGTCGTTGAGCGTCTGGGTTTTATAATCGCAATAGTTGGGGTTGAGTAACTGCAATTACATAAGTCGGAACTTACTATGTACATGTTTTCAATTACACACTTACGTCTTCTTCCGTATTCTTTTTGTAATGCACTGGGATTGGCAGCCAGGCTAAAGACGGATGCCACATCTGCTCGGGTGTAGGGGGCCACATCCCTGCCAGTACCAACTGGGCGCTCATCTTCGTGCGCACTGTATCCGTGCTGGTTACTTTCATCAGGTTGTCGGTGTAGACGTCCCCCAGGAACTCGTCGTATTCCTGCCTCAACCATTCTCCCAATTTAAACTCGCCATATTTGCCCTCCTAAACAAAATGGGGCTTAAGTAATTTTGATTAGGGGAAGGGCGGGGCGACTTACGTTTGTTAGGCCTCCGAAACCGACGGGGTAGAAGGTGTGGTTGCGGTGGGGGTCGTTCGGGTAGAATTTGTATGTGGTGCGGGCGCCGTGCCTCAAAAGCTAAGAAAATAAAAAATACCTAATGGAAATAAAATTAAAAAGAAAAATAAAAAATTGACGAATATTAAGATTTTTTTTTAAACATTTGACAAAAGGTTCTAAATACAAAATGTTAAATGAAAAGCGCTCATATTTTTGTTAATTAAAAAATACCACAGTAGAAACAGCAGAAAAATTCTAAAAATATTTTGTGAAAGGTGAATAAAACTAAAACCGGTAGTTGTCAAGTTTCTAATTTATTGCAAATTTTTTTAATTTGACAGAATTTTAAGATTTAGGACAAAATTTTAAAATTTATGACAGAATTTTTAAATTTATGACAAAACTTTTAAATTTATGACAGAATTTTTAAATTTATGACAGAAAATTTATGATGAAATTTTTTAATTTATTACAATTTTTAAATTTACGGCAGATTTCTTCATTTGAAAGACTGTTTTAAGTTTATGACAGAGTTTTTAAATTTATGTTTTTCTCAGTTTAAGACGTATTTTTTAATGAACGCTTTTATTTTTAATTTCTTCCTATTTATTTTAATTATTTTAAACTCCGTCATAAATATGTTCAATAATTGTTTCAAATAAAAAAATTATGACCAAAGAAATGTTAATTGAAAAGCGCTCGTATTTGTTTTTAATTCAAAAATAACTGAAGGTAATTAAAATTCGAAACAAAATTGTAAAAATATTTTATGAAAATCTACTGAATTGTAGCCTGAAAGTTATTTTAATTTTAAATTTTCAAAAATCTAATAAAACCAAACTAAAATTAAGACATAACTCAAATTAAAAAAAAAATAAATAAAAAAATAAAACCGGTGGTTAAGATGTCATGTTTTTAATTTATTGCAAATTTTTTAAATTTATGACAGAATTTTAAAATTTATGACAAAACTTTTAAATTTGTGACAGAAAATTTATGATGAAATTTTTTAATTTATTACAATTTTTAAATTTACGGCAGATTTCTTCATTTGAAAGACTGTTTTAAATTTATGACAGAGTTTTTAAATTTATGTTTTTCTTAGTTTATGACGTTTTCTTTAATGAATGCTTTTATTTTTAATTTCTTCCTATTTATTTTAATTATTTTAAACTCCATCATAAATATGTTCAATAATAATTGTTTCAAATAAAAAAATTATGACCAAAGAAATGTTAATTGAAAAGCGCTCGTGTTTGTTTTTAATTCAAAAATAACTGAAGGTTATTAAAATTCGAAACAAAATTGTAAAAATATTTCATGAAAATCTACTGAATTGTAGCCTGAAAGTTATTTTAATTTTAAATTTTCAAAAATTTAATAAAACCAAACTAAAATTAAGACATAACTCAAATTAAAAAATAAATAAATAAAAAAATAAAACCGGTGGTTAAGATGTCGTTTTTTATTTATTGCAAATTTTTTAAATTTATGACAGAATTTTAAGATTTCTGACAAAATTTTAAAATTTATGACAATTTTTAAATTTATGACAGAATTTTTAAATTTATGACAGAATTTTTAAATTTATGACAGAATTTTTAAATTTATGACAGAATTTTTAAATTTATGACAGAATTTTTAAATTTATGGCAACAGTTTTTAAATTTATGACAGAATTTTTAAATTTACTACAGATTTTTTTCATTTGACAGAATGTTTTAAATTTATCACAGAGTTTTTAAACTTATATTTTTCTAAGTTTATGACGTATTTTTTTATTAATGCTTTTATTTTTAATTTCTCTCTACTTTTATTTATTTTAAACCCCATCGTAAATATGTTCAATAATTGTTTCAAATAAAAAAAAATATGGCCAAGTTAATTGAAAAGCGCTCGTATTTCTTTGTATTAAAAATTTTATTTTGTATTTGAATTAAAATTCGAAGCATAGTAGAAAAATTATAAAAGTATTTTATGAAAATCTCTCGCCTGAATTGTTATTTTAATTTTAAATTTCCAAAAATCTAATAAAACCAAACTGAAGGTTCGTGTCAATATACAAATGTATGGTAAATCAAAGCAGCTGGTTAATACGATTTAGATGCTCGTGTGGTTTTTCTAAGGTCTAAGGTCCAAGGCGAATTTAACAATATTTATAACATCTGACCTTTCGTTTATAACATTTGACTTCAACGATATATTTATAAGATATCAACGAAAAGTTACGTTTTTGTGTCTAGCTACTGAAAGTGTTTAAAACAAAACGTAAAAGATTGTTTGCGAGAAAAGCAAAAAAAAAAAAACAAGATTGAAGGCGGGAAAGGAATTGAATCGAGAAATATTGACAGAAAAACATAAATTCCAAAATATTATTTCATGAAGAATAAATTGTACCTACGGGAAGATGAGAAAGTCAATGGAAACAGTATGTAAGAAACGGTAAAAGTAGTTTCGCTTGGACACCTGGGCCCAGCACACGTCAAGTTTGACACTAAATATAAAATAAATTGTAATGATGAAATGTCATCAACGACATATATCAAAACAAAAAGAGATGCAGTTGCGGGAAGAAGTTAAAGTCATTTTTAAATCTATAGTATAATAATTCTTTCAATTTATGACAGAATCTTATTAGAATTTATGGCATAATTTGTTTAAATTTATTACAGAATTTTTAAATTTATGGCGGACTTTTTAAATTTATGACAGAATTACATATTTTACTTTATGACAATTTTTTTTCTTGTTTGACAGAATTTTTAAATTTATGATAGTGTTCGGTACACCGAAAATTTTAATATTACTAGTAGTCGTCGTTCAAGGACTTGTGTTTACCATAGTTTCAAAAAAGCGTGGCACAAAAAAATTTCACTTCAATTTTGAATATATTTTACTAACAGTCTACTGCAGATTTAAATTTAATAAAATAAATAAAAAAATAAATGAAATGTAGTAAGAGTAATACTTTTATTACTACATTATTACTCTTTATTACATTTTTATTATTACTCTTACTACATTTCATCATATTACCCAACTTTTGGATATGACACATTAAAAAAATAAATCTTCAAAGATTAACAAATTTGAAATTTATTGACAGAGATTTTACATTTAAGATAAAAAATATATTTTATGAGAACTTTTTTAAATTTCTGATAATTTTTTAAATTTGACAGAATTTTTTTCAATTATGACACTTTTGCTTTAAATTTATGACATTTTGATTACTGCTACATTTATGACAAAATTTTTAAATTCTTTTTAATTTTTGACATGTTTTAAAATTTATCACAGTTTTTTAATTTATGGAATTTTTAAAATTTCTGATGTTTTCTTTAATTCATGACATTTTAATTTATAACACGACTTTTTAATTTTTAACAATATTTTTGCTCTATTACAGAATCTAGTACTAAATTTATGACAGAATTTTTTTAAATTTATGACAATTGTTTTAATTTACGACAGACTTTTAAAATTTGACGGATTCTTTAAATTTATAGCAGATTTTTAAAAAATTGTTTCGTTTCTCCATGATATTTCGTGATGAATACATGAAGTTTGTGGTAAAATAGATACATCTTTTTTTCAACCAATTTTCACGATTTCTTTTTTAAATTTATGACAGATTTAATTTATGGCAAATTTTTTTTCTTTGATAAAATTTTCAAATTTATGACAGATTTTTTAAAATTTATGACAGATTTTTTAAAATTTATCGACAGAGATTTGACATTTAAGATAAAAAATTATAATTTATGAGAACTTTTTTCAATTTCTGATAATTTTTAAATTTATGACAGAATTTGTTTCAATTAGGATAAATTTGTTTTAAATTTAATTTATAACAGGACTTTTCAATTTTTAGCAATTTTCTTTGCTTAATTACAGTATTTACGACTAAATTTATGACAGAATTTTTTTAAACGTGTGACAATTGTTTTAATTTATGACAGACTTTTAAAATTTGACATGTTTCTTAAATTTATGACACTTTTTAATGTATGTTAGAATTTTTTATTTTATGGGATCTCCTAAATTTCTGATGTTTTTTAATTTATGACAAATTTTTTAAACAAACGTCAAGTTTGGTACTCATTTCGACCGCCCGGTATCCCAAAATGAATAATGATGAATTAAATTATAATTATTGAAATGTCATAAATTTAAAAACTCTGTCATAAATTTAAAACAGTCTTTCAAATGAAGAAATCTGCCGTAAATTTAAAAATTGTAATAAATTAAAAAATTTCATCATAAATTTTCTGTCATAAATTTAAAAGTTTTGTCATAAATTTAAAAATTCTGTCATAAATTTTAAAATTGTTTTAATTTATGACAGACTTTTAAAATTTGACATGTTTTTTAAATTTATGACACTTTTTAAATTTATGATAGAATTTTTTATTTTATGGGATCTCGTAAATTTCTGATGTTTTTTAATTTATGGCAGATTTTTTAAACAAACGTCAAGTTTGGTACTAATTTCGACCACCCGGTATCCCAAAATGAATTATGATGAATTAAATTATAATTGCTGAAATGTCACCTACGTCATACATCCAAACAAAGAGTGACGTAACTGTGGGAAGTAGTCAAAATAATTTTTTAATTTATAGCAGAATTCTTTAAATTTTTGACAGAATTTTTAAATTTACGGCAATTTTTCTAAATTTATGCCAAATTTATTTGACAGAATTTTTTAATTTATGACGGAAGTTTTTACATTTACGATAAAAAATTACAAGTTATTAGAAAACTTTTTAGTTTCTGATGTTTCTTTCAAATTTATGACAGAATTACGTAGTTTCAATTATGGCAATTTTGTTTTAAATTTATGACATCTTATTGAAACGGGACTTTTTTAATTGTCAGCATTTTTTTTTTACTTTATTACAGAATCTAATACTAAATTTGTGACAGAATTTTTCAATTTGGCAAATTTCCTTTTAAATTTATGAATTAGAATTGTAATTTATGACAGATTTTTTAAATTTATGATAGACTTGTTAAATTTATGACATAATTTAATTTGTAACAGGATTTTTTAATTTTTAACAGAGTTTTTTACTTTATTACGAAATCTGAACTTTTTTAAATGGATGACAGAATCTTTTGATTAATGGGATTTTTTAAATTCTGGTATATTTTTAATTTATTACGGAATTTATGACAGATTTTTTTAATTTAAGACAAAATTTTTTAAAATTATAACATCTCTTTTAAATTTATGACAGATTTTTTAATTCACGACTTTTTTTAAATTTCTGTTAATTTTCTTAGTTTCTAATTTATAAAAAATTGTGACAAATTTCCTTAAAATTTCTTTTTTTAAATTTCGCCGAATTTTTCACTTTATTACAGAATCTGCTACAGTTAAAAAGAAGCATTTAAGCGTTTTTTCAGAATGATGAAAGTATAGTTTCGAATTTTAGAGAAAGATGAGTGTATAGCAGTAAGCTATTGCGAGATCAAAAAATTAAACAAACATAAACAAATTCATTACATACAAAACAAGACAATTGTTAACGCAAAAAATTTGTGGATGGGAAAACATTTGTCCTTAGCAAATAAAAAAAGTAAAAAAAAAAATTAATTAAGTAAAAATATAAAACGAAAACAAATTTTGAAAAATTGATCTTATTTCACTTACTACGTGCACCAAAACCAATTCGGTGTCTTCCAAGTCACTCGGAGCAGACGACACGAACGTGCCAAGCAGCGCAACGACCACAAGACAATTGCGGATGTGACTCATCATCCTGTTTGAACACTCGGCGAAAGAAGCGGCACATGCAACCCATTGCATTTTATATACTCCTGGCCGGTGAGAGATAATTGATTGAGCAATGTCCTTGATCTGCGACAACTAGGTACTATCGGAACGCGTTTGCCCAACTCGTTGATAAAATTGAACGTGCCAATCGGAATTTTCGGGCTTTTGGATGCGCAATCGGTGCCAAAAAGCAAATAAAAATAGATTGCCGCATATCGTCGGGCATTTCGTTTGCTTGCTGTTGAGATGAGATTGCTCAAGTCCGAAGAGATTTGTTTTTCGGTCTTCGGTCAAAATACTTTTTTATTATTTAATTTCCCAACATTCACGAAATTTATTTTGCGATCATTGCCCAAAAACATTTAAAGGTTTTGGCAACTGTAGTTAGTGTGCATTATGATTCTAAAATTACCTATTAAAAAGTCATACTATAGGTGAAAGAAAGTAAGGAAAAAATAAAAACTTGTAAATTATTTAATGCAGAACATCCTTAATCAAAGTGATGATAAATTAAAATCCAGATCTGCCTATTTTTAATTGCAATAAATAACAAGCACTAGTAACATAATGCAGCTCTTATCGCCGCGCCGTTTAAAAATAAAACCGTCCTGCGAACAAACACTCGCATAATCGGACTTATTGCCTTAAAATTAGCGCTCGTGTTGCAATGCTGAGATGCGATTGGCTTCGCCCTTGCGATTGAAGAAGAGTTCGTAGAACTGATGTTGAGAGACGAGACGTCATGGAAATCTACTTTCCGCAAGCATGTACGCACAAGTAAAGTCCAATTCTACAATAATTTTATTGAAAATTTTCAATTTAGTAACGAAGCAAAAGTTTTGACATTGTTAAAGTAAAACAGCCAGTAACTAAAAAATGTTTTATCACATAAGCAGTCATTGAAAGTATGGTGGTGCTTGTGATACCTTAGTCCGATCTTGATGGGAAAAAGATGTGAAAACGAAACGTGTGTTAGATAGCCGATGAGCAAAAAAGGGTTTGAAGAAAGTGTGCATACAGAACGGAAGATGAAAGCTATTACAAAAATCGCTATGATTTGCAAAGTCACATCGAGTGCTAAAAGGCAATTAAAGAAAACAATAGTCAACAACCTGTAGAATGAGGAAGAAGAAGAAGAAGAGATACATGAAAATGAACATTTTTAATGAACCTGTTTACACTCTCCAAAACTGTTCGTTATTCTAATGAAAAGTAAAAGCGTTTGGTCCAAAAAATATTAATAAACACGGAAGCTAGAAGAAGTGTTTGAAGTTGATCGATTAGAGTCGGAGTAGAATCATTTAATTCCAAATCATGTTACGTTCAAATTTCCCGCTAACATATCGTGGCGATATAACAACATTCAGCTGCGTTTTAACACAGTTGGTACCCCTACATCCCTTCTCTTTACCGCTCAACGTTTATTCGAGGGGCACACCACGTGACTGGTTTTTCGGTTTGGTATCCTAGCAACCTCCACTTACCACCAATTCGCTATGTTGAAGGCCCTTTTTGTTCGGAGTGTGTTACAAGGCGGACGTAATTTATGTGTTGTGCAATTACCGGCCTATTTCTCCGGAGGCGCTTCGGTCCTGTGAGCTTATCGTAATTCGTTCGTGGGAATCTGACCAGCCAAGCAGTTTCATCCAGATTGTCGTTGCCATCGGCAATCAACAGAGGGCGTCGCAATCACCCACCGACCATCGCGTTTCAGTTGGCAACGGCGACATTGACCTCGGACTGGGCAAGCTGTCAAATGAAGGTTAGGTTTCCAATGTAATTCAATCTGACGTTTACGGACCGATCGGTTTAGATCTTAGTTGTTGCTCATAAATAATTAAACTACAAATCAGAATTACGGACTACATGTGACGCTACGTTCACCGTAGATAATTAAGTAGTAAATTACAACATCGCAGAGCGTTATTTTGACTAACGTAAAAATCAGATCTGATTATCGGTACGTATAAACTTTTAATGTTTATTGTCGGCTAAGTTTCCGATTGACAGTTCAATTGTTTTAGGTGTTTATTTATATTGTGTGTGTTCCGATAAATTTTGTACCACAGTGAATGTTTTATTGTGTCGACCCTGCGCTGAGCGTAACAGTGAATTTTAAAATCTCCCGGAATTATTGGTCTATCTAAGGCGAACGCATCTAGGCTTAGGGAGTTCTTGCAACCGGGGGTACACACTCCCTGGCGCCTTTAATAAATACCCACCCCTTTCTCCATTGTGCTAGCTCGGGAGAACCGTTGTTTAGAGACAACGCCACTTGTCATCCGGTAAGTCAGTAATTTAATTCGGGAGTATTTCTATTAAAAGCGAGAAAGAGTAAGCTGGCAATGTCTTTAGACATTTTCAAGTTTGGATGTGATGGTGAAAGTTTCTAGACTGTAAGGAAGAAGAAAAAGTCAAGAGATTTCAAGTCAAGCCAAATCAAAGCGAGATTCTGAAGAGTCAACCTTAGTTGAGATCAAATGTGGCAATTGGGTGTGACGGAGAATGATCCAATTTGAAAAGAAGAAATGGAAGAATATATTTTTGTCAAGGTTCTTAAGCCCAAATGTTACCTTGGCTGGTGAAAGTTGATTTTCTTGGATCGTCTTGACATTATTGTCGGAAGATTGCCAATGATGGAAACTCGTTTTTTGACAATTGTCACCAAAGTTTGAATTAAATTTACTTGCCTCTACTTACCACGGTTCTAGGTGACAAGTCTCTGCCGATTCTTCTATCAACTGTGCTCCAGCTAGCTACAGTGGAAACGGGGCAGGTTAACTTATGAAGGGGCGCCAGAAGACAATTGAACAAACTAATCGTAATTCGACTGGCCGACGTCTCCAATCGACCAGGTCGTGCAGAAAATAAGACACGAAAAACAGAGGCGAGAATCTTACCTACTGTGTGTGTGAAAGTAAAAATTAAAAGCGTGATTAAAGTTAACACAATTTATTGCACAAGTAAAGAGAAAAACACTTTATGCCGTTATTCTCTAGTAAAACGTTCTATCACTTAAATCCGCATAAAGAGGCCTTAATTCGTTCTTAAAAATGCATGCGCAATAAAAGTTAAAAGCTTACCTCGCGACCGATATCCGCCATGTACCGACTTTGCAGTGAAGTTGGCTGTTACTACGCCATCTAGTGGTCCTGTCCGAGTCGATGACTGGTTGGCATCAAAATGGCGTACCCACGCTACTCGGAGAACGGCAGACTACAGCAGGAATTTGTCGGGGCACCAAAACTCGATATAAACGGAAAACCGTCGCGTGTAGGCTTGCGGGGATTACCTAAGCCTGCGCTGAAACTTGCGCCCAAACGGAAAAGCCTAAGTATAAGAAATGATTTTCGTTAGCGGCCCGTTTGTCGGTATGCGTCGTCATATTTTACCTGAGAGAACTGGGGCCTCAGGCTTGGTAAGGAGATCAAAACAGTCTCCAATCGCCGTTCGGCGGTGTCAAAAGATATTCCAGCAAAGCTGCAGTTGATTTACTTCTCCAAACGAGCAAGAAATCCGTTAAATTTATCACACGCAAAAAGCACGTCACACCGCCACAAAGCTCGAACAAACAAGAGGATGTGATCAAGTCAGGCTTCAACGCACAGGGATTACCGACGATAGCCAATGACAGGCGGCCTGAGAGTCACATGGGACCTTCATGACCTATGAGAGTTCAACGATCACAGTACGCAGGTTTTCCCCCATAGCGATTTAGAGAAGGGGCATCAGGGTCGCCACGGTGTTAAAACGCCACTACATTTTAGCGGGAAATTTGAATGTAACACAATCCCTGAAATCGCTAGTGAAGTCATGTTTACCTAATTACTCAAAACTAGCTTCAAGCTTTAGCTTCTCGAAGCTTGTGAAAGATAATTTTCTTTGGATTTGCTTTAGCATCTGTTACGGTGAGAAAATTCGTTGCAAATAATTTCCAGCTTTCGGCTCACCCTGTACCTTGACGAAAGTGTATTTGCGCCTCAGTTTGATCTTTGGAACTTGGACTGGGGCAAAAACGACGTTTAAAACGCTAAGCAACCCTGGACAACTCCTTTTCGTTTGTAATGAGACTGTCTCATGTCGAAAGTGGGATATATTAAAGACTTGTCATTGGCCAATGGACATCTTCCCCGCCCTTTCACGTGGAACGCCAACTTGATTGAGATTCCGCCAGACTTGTGACTGCTCGCCTTGCATTCAGACCGCATTGAGAATTATTCTGTATAATTTTTTATTAAACGGTGTTCGTTTAGAAGTGAAAAAGTGAACGGGTATACTGCCCGGTTGTTAATATTGTTCAATAATAATAATTTTATGTATTGTTCATCTTACATGTATTTACAATTGTCATGTTTATATATCTCATCAGTACATGCGTATATACATAGATGCCGTCATAGTTACTGTAAAATAGTAAAATACAAAATACAACTAAAACAATTAATTGTAAAAGGACAATTGTTTGCGGCGAGTCCTGGGCCTCTCCAAGCTTGCCCGTCGAATTTAGGGCAGGTATGTTTTTAGAGTCACATTGGGCGGCGGTCGGTTCGTAATCCGTCTTTCCTTTTTATCTAGGTTTTATTACTACTGCTACTGCTACTGCTACCGCTACCGCTACTGCTACTACTACTGCTACTGCTACTGCTACTGCTACTGCCACTGCTACTGCTACTATTTCATTTAATTCCACTGAATGAAAACCGTTCATTTAATTCTATGATTAATTCATTTTTCATCTCGTGTCTATTTCTTTTTATTCAGCTTCTGACTTTGAAAAATTATTATATTTCGAAAATGCACGGCGCCTTCTATGTAAACGTGGCCAGATTACGTTCACTTCATTTAATTTCGTATTTACTTCGTTTTTTCCACCGAATGAAAATCGTCGATCGTTTGTTCATTTAATTCTGTAATTCGTCGTTCGTCTCCTTCGTTTCTTTTTATTGAAATAATAAATTTCTCACTTGAAATTAGAATAGACAGTACGACGCTTTAATTACTAATGTATTTCGATAAAGTCCCTAGATAGTATAAAGTACGGCAATAGGGAAGCCATTTTCTGGCCCATTATGCGCGGGAATTTTAAAATGAAAATTTTGATTGATTTTCATGTCAACGGAAAATGAACGTAAATGTCAATTTTTTAGAACCTTACTGCGCAAATCTGAGCATGAAAACTGTACTGTTTGTCGACTAGTAAAATTGTAAAATTGTAATAAACTGTAATAACGTCCTTACAACCCTTTATCATGATTAACCATTGTAAATCGATAAAAATAAACAAAATCCAATAACCGTCACAAACCACAAATGAACAAACCAGGAGCACCACGGGGCATGGACGAGCACCTTCGAGTTTCGAGCAAGCACAAATATTTTACACATAACTCAAAACTGCAATATTTCCGTTACCTGCAAAAACTACTCCACGTTTTTTCTATCAAAATTGAAAATTTTAAGCAAAAGGGTTCTAATAATCATATCTTCAACGTCTTTAGATTAATACGGCTTATTTATTATGGTGTTTTTAATATGATTTATTTCGTATTTCTAATTCCTTTTGGGAGCTGACATTTATCAACTGCCAAAAAATCTAAAACTTCTTCGTTTCCATGACAAATATTTGTTTATTCAACTCAAATACACAAGTCTGTTTGTGTCACGTGACACAGACGCCATGTTCTGGCTAGTTTTTAAAATTTGGTCCTAAACTGTGTATTGCCGTACTTTAGTAATCTAGGGACTTTAGTATTTCGAAAACGCACGGCGCCATCTATGCAAATCTGGTCGGACTGCATGTTCTAGGCGCAAAATTTGAAACGTCTTAACAAGATCGTCGACAAGTAAAATTAAATTTAGCTTCTCCGGTTATAATTTATTCTTATTATTATTTCTTTTATAATAATTATTTTTATTACAATATAATTATTCATTACATGTTTTTAATCAATTTTAATTACGTATTAAAAAATAAATAAAACGAGATTGTGTTGCGCCGACGCCATCTATTCAAATTTTGTCGAAGATTCTTGAGCCCAAAGGTTTAGATTTGATTTCTAATTACAATTATATTAATACAATAAAATTATTCATTATATTTCTTAAAATTTTTATACAATTTTAATTACGTATTAAAAAAATAATAATAAATCCAGATTGCGTTCCGCTGGCGCCATCTATTCAAATTTCATCGAAGTTTCTTCTTAACAAGATTGTTAGAGAATTAGCTTTAGACAGTTCTTGAAGTGACGCCATTGACAAAGCTTTTACCTTGAAATTCAACAAAGCCTTCCGTTTCATTTTATTTTTATTTGAGCCTCTTGAATGACTTCCATATTTTTTCTCCTCGTTTGCTTCATCGCATTTCCCCCTTCCACATCACAAATCATTGAAAACCATTTTTTAAACCTTTCCAGACTCCAGGGTCGTCAAGCCAGAAGTTTCAACCGGTTCTTGTGTGCATGTTACCCCCCAAACATGGGATAGAATTTTAAAAAAATTAAACAAGATTATTTTATATCTCTATACGGTGGAAAACCTATTATAACTTACAGCATTTAAAAATAGATTATTACTGGAATGTTCTTCACTAAACTACAGCATTCTCCAGGCAGGGGGACCTCTATAAAAGCAGAACCGGGCACGAGATTGAAGGAACGGAAAAAGTTAATATACAAAAAAAATTACTTTCTTTGATCGCCGAATTCGTTGTAACAACAGCAAACATAACTCATAACGTTCTTATAAATTTTTTGCAGCGTTAACTTAATAATTAGTTTCGACCATCATATACGTGACCTTGAAACCGTCATAATACGTGATGCTCTGCGCACATTTAAATATTAAAAACCATTTGAAATGCAGGATTGAATTATGTACTTGTTTCGAAATTGTCTCCTTCAGGATCGATAGGGCGCCGCGACGCAAGCGTAAGGCCGCCGGCTCATATGGCGTCTTCCATTCCCATTTACGTTTAGGCAGCGAGTGTTGTGTTCGTCTGTTTTTTTTTTTAGAACACGCTCTGGATGTTATGACGAGTGTGTGCGACGGGGCCACTCGGAATGGATCTGATAAGGCTCTCTTGATATAACACAGATGTAAAAACACGTTCGGACAAGATGATAAGCACCCGTTTTACATAAAAACCAGCGAACACGCGTTTGCGTTCACAAAATTCCTAAATGGTTCAGGTACGTAAGACATTTAAGTATTGACGGTAAATTATGAATTTTTAAGAAACGAGATGAGCGAGCATGGTGGTAAATGGAAATGCGTTTAAGAATTGTTTGTGTAGATTCTAAGTGTTAAGCATCGAGTTTGTATTTGTCACAAACAATAAGGAGCGTGACCTGTTTCTGTTTCGAACTGATAATGGTAAATGATAACATATTTTGTGTTACGGACACGCTAGTGTAGTAGCGACCTCTTACGTCATCACATTTAATTATCTTTAACGCAGCTTACTCTTGACTCTTGACACACACACACACATGCAAATAATTGAAATTGAATTGAAAGAGAGGAGTGAGTAATTTTTATAGGGTCAGGACCGTACCGGGAAATATTTAAGTACTTTTTTAATTCATGAACTATAAGAGCTTATATTACAAAAAAAATTGCGGACTCACGAAAAAAATAAAACAAAGCACATGTTGTTACAAGCTTATCTAAATCCCCGCATCAAATTTCGATCTCATATCGTGAAGGATGCCCCAGATAAATCACCAAATGTCATCCGACAACAAAATCGAGCCGATTAAGAACCCGTTGATAACTTATCTGATTCACATTTAATAAGTATGCAAAAAACACCGTGCCCTCCCATTTTTAATTATTCTAATGCGTACCTTGCGTGCATCAATCGATTCTTTTCGTAATTAAAATAGTTTAATCCAGTTAGTCCACAACATGTCAATGAGCAATGTAGTATGTAGCCCAGAGGGGCGAGGCGCTTCTCCCCAATTTACTTTTTTTGTTGTTGTTGTAGAGGGCATGCAGAATATGGAATCTAAGTGTGATCTTGCTGATATCACTCACCATCTATAACATCCTTCTGACCTTGAAGCTCATGTACATCCCGGATTGTTCTCCGAATGTGATCCAACTCCGAAACGCCCCGGCAGCAGCAGCACCGCCACCACAACCCCCCAGAGATCCCTGCCACGACATTCACTACGATCCAGCTTCGTCCTTCCCAAACCTAGACTTGAGCTTGGGGCGATGGGACAACTCCCGCACTTACAGATACTTCGACAGCATCTTGGTTGGAGACAAGTTCGCAGACCTCGGGGGCGAATTCTCCGTGTGCCTGGCCACCCAGAGCTCCGTCGATAAACTGTACTCGCTCGCTCAAGTCGCCAACCACTGGTCCGGGCAAATATCAGTGGCCCTATTCGCCTCAAACGACGAGGACCTGCAAGTGCTCTTGAATTACGTGCTGTTCCTCCGCGAGTGCTTCGTGAACATCCGCAACAAGGTGAACTTCCACTTGGCCGTAAACCAACAGGTCGGCGCTAAAGAACTCAACGTCGACTTCAAAGGCCTACCCCAAGCCGATTGCCTCAGACCGGAAATCGCGCTCAGGCAACTGTTTAAAGAAGCGAAAGCGTCGCCGGAGAAGTGGAGGCATAGAAACGTGTATCCCCAGAATCACCTGAGGAACCTGGCGAGGAGAAACTGCCAGACCATGAACGTTTTGCTCACCGACGTCGATATCATCCCTAGTTTTAGGCTGGCCGAGGAGCTCGACAAGTTCCTCAGGATCGAGAAGTGCAAGGACAAGTGCGCCTATGTGATACCTACTTACGAATTAGACGAGCGGGTGCGATTCCCGCCCAACAAGACTGAGCTTGTCAGGCTGGCCAATAAGGGACTTGCGAGGCCTTTTCATCAGAAGATTTTCATTTTTAATCAATTTGCAACTAACTTTTCCAGGTAAATTAATCTCCAAAACAGAAAAATTATACTCCCAAATGTTAATTACCATAATCGGCTTGATTAGATAGTGTCGAGGACTGGGAAATTAAATGGCAATTTAATCGAGGTGGAAAAAACCGAACCCGATTCATTTAGATTGCAACCCACGCACGCCTTGATTGACCTATAGTTTATATTTCAATTGCTGTCCTCATTGTTCTTCAGGTGGCAGAACACCGTGTCGGAAACACCGGAAGTGCACGTCAGCCATCGGGTCACGAACTTCGAATTTCTCTACGAGCCCTTCTACGTTTCGGCGGATACGGTACCACCTCACGACGAACGCTTCGTTGGATATGGGTACACCCGGAATACGCAAGTAAGCTCACTTTTTTATTCACTCGCATAAGACCAAGGTCTCGACAAAAGGGGGTTTCCCTGCTAGCTGAAGGGGAGTACATCTGCTCACGTTTAATAGGGGCCCTTTGAGTGTGACGAGTTCACCGTACCCGAATTAGTTGACCAACGCCTATCTTGCACACAGCCTTATCTGGGAGAGCGAGATCCATCTCACCAGCTGGCGGGAAACAAGCTGGTACCGTGGGAACCGATTGCTCGGGGACTACCGCTGGAGTGGAGCTGGGGGGAGGTATCTTCCGGTCGATAAGGTTGGACGAGCGGGGGTAGTGGTTGCTAGCCTGGCCTGGGGTGGAACTCTGTAACTAATATCAATCGATATTTGCCGCTACCTCCATTTTAGAGATTAGACCTAGCGACAAATAGCGATTGATATTAGTTACACCCCTGGATAGCTAGTAGAGATGGTAATAGGTCTAACTTAACCAGAAGGGACCCCCGGACCGTTCCGGTAGCACACCTACCAGGCTGTAGCTGCATGTGTATGCTAATTGAGCATATCTCAATCCGAGAGCGGTGGTCAGTGTCCAAGCAGTTATGGGTCCGCAAACTGTCTGCAATCTAGGTGTTGCTTGACAATGAACATTAACTTTGACATAAGACCGAGGTTCGACAGGTCGAGCGGACATCGCAATCGAAGTTAATTTGGGTATGTTTTTCATAACCGACTGTAAGTTGGTAAAGATCCCTTTGGCTTTGGCGAACCACCGATCCCGTATTGTCTGCTTTCATTTGGACCTTGAAGGATTTAAAGCCGATGCCGAAGGGTAGTTGGGTGTCCGGTTTCGAGCAAACAGATCACTTCCGGCCCTTAGCTTGGGTTGGATTCTACCGAATATTAGTTGGAGATGGTGAATCCATCCCGACGGGGGACCTGTGGTATTTAACACTGGCCTGCGAAGCTGGTAAGGGTTTTGATTGGATCTCTCGACACCAGGGTGGCGAGGTGGCGTGCAATTCCGAATTGTACTGGTATCTCACCCCTCAGATTTAAAACTGAATACGTCAAAATACGTCAAATCAGGGCTTCTTAAAATTTTGGACCTATCGATCTTGTATTATCAACCAAAAACATTTCTGAAAAGATTTAAAGCCAATAACGAAGGATACCTTTGGCTTTGATCAAGCAAATCACTTCCGATCGCTTGGATTGGATTCTTCGGGATAGAACTTGAAAGCCAGAATGTTTGGATGAAGGATCCACATCCTTCTCTATGGGTGAGCACAGCTAGTAGAGTTCTGAATAGTATCTCTCTGCGCTAAATGGAGCGAGGAGGCATATAATCCCGAAGCATCCTAGCCCACAATTATATTCTGCTTCGCAGCTAAAGGCTTTCGGCTAAGTCAATAAACCCCATAAACTATCATCCGCTTCAAAGTTCCTAAGACCAAGGCCTACGGCCGAACGGGATCGAAGAAGCTTCTAAGAGATACGTCTTCGTGACCTGCTAGGGTTCCTTTGTACTTAACGACCACATTAATCCAGAGTTTAATAAACACCAGAAACTATCATCAGCTTCAGAGTTCCGTAAAGGTACCTGAAGACGAAAACGGGACGAGGGATAGGCCTACTATCAGTCGGGATCTTTCGTGACCCGCTTAAAAGCCCGGTGGGATTCCTTTGGGCTTCACCAATCTATGTCCAAGGTATGTATAAGCCCCATTTTGAAGATTTAAAACCCAAATGTGCTACCAAAGTTGACTGAAACGCTTTTGCCTTCAACCAAGCGGATCACTTCTGACCACTTGGGCTGGACTCCCCGGCGTCGTGCTTGAAAACCAACTCGGCAGTTGAATTACGGAATTAGCTAAGACACTGCCCTTCGAAGGTAGTGGAAGACTTGGATAGGTTCTTCATGCACCAGAGGAGACGGCGAATGCATTTGCTCGAGTTGATAAACCCAATAAGACTGGATGTGATTCATTATTCTATATTTGAACCCCAAAAAGGTCACTGGGTACTACGACCTAATATTATCTACGTACGCTGATCACTGATTCATAAAGTTAATAAAAGGTACATGAATTAAATGAGCTCTTGCCCCCGTTCACGCTTTTATAATAAAGTTATAGGTTAGGGTTCAATTTCGTTAACCTTATATTTACATACAAGACAGATTTTTTATAATTATATTGGCGACCTACCATCCCTATAGGTAACCACTACCCTTAGCTGGCCATCTTATATCATTTGAGGCTTTTGGGAAAAGATCTTGCCAACTAATGTAAAGCCGACTTTACATGGTCGGGTGTCCTTGTACAAACCTGTTAATGTTCTGGAAGAATTCTTTTATGTTTGCTGTAATGTTCCCGTTTTCTTTCAGGTGTACGAAATGTACGTCGCCGGATATGAATTCCTGGTACTATCTCCGGTATTCCTCTGCCACTGGGGCCTACAATCGAAAAGAGGGAGGCCCGTCTGGAGGGAGCAGCAGAACAGCGAGAACCGCAAGCGTTTCGAATCTTTCAAGTACGAGATCTTCGCGAAATACAGCAGAGACCCCCTGCACATGATCAAGCCTAAGACTTGAAGAGTACAAACCGCCGTGGCTCTAGCAATCTTTTTCTTTGACCAGTAACTTGAATCATTACGTTCGAACCGATCGTCGTCAATATATATTTGCACAGAGTAGTTTTGGGACTTTTTCTTTTCTTATGGTGAGACACCGCGCGTTAGTTTTCGGCATCTCTGAAAGTAATTGGTTTCTTATTAGGAGGCCAATGAGAGGAAGTAAAATACAGTAGGTGTTCAGTGGATAATTTTAATTTTTTCAAGTCTCAGTTCAGACCCAGCCTTGGGAAGCGATGAAACTGCGGACTGAGGCTACTCTAGAGTACACTCCGGGGTATCCTGGGCGAGCACAACCTAGCCCCCAGGAAACGGCACCGACGAGAATTGGACCACCAACGCCGTCCACCACCAACGGTCCTCCAGAATCACCCTTAAAGATAATCAACGTTCGCATCATTCCTTCTTTTGAAAACTATAGTTTCTTACCTGGCAAGCGTCTAGGCCACCCTCAGGTACCCCCGCGCAGATCATCTGCTCGGTGACTGTTTCATATCCATAGGCCGCCCTGCACTCATCCAAACTGACGAGGGGTACACTGACGACCTGCAAATCTGGAGAGAGAACGCCGCTACCTTCGTAGAGGTGGCCCCAACCGGAAGTCCTCGATATCAAACCGGCTTGGAATTCCTGGTCTTGATAAGGTAGGCCTACGGCTGAGATGTCGGGTCCAAAAGTGAGGGTTTGCGCAACAAAGAGAAGAGAAATATCCCAGTCGATGGTCCAGTAATTGTATGAGGGATGTTGAGTGAGATTACTGATTTGTACCACCACACCGCCTGCGTTTAGAGCGGAGGAACCAGCACGAATGGACATGAAAGAGGGAGTTCCTCTGCGAAATTTTCAGATCATAAAATTACAATACGAAATCTAGAGAAAAAAGAAACTCACCCATCTGTACAGTGAGCGGCCGTCACTATCACTCGAGCTGAAACGATAGAACCACCACAAATGTGACTATTAAGAAAAAGGAGCGAAACTTGAAACGGGATATCACGAATATCCGCCGGTTGGCCCCCAACGATCCTTCCATCTAGCCTGGGCTTGGGCGGACCCCGATATCTCGGAAGTCCTAAACAACTTCGACATCAACGAAAACTCACAATTTTCCCCAAGCGTTTACTTACCACTACCCAGAGCCAGCACGGCCAAAATCACTACCAACACTGCCCTCATTTTGACTGGCGAGGAAAGCGAAGGGCCTATATTTATAAGCATCACCTATAAGGACCAACTCAGATAAACTTAATTGTGTCTGGCCGATATCATCATGATTAGTTTGGAGAGGACATCTGAGGTTAAAAATAAGTGCGAATTTTTTTTTTTTTGGTTGGCGGTTGTGAGGCCCAGATTAATCGAAACCACTTGAAAAGTGAAGTGGGTGTCATTTATTAATTGACAAAAATAACATCCCACGATTGTGTTTATCTCAATAGGTAAATTCTTTTGTGAGGAAAATTTTAAGTTTCTCGAAACTGATTACACTAAACTGGAGTCCATATTTACAGTTGGTTCTTGTCCGATGAAATTTGTATCACAAAATCTTCTAAGCGGACACTAAATCGCGCAACTATACACGTAAAGTGTATAGTTGCGCGATTTAGTGTCCGCTTAGAAGATTTTGTGATACTAAACTGGAGGTTAATAACTAGGCAGCGAACAGCCGTTGGGCAGGCGAGAGTGGGCTCGTGTCGAACTAACTAATAATTGTGTATTTTTCGCCCGTTCGACACGCCCCCCACTCTCGCCTGCCCAACGGCCGTCCGCTGCCTATTAATAACTATTTACGAGTTGGGTACACAATGTTGAGTAAAATAAAATTGTGGCAAATCTTTTTGAGTATAGGGATGTTTATTTAATTTATTTAAATTCAAATTCAATCCTCCTGGCGTGTTAACTTGGCCTAACCAATGGCACGGCGCGGCGTATTAACAAACTCCGCCTCTAATTTCTTAAACCACTCCTAGTCGACCCGATCTCATACGTCAGTTTTTACTTAAATCCCTTTTTGTTTCACAAGCCACGCCCACTTATGTAAACCGCAAGTGTGACATAAGGCGTTTACGATAATTGGAGCGGTACATGGATTGAGGTAGAAGAGTGAGATAGAACGAATGCGTTTAATGCATGTAAGAGTGAGAAAATAGACTAACCGGCATGTATTGCAACCGTTATCATTATTAAAGTATTTTACGTAACACAGACGATATATCGGTATATTTATAGTTTATAGTTATTTAAAATCAATCGGGAACCCCGCCCATTTTCACAGATCGTATCAATTCCCTATAACTCACTCTTTTTTTCATTAAATGCGGCAATCGCAAAAGAAGCGACAGGCAATGAAGGCAAAATTAACACAGTCCGAAGTCCCGAAAGATTTTACTTGCGTAACAAACGATTTGTTTTAAGATTGACAGCTTCAAGGATCGATGTTACTTACTGATCGTGAGATAATTCCAAAAAAAGCTTTACAAGCGGATAACAAAATGTCCATCGATTACAACAAATAAAATAACACAATCACCTTTCGTCAGGTTATTTTCTAATAAGTATTTAAACAAAGATACAATCAACGAATGTCAGGATTTTCATCAAAGATTACAAAAATGTACTTAATTAATTTAGAAATTTACAAGCAATCTAATAACCTTCTTGAATGAAGTCGAAAGGAAGCAGGAATTTATTAGTCAGTGTTATACAGTGTAGTACAAAAACGAACACTTTTTCAACCTCAAAAAAGTCATCCAAATTTTAAATATCAAGAGAGTTTCACTCTTGCTTTAAGCTTCTTGTTTAAATCTGTGTAAATAGAGAGAAACACCAGCCGGCTCTTGAAATACAAAAATAATTTTTATTCGCAACCAGAACAGAATAAAATAAACCAATCAAATAACACAACGTAATTATTGGGGAATCTTCAAATCCCTGTGACATTTTTTATGAAAGATCGAAGAGAAGCGACGTTGGCGTAAACTCCGGGAAAATCCGGGCGAGCGCATCCTCTTCCCCAAGAAACTATTCCAATCAGTAGAGGTCCTTCAATAACCAGAGGACCACCAGAATCGCCCTTTTTAATAAAAAAAATATAAGTCAATACACTATCTAAATGAATCTTCAAGAGAAGCGTCAAATATTTCTTTGCCCCTCTTTTAACAAGGTAAAGTAATTCAGCTAATTTTGACACGAATTCCAAGAATTATCAAATCAGTGAAGAGCACAGATAAGACAGGTGGGCACTCGAGTGAATGAGTGCTCTCCAAACTTGACTCAAATTAGAAAAAAAAAGCCCAACTTACTTGACAAGCATCCATTCCACCTTCTGCGACACCAGCACATAACATCCGTGGTGTAATAGCTTCATCCCCGTACGCCCTCCGGCATTCATCAACATCGACGACTGACACATCCACTGCTTGAAGTATCCAAGAAAGTATACCACTTTCTTCAGATGTAAACCCCCAACCAGTCACCAAGGACTTAACACCCCCTCGAAATACTTGATCTTGATAGGGCAGAGCAATTGCACTAACTCCCACCCCCGAACCGAGCCCGGCCGAAAGTTGCAGAATGGAAAGGTCGAAGTCCAAACTCCTGGGGTCGTACTGTGGATGTTGATGGAGCTGTTGCACCGAAACCACCACGCCACTAAATTCGTGGAAAGACGACCCCGCGCGGATCCTCATGAAATCCACCAAGCCACTGCAAGACTACGTGAATGTTAACTACATCCGACGCATTTACGGGGTGACCACTCACAAATCGGTGCAATGTGCGGACGTGACCATGAAAAAGGGGGCCACGTGGACGGCCCCGCAAATGTGGCTTCCATAGTACTGCAAAGACACTTGGTACGGAACCGACTCGATGAGAATGCTGCGCCCTCCCACAATTCTTCCCTGGAGGTTACCGTTGGGCGAAATAAATTTCGACGAAACGTCACCGGCCAAAAGGAACAGGGCGGAAAGCGTCACGAATTTCATTGTTGCATCCAAAAACAAACTAATTTTATTATCGAGTGAGATAAAAGCATTGAATCACCATCATCAATCGATAATATTAGATAACTCGAAATTACTTGTCGTGTAATCGAATAATCTGAAAATATTTCTAAGAAAGGTATAGTCGGTTAGGACAGTTTTCTTTTTTTTTTCTAAATTCCGAACGATTTATTTTCGTATTTTATAAGGCGCTGCTACCTACCTGAAGGACAGCAAATTGTGCCAGTGACTTTGAAGTTTCTCCAGCACCGCCGACTAAACTCCTGGAGACGGGAGGGTTCAACGAAACCCCAAAAGCAAAAGGCTGCACAAGTTGAATAAAATAAAAGTCACCGGCTGAGCACACTCGTTTTTATTTAAAAGAAAACCGCTCGAAAATAAATAAGGAATAAGAAAATAAGAAAGTATCGAGTGCGACCCAAAAGGGGTCCCAATGAATCGAACAAGAAAAAGTGAACTTTATTATCAAGCAAACGAACAAGTTAGCCTTTAACCGATAAGCAGATTTGCTATTCGTTCACAAATGAAGCTTAAAGGAATTAATGCAAAACACTTGTTTAAAATTAATTAAAAATAACAACGCCGGATTTAGGTGATTCAACCAAAAAGGTAATTAAAACAGTTCCGATCTTGTAACCAAAATCCAGAGTAATGACAAACAGCTGTCAACAGTGAGGGAGCGCCCTCCCACGCAGGTTAGTGCCGTCAATGTCGTAATTCGGCGAAGGCGTTACGTCACCAAGTGGCGTCGCATCTGCAGGTCGGGTCCAGTTTCACGGGCGGAGGGTAGGCCGTGTTGCCGGGGCTTTAACTCCGTTCAAACTCCGATTCCGGCCTTTCCTTCCACCCTAAAGGATTCTCACGGTTTTATCTGATGGATAAAACTACCACTGGAAGCCTAATAGAAGAGAGATACGCGTTACCTACCTACCTCTTCTTTGTCCCAAAGACAGACCTCCGAGAAGCTGTACAACGAGCTTGAAATTTACTCAGCGTACCCTTGAATAAATCTCGGAGTAAATTTCGTTTCAGACTTCCCTCACATGAAGGAATCACAAAGATCGTAATCACAAATAAGCTATAGTTACATACGGAAGGCCGCGTTCTCCCCAACTATACGCTGAGACGGGGGTCGGTCGTTACGGGATGAAATCATTTTTAGCCGGGCGAAAGAGTGAAATAGACAGATATCTACTGTAGGACTAAATAACAGCGTATGGTTTGGTGTTGAAATATTGAGGAAATGTGACGAATGTCACGTAGGCACTCTGAACTCTTGTTTCCCTCACAAATACAGGGCGACCGCCAAACATTGTGAATAACTTAAATGAATTTTTCAACCGCAACAGTGCCTTTTCGAAAACTCCGCCCTAAAGTCTTAAACCACGCCCGTTTGCCGTGAATTTAAACCCCACCCACTTCCTTATATAAAACTCGCCCAGTTAGACGTAAATCTCTTCGGTTTCTTGTAAGCCACTCTCACATCCGTAAAAAACTTGCAATTCACATAAATGCTCCCCTTTTAATACATTACAATTGCGCAAGCGAGAAACTCGTTGTATATGCAGAAAGGAAAGTTAAAGTCTTGATATAACCCTAAATTTGTCTTACAGTTACTGATCTGCCAATTTGAATCTGCATGCATTTGCCTCGACCACTTGTTCGTCCATCCTCATATAACATTTTTTGCATAGATTCTTCTTTTTTCACAAGCCACGCCCACTTTCCTAATCTACTGTCCAATGAAATAAATGTGCAGCCTCCAATGGCACTGGGGAACTAAAACCAAGATTTTTTTAAGTAAAATCTGGTTCTCCTTTTCCTCTGTCCATTTTTTGTAAGTAACTCTCATTTCCTAAATCTTAACACTTTCGCATAAGCCACGCCCTTTGCAATTACATATGCCAAACGCAAAGGAAGTTTGTAAGTTGTATTAGTTTGAGGTAAGCTAGGCGCCTTTTACATACAGGACATATGCACCCGTAAAAGAAATGTGTAAAGTGTAAGTGGCCTAAATATACAAGGGAGGAGATAAACATACGAGGATCTAAAAAGCCATTTGCTTTAGTATCGACTTTTTAGTTTTTACGAGAGACCCATGAGGGGAGCCTTAATTTTTCCACTGCCCAACCAGTCGTAACAAGTGTAGTTAAAAGTATAAGATTAATTCACAGTATAAATTTAGGCCACGCCCAACGTTGCACGTTTACTTTTACATAAGGTCACACCTACAGAATTAAATGGCATTAAACCATCATTCGGTGGTGTTGATAAGGGGGGCGGACAGATGAGGAGCCGAGCGTAATCGTCATTTCTATTTGATGTGATGAGAATCATTCCTCTTGGCTCCGCCCATCAGTATAGAGTTAGAAGAAAACTGCTTTACCTTTTTTTGCTTTGCAGTGTAATAACGATCGTTAGGTCCGTTGTAGATTACTTGAGATTCCATTCACGAACTAATTCAATTTAATTTAATTAACCGATTCAAGCGTCATTTCGTCGATGACTACGCAATTTGCTATCCGATCGAGGTGATGGCCACGAAATCAGTCACACCACATTTTATTTAGAAGAGGGGCAAGGTAATACGCAAACTGGGTTTAGAAAAATTTATTTTCAGTCAAAATGTGTCCCGTCTCTTCAGACGTGTGCAATTTCTTTTATGAAGTTACGCAAAACAGCTACGTTCGTGTAGATGCCTGGATACCCCGCTGCGGCACATCCCACTGCCCAGGAAGCAATACCGGCAAGGACGGGACCTTCGGGACCTTCAACAACCAGCGGACCGCCATAATCACCCTGTGAAGCAATATTTTATGTACTTCAGATGCATCTTTCTGTCAATCGACTAGAAGAATGATGCAAAATAAAGTTGTAAGGTAACTATACCGTGCAAGCAGCCGAACCTCCTTCGGGAACAGCAGTACACAGCATCCGCCGCGAGACAACGTATCCAGCACGATGATACGCCCTCTCGCACTCTTCTAAATCAACGATTGGGACGTTAACAGCTTGCAATTCATCTGAATGTTTATTGGCACTAATTCGATTGTACCCCCAACCGCTAACGACAGACATAGTTCCGGCCTGAAACACCTGATCCTGATAAGGAAGAGCTACGGCTGAAACTCCGACTCCTGAACCCACACCAACGGTAAGCTCCAAAATCGCAATGTCATAGTCATGGCTATCCTTGTCGAAGTAAGGGTGAGGGTGAAACTTATGAACCGGTACAGTAACGCCACCAGAAGCATGAAAGGAAGAGCCCACGCGGACGGTTGCATACCTAATGTCCGTCCTGTGAAGTAAACGTACCCCTATAATTTTTGGACGATAAAGCCAAAACGTAATTGATTACTCACAATTGCACACACTGCGCGGCAGTAAGCATAAAGAAGGGAGCAATGTTAACCGCCCCACATAGATTACTACCGTAGTAATTCATAGAAGCTTGATAGGGAAAATCTTTGATGTCTACAACTTGTCCTCCGACTATCCTCCCATCAGGCCTGAACCTATTCCTTTGAGGGACGCCTGATTAAAAAGATGTTAATTAAATTAAAAGCGAAAGATAATGTACTTACCATTGGCCAAAGCGAGAATCACCAAACCCAAGAGCACTTCCTTCATCATCCTGATCGTGAATGTAACGCTCTCAAGTTTCGAGCCAAATTTTATAGGTACAGTTAGATACAATCACTTTTCCGAACAACTGTTCTGGACGTTATCAGATCTGTCTGGAGTAGATTGACGCGCAACAAGCGTGCAGCTCTGTCAGAAGAAAATATTTTTTAATTAATAAGTAATCCGAGATGACGTAGTACTCAAGATCTGATAATACGACACATATCAGATTAATGACTGCAACCTCCTGGAATTTGCAGAAATGCCATTGAAGAACGTCATTCGAATTTTTATCAATGAAAAGATTAGAAGTTGTTACAACATTACCAAGGATGCGAATTGGGACCACTTCCTTGCTTCACTCTTCTAACTTGACTGTACTCGACTATCCCACTTTGTCTAACATAGCACAGATATCACTTTATCACGTTATCAGTCGAAGGTCATGTATGTACGATTACGTATTTGAAATTCAATGCAATTTTCAGTTTCTGAATTCTGATTCCTTTTAGCTCCGCCTACTTCTGCATAATTAGAAGGAACAGACTCTAGCTGCTTTAGTTACTTTTTTACAGTGTAATCAAAATCGATAGGTTCGTTGTAGATTAGGCTTGAGATTCCATTCACAAATTAATCTAATTTAATTGACCGATTCAAGCGTCATTTCGTCTACGCAATTTGCTATCCGATCGCTTTTGACGTCAACTCTAAAAAGCAGAAAAAAGTAACGGCCGACACCACATTCCATTCAGAAGAGCGGCAAAGCATTACACGAACTGGGTTTAGAAAAATTTATTTCCAGTCAAAATGTGCTCTGTCTCTTCAGACATGTGCAATTTCTTTTATAAGTTATGCAAAGCAGCTACGTTGGTGTAGACGGGTGGATAATATAGTTGACCACATCCCATTCCCCAGGAAACAAGACCGGCGAGCACGGGACCTTTAACAACCAGCGGACCACCAGAATCACCCCTGCGAAGCAATATTTTACATCAGATTAAATACTTTCATCCCTCTGTCAATCGACTAGGTGCAAGATGAATTTGTGTAAGCGGGTCTTTTGGGGTGTGAAGGATAAAGACTTTCCCCGGTTTTCAACCAATCTTACTTTGGTAGCGTAATTTTTGTAAGAAATTTAATTAAGCATGTTGTCAAAGATAAAAGTATGGGAATTTGGAAAAAACTAAATAAAGTAACGAAGTTCGCTGTCACCATCGGAGTTTATTAAGGGAATTGCTACCTACCTGTAGGTCTGCAAATTTGTGCCAGTGACTAATGTTTCTCCAGCACCGGCTCGGCATAGCTCGTGGAGAAGGGAGGTTCGACGTAACCCCAAAGCAAAAGATGGGCAAAGTGATTAAAATAAAAGATACCAGCTGGGCACACTTGTTTATATTTAACTTGCTCAAAATTAAATAACGACAAAGCAAGAACGACAAGTAATTAAATAAATAACAAGTTAAATTTAACCCGTACCACAGATCTGTGCTTTATTATTAAATTATTTAATTAACGATTATCAATAGAAACGGGTAAATGTAAACAACACCGCGATAATGTAAATCAATACAAATAAGTATTAGAGCTAATCCGACCTTGGTAAAATCCAAAAATCCAGCGTCAATGTCAATCAGCTGTCAACGGGGTCGGAGCGTCCTCCTACAGTGGTTAGCGAAGTGAGTCGATGTTGCGGTACCGCCAAAAGTAGCGTCGTCTTGCAGGGCGAGTGTATTCTCACAGACAGGGAAAGCCAGGGGGCGGGGCTCAATTCGTTGCGAAAAGCCAGTTCGAACTTCTCTTGCACCCAAGGGGGACGACGATATTCCTCACCCAAATAAAATTACCTCAGCAAGCTATATCTTGAGCTGGGACTATGTCTTAAGGTTGTCTGAAACTCAAAGCCTAATGGAAGAAAGTATGCGTTACGTTTCGTCGCAGTCAGAACATGGCCACAAGACATACCTGTTTCGTATTTCGACGACAGGCTTGGAAAGCTGCTTGGCAAGCTTAAAATTCTCTCCACGTACGATTACCACAAATCTCGGAATAATTCCGGTTCCGTCTTCCTTTACAAAATCACGTAAAAGGGAGCACAAAGACACCACACACAAAATTAACGTGCCGTGTGACGTAGATTTAAGAAATGTATAAAAGATCGACCCGCACGTAGATAGACATGAATTATCATTATTATTAGTCAGGTGATAGTCGTGAAGTAATTAGTGTGTAACCAAGTGCGCGTAAACAAAGCCAAGCGAGTGGACTCTACGAGCCAGGGCTGGCCGGTCGGACCAGGCCCTCCCCCTTCTAAGTTAAAGTAATGTAAAGTTAAATTAAAGTTTAAAAGAAGTCTAGAACCACTTCTGTACTGTTCGATCACTTACGACATTATCTCCGAATTCCGTACATATTTTTCGCGACGCCTCGGCAGCTTTGGTGGCGAGTTTGTACTCGTAGAGTAAACGACCTCGAATTAAAGTTTTATTCGTTGCAATTTTAAATCAAATTAAAACAGGAATTAAACAATTGTCGCCAAATTTGTATATGTCAAATGAAAGACGGATTAATACTAAAGTAATTAGATGACAGTATATAAACAAGTGCTATCAATAAACAACTCAAAAAATATTCATGGCAATCTATATAAAAAAAAACCGCACGAACTTTTTTGGTTACCTGATAGTGTTACACTTGCTTTTTGCCTTAAAGAATTCGCGTGCAGATTTTATAGCGAGCTGGCAACGCCGCTTGTGGACATAACTCGTTTTGGTCATCTGGCACTGCGGCAATCTCCGGTCGGAAATGGTCGTTTTAAGTCTTCGTGTTCGTGTCATAACTATTCGAATTGGCTACGCGATTGTTTCTCGTGTGACCCTCAGAAGTTTCCGTCTATCCGGCCATTGCTGTCTACGGATCACTTTTGTGCGGCAGCTTGGCGTGAACGCATGTACCGTGAATTGCTGTAAATTTGTGCAAAATTCAATTTGAATATGGTTCTACCGGAATGAAATAAGTTCTTCGTGCTGCCCCGAAAAACTCTGCTGTGTTTTAATCGAACGATCTTGCTAAAAGCAGGTAAGTAAGATTTGATTATTGCGTTTGTGAGTCACAGTAAGTTAATGGCCGTCCATCTTGTTCCTCTTAGGGTCCCAGTAATAAGTTACCAGTTTGGTGCTACCCGTTTTGAATTACAAACTTTAAGTTATACTTTCGCTTGTGGGAATTGGGAATCCCGACCCCCCTTGGCATTTTGAAAGTCCGTTGCTGCCTAGCATTGAATGGTGAAATAACGTAGGAGCGTATCATCCGACATTGGACCGGACAGCTAACGCCATCTTCATTGACACGGCTTAACCTGATACCAGCTGACGTGGACCTGACAACGCACCACCTTATGTGACGTATAACCTCAACTATTTATTTAGTTTATAACGCACACGGAAATTATTATCGGCCCTTTACTTTGTTCGATCGGTTAAACGACAGTGCCATTAAGGCTATTTTTGTGTTAATCATTTGTTTATTTTCAACAAGTTCGTGTTTGTTTTAGAACTTACCGATATACCGAGTAACATTTAACGTTTTATTCTTATTTATTTCTGTGTGCACGAATAAATCCTGTACTACAGTGTGTGTTTTGTTTATGGCCACGAAATCAATCACACCACATTTTATTTGGAAGACTGGCAAAGTAACTGCACAAACTGCGTTTAGAAATTTTTATTTTCACTCAAAATGTGCCCCGACTCTTCAGACGTGTGCAATTTCTTTTATGAAGTTACGCAAAGCAGCTACGTTCGTGTAGACGCCTGGATAATTCGCTGCAGCACATCCCAATCCCCAGGAAGCAATACCGGCAAGGACGGGACCTTCAACAACCAGCGGACCGCCATAATCACCCTGTGGAGCAATATTTTACTTCAAATGCATCCTCTCGTCAATCGACTAGAAGAATGGTGCAAGATAAAGTTGTAAGGTAACTACCGTGCAAGCGTCCAAGCCTCCTTGGGGAACACCAGCACACAGCATCTGCGGCGTAACAACGTAACCAGCATACGCCCTCTTGCATTCATCCAAACCAACGATTGGGACGTTAACAGCTTGCAATTCATCTGAAAGGTCACTGACACCATACGAAGTGGTCCCCCATCCGCTAACGATGGACATAGTTCCGGCCTGAAACTCCTGATCCTGATAAGGAAGAGCTACGGCGGAAACTCCGGCCCCTGAACCCAGGCCAACGGTAAGCTCCAAAATCGCAATGTCATAGTCGTAGGTATCCTCATAGAAGTAAGGGTGAGGGTAAAACCTCTGAACCGGTATAGTAACGCCACCGGAAGCGTGAAAGGAAGAGCCCACGCGGACGCCTGTAAAGTTAACGTTCGTCCTGTGAAGTAAACGTACCCCTATAATTTTTGGACGACAAAGCCAAAACGTAATAATTGATTACTCACAACATCACACAGTGCGCGGCGGTAAGCATGAAGAAAGGAGCAATGTTAACCGCCCCACATATATGACTGCCGAAGTAATTCATAGAAACCTGATAGGGAAAATCTTTAATGTCCACGACTTGTCCCCCGATTATCCTCCCATCAAGTCTGAGCCCATTCCTTTGAGGAGCGCCTGATTAAAAAAGAAATGATAATTAGGTTAAAAGCAAAAGATAATGTACTTACCATTGGCCAAAGTGAGAGCCACCAAACCCAAGAGCACTTCCTTCATCATCCCGACTGTGAATGTAACGCTCGCAAGCTTCGAACCAAATTTTATAGGTACAGTTAGATACAACCCCTTTTCCGAAGAACTGCTCTCGATGTTATCAGATCGACGTGTACAACAAGCATGCGTGCGTTAATAGAAAATATTTTTTGGTTGATAGTAATCCCAAGGATAGGATGATCTGATGATGCCAAATATATCAGATTAATGAGTGCAATCTCCTGTACTTTGCAGAAGAACGTCATTCAAATTTTTAAGTTATTACAACACAAACTGTCATAACCAAGGATGCGAATTGGGACCATCACTTACTGGCCATGCACTTCTAATTTGACTGCACTCGGCCTGTCCCACCTTGTGTAATGCAGCAGAGCATTCTACGGCTATTTATATCATTCTATCGCGTTATCAGTCGGAGGACATGTATGTGCGATTAGATAATTGAAAGTCAGTGCGATATTCTAATTATCTACTTCTATATCTTATTAATTCAAAAAATAGTGTAGGGCGAAAATAATCTTTGCATAATTCTCGAGAATGTACCTACCTATGCCGTCCGTCATCTTATTAAATGCAATACTATGCATATTTTGTTGCAAGTTGTAAAAATTATCTTCCATCTTCTATCACCGCCGCGCCGGCGATTCCTTGTGTAAGAAACCGGAATTCAGCACAAAAATTATAAAATGTTGCAATCATGAGTTTCAAACATATGGATCGACGTAAGCAAAGGGACCGATTTATTTTTCAAGTTAAAGCAAGACACATGATCGGAGACTAAGACTTAGATGCACCGCGTAACAAATTCCACGTCACCAGACCTGTTCAGACTTTTTAGTAATTATCCCTTTCTAGCGTTGCCGTCTGCTTTTATAGCCGACAGTTCCCACTCTTACATACGCGCTCATTCTCAGCGATCGCGAGCGAAATATGCCGGGACGCGACGACTGGCACCGACGCTTAACTAAATTTATGTTGGTAACAAGTTTGCTTTCGATGCGACTTTACAAATTTTCTGTTGGCAAACGTGTCCGAGGCGTAAATAAAGTAAAAAAGAATTTTTAACACCGAAATTAATTGTTTCGTCCAGTGTTCTTTAAACACTAAAAGTAACACTCCGTTTCACTTCACTAAACCTTGTCGTCTGTTTTCAAATTTTCCCGCAACAGTTTAACGTAGTCGATACCAACGTCCGAGACTAGAGAAGCCTCCAGCTCGGCCATCGTCAAGGTACACTGTCACCAAATTTATAATTTAATTAGACTGCCCTCTCACTTACCATTGACAGATGACAAGCTTCTGCTGACTAAACGTATCAGTCGTACCCCGGACTACCAACAGCGAAGAATGAGGTGGGTTAATTAAGATGGTAAGAATTGTTAAAAGGGCGCCAGGAGACTACTTTACAGCCAAAACGTAATCGACCAGTCGACGTCTCCAATCGACCAAAACGGGCAGAGAAATCAAAAGTCCCTCCGGACTGGTTGTCTTGAACCGGCCAATGCCTTGCAGTCAACGGAACACTCTGTTTCTTGTGGAATCGCTGCATCGCGTCACAGAACTCCAACCAGGCTGCCTCCTGAAGAACCTCCCCTACCCTTGGTCCGACACTTGGAGTTACACTTCGTTTTGCATCATATTTAGTTTTTAGTATTTTTAATGTGTCTCTATACAGTGAAATAAGATTCTTGGCATTTTTGCCTTTCAAAAGTTGATTTTACATTCGCCAGAGGCTGTAAACAGCCGAAAATTTTAAATCTAAAATTAGTTGAAGTAAAATTCTTTATCGCTTCAAAGGTAACGAAAAAATTTCGAACTCGATCCTAATGTAAACAGTTCCCGGGCGATTTAACCCAAACAATCTACGTAAGGGTACTCTAAGGGTAATTAAGGTACGCTAAAATCATCAGCAAATCTTAGGTCGTGAGAACTGGAAACTTACACCCGCAAGCGCAGAGGAAGCGGGTCGAAATTGGACCAACTGGTGTCTTAAGGATATGCAACTTTGGTCATTGCCGTGATCTCAATGGCCGCTCAGAGCTACTCCACTCGTTGAAACGAAAACGGCTACTGTTTGCAAATTCAAAATCTTGCCCCTCTTTAATAATTCTCACGGGAGATGCTGCTCTCTCGCGGGCTGATCTAATCCGCACAAAAAAGTTATTTTCATACCACCATAGAATCAAATGTAACTGGATCAGTTCAGGATCAATTCAAATTCAGATCAGTTGCGGATCACTTATGAAACGAAAACGCCCAATGGCCCAGGGAAGAGAAAAGTTTCAAAAAAATTAACTGATGTTCGCCTAACGATCGTCTTAAACGAACGTCCCCGTTTTTACCAAAATTTAGTCTTTGAATGTTACATTCGTTGCTACCGTTTCGATTGATCTGTTTTAATTAAATTCACGACCCTCTTAGTGAATATCGAAGTTTAAATCCGGTGTCGGTGTAACTGTGGGCGCGAGAAGCAAGAACTCCACCCCGAATCTTCCCCAAAAGGGATTAGCGAGCCCCATCCCAGAAAAGGGAGATAAATAAGAGGTCCTCTACTGCTGAATTCTACCTCCTGACCACCTTATTCGGTACGTGAATTTGTCATTTTATTATATTTTTTCTTTGTTGGTGTACATCGTAGCGACCACAGCGCCACCTGCGGCACATCTCTATGCTATTGCCACGCACCAAGCTCTAACATCCTTCCGCACAACACTCAGCCCCTCTACAACATGGATGCCGGGGCTATATAAACTCGTACTGAGCAGCGTGAAAATCATTCTGCCCCAGCCAGCTGCAAAGTTGGAACCTCCTACCCAAAGCCAGCCGAAAGGTCGGACTTCTAACCAAAGCCAGCCGAAAGGTCGGAAACTCCTCGCCAAAAGTCGGCCGAAAGGTCGGGACATCCTTCACACATGGTTTTCACGTTCGACAAACACCTACGACCACCCAGCTTCGTCGGGCACTGAAACGCGCACGCAGCATACCTCGCGCCGTTTCACCGCTTCCCCCGACGCCAGAAAAGAAACACGTCCGGTCAGAAGACGTCACCCATCACACGGCTCCCTTACCAGCGACCACTCCGCCGAGAGAATCCGGTCCCGCACGTCCACCACCTGCAATCGTTGCACCAGGACAACTACGAGCTCATCCCCGTGGACATCGCGTCCACCGTGCGCATAACCACCAGGCGTTCTGACATATTAACATCCTTGACATTTTCTTTGTGTTTGTGACAATCAATTGTTTGGCTAAAGAATACGACAACCCCCAAAACATATTGTGTAGTGTCACCCCTCAAGGGTAATCCAAAGTTCGTTTAATATACCGTGCCTGAAGCTAGTTCATGACTTTTATTTATAGTAGAATAGATTATGATTTTAAGGTGCTCTTGCACATCTCCAGCCTGGAAGGATCCTCCTCCGAAGGATTATTAATCGGCTATGTAATTTGATTAAGCATTATAGGGTCCGGAATTTCCTTAAACTCCGGTGGTGGCAGCGAACTCCTCTACTTTAGTTTTTTTTTCCTAAATTTTCTTCAATTTTGTTTTAGTTAATATGCTTAGTTAAATTTCTTGCTAAAATTATGCTACGGTAAGAAGGGTTAGAAACTTTCACCCCAGACCCTTCCTACCTGGCAAATAGCGCAGCAATATGACAACCACAGCAAAGGAAGCGTATGTATCTCGCGTGCAAACCACGCCCATCCAGTTTTACGTTTTACACTCCTTTAATTTCACAAGCCACGCCCACATATTCACAGGCGTAGAGCTTGCGAATGAAACGAACGTGTAATTAACCATTAAATATGTGAAGCCGATTTATTATCTTTATCAGAAAGCGTCTTCGTAACTTTGATTCCCGATGATGATTCCTACTTTAAGTCCAAATCAATTACACGAAGCGACTGTCATTTGACCATTCGTTCTTCTTAGCTCCGCCCACAAGTATTGCTGTTAGCTTTTCTTGCCGTATTTCATTGCGCCAACTTGATGAAACTTTAGATCAATCGTAAATAAAAAGTATATTCAAATGAATTAATTGCAATAAAAAAATTATTTTGTAAAATGTATGAGTCTTAGGCCACGCCTATCCTCCGCCTACTTTCGTAAAAGAATCTAATTATTTAACGGCCACTGCTTCGTAAACCACCCCCATTTCATGTAACCACGCCCTTTTCATATGGGACACATCGATTTTTACTTGAACCTGTAGGAGGAGGTAAAGCTAAGATTTATTATAATATGAAATCCCGCCCCCTTTATAGTGAGTTATTTTCTTATTTTCTTAGACCATAAGGATTTGACATCAGCAACGCCTTTTTCAAACAGCTCTCCATCCATAGGAGAATTATGTCCAATAATGTAAAGTGTAAGTGGCCTAAGCATACAAGGAGCTGAAAAGCCATTTAACTGTTTCTAAATTTTACAAGAAGTCCATGGGGAGTTCATTATAAGTCGTCATTTTTCCGCTAGTCAGGAACATGTGTAATTAATTATTTAGGCCACGCCCAATGCCGCAAGTTCGCTTTTATACAGAATCGGAAATTTGGGTACTGGACGTGGCAAGTTTGCTTCGATTCGGTTCGCGGAAAACTAATTGCCGACGGCTCGACAGGTCGAGCGGTAGCCGGCATCGATTACTTTTGAACGATATACGAGATAATATAAAACAAATTCAAATTGATTTTTATAACGAAAAAAACAGCAGGTGTTAGTTTCTAAAAAATAAACACTAATACTTTCTTACCCAAAACCATGAGACTAGGTACAGAGACGGACGGATTTTTTTGAGATCAACCACACACTATGACATTCTGTAAATGTCGTCACGCCCTCGGGCTTGAGGAGTTACACTCGACAAGACGGGCACTGGCTGTTTGCTCCGTCGTGCTACGCCATGGCCTTATATATTGTTTTAAACCGGAAATTAAATTAAATTCCAATCCCTGGATCGTTCGCTTTTAGTTATGTTTACACAATGCGGTTTTTTGATGAATCAACTCGGTGATTGCAATAGGCAGCTGAGAACTTCTGCGAACGCAGCCTCATTTCAAAGGTCGGCCCTGACTCGTCTTATTGGCGGAGCTCTTGACAAAGCAAGGCGTTTGTTTACATAATTTTTAGGTGAACATATTTTCCGCGCTCGCTTAGACGATGTTGTATCGAGTTTAATTTATGTAATGAGCTTAATGATTATGAAATACTCGATTTCTTAGATCAGGAACAGACTCTAACTGCTTTACTTTTTTATAGTGTAATCATATTTACATAATGCGGTTTTTTGATGAGTCAACTCGGTGATTGCAATAGGCAGCTGAAAATTTCTGCGAACGCAGCCTCATTGCAAAGGTCAGCCCTGACTCGTCTTATTGGCGGAGCTCTTGACAAAGCAAGGCGTTTGTTTACATAATTTGTAGGTGAACATATTTCCCGCGCTCGCTTAGACGATATTGTATCGAGTTTAATTTATCTAATGAGCTTAATGATTATGAAATACTCGATTTCTTAGATCAGGAACAGGCTCTAACTGCTTTACTTTTTTACAATGTAATCACAATCGATAGCCTCGTTATAGATTACTTGAGATTCCACTCACGAATTAATCTAATTTAATTAACCGATTCAAGTGTCGTTTCGTCGATGACTACGCAATTTGCTATCCGATTGGTTTTGACGTGACGGCCACGAAATCATTTTATTCAGAAGAGCGGCAAAGCAATACACAAACTGGGTTTAGAAAAATTTATTTCCAGTCAAAATGTGCCCCCGTCTCTTCAGATATGTGCAATTTCTTTAATGAAGCTACGCAAAGCAGCCACGTTGGTGTAGACGCCTGGATAATTCGGTCGAGCACATCCCACTCCCCAGGAAACGAGACCGACGAGGACGGGACCTTCGACGACCAGCGGACCACCAGAATCACCCTGTGAAGCAAAATTTTACTTCTTTCATCCTTCTGCCAATCGACTAGAAGACTTAGGTGCAAGATGAAGTTGTAAGGTAATGGGGTAAGCTTACCTGGCAGGCATCCAAGCCTCCTTGGGTAACACCAGCGCACAGCATCTGCGGCGTAACATCATAAGCAGCATACGCCCTCTTGCATTCGTCTAAACCAACGATTGGGACGTTAACAGCTTGCAACTCATTTGGAAGGTCACTGGCACCCTCCGAAGTGGTCCCCCAACCGCTAACGATAGTCATAGTTCCGGCCTGAAACTCCTGATCCTGATAAGGAAGAGCTATGGCGGAAACTCCGACTCCTGAACCCAGGCCAACGGTAAGCTCCATGAGCGCAATGTCATAGTCGGCGGTTGGCGCATCGTATTGAGGGTGAAGATGAAACCTTTGAACCGGTACGGAAAGGCCACCGGAAGCGTACAAGGAAGAGCCTACGCGGATGCTTGTAAAGTACGCTATGGTCCTGTGAAATAAACGTAACCCTTCCGTTTTTCCGACGGTAAAGCCAAAACGTAATTGATTACTCACTGCGAGACACAGTGGCCGGCAGTAAGCATGAAGAAAGGAGCAATGTTAACCGCCCCACATATATGACTGTCGAAGTAAAGCATCGAAGCTTGATAGGGATAATCTTTGATGTCCACAACGTGTCCCCCGATTATCCTCCCATCAGGCCTCAACGTATTCCTTTGGGGGGCGCCTGATTAAAAAAAAATGTTCATTAGCTTACAAGCAAAAGATAGTGTAGGTACTTACCATTGGCCAAAGCGAGAACCACCAAACCCAAGAGCACTTCCTTCATCTTCACTTCCTGACTGTGAGTGTAACGCCGACGAGTTTCGTTCCGATTTTTATACTCGTACTGTTAGATACAATCCCACTTCCGAAGAACTGATCTCGATGTTATCAGATCTGTCTGGAATAGATTTACATGCAACGAGCGTGCAATTCTGTTAGTCGAAAGTATTTTAGATAATAATAGCACCCAATTGGAGATGACGAGGTACTCAAGACCTGATAACACCAGATTAATGCGTGTTCCTCAAACTGCAATCTGTAGTAGTTTGCTGAATTCTTTTGAAAAGTGTCATTCAAATTCGTATCAATGAGAAGATTACTACGACACAAACGTGTCAGAACTAGTACAGTGACATCCAATCGAGAGCAGTGATTGACTTCCTGAAATCATTTTGCTCGGCGCTTTCGCGCTAAAAGTGATTGGATCTTGTTTTATGTTTTGTCTGCACGAGTGTTCTTCAATTCGACTTTGGGTTTTGTTTTTTCCTGTTTCTCTTCCAGGAACTAAATTATAAGTTGACTTCTTCTCTGATTTAGTCACTCATGTCTAAACACGAACGGTTATTTTTTGGGCTGATTGGCCAATCACTTGCGTAAGTTACGCATACGAACTTTCTTCGACCGATCTAGTATTTTAATGATGTTGTAATGTATGGACGTTACCCGTAAAAATGTTGTCCGTTCGGCTACGCCAAAGAATCTTAACTTTGACGTTCGATATCTCATAAACGTACAATTTACGGTTTCAATTGGCCTGAACATTTACGAATGAAACGGCGATATTTTTTTTCTTCATTAGAGAAGTTTAATTTTTGACTCATAATCACTTTTTCTTAAGACTCGCCCCACTGTGCGTTGGTCTGGTGGCCCAGAGTCAGACTATCGACAACAACATCGGAGCTTTCACATCAAGCGATATCACGATGACAAACACGCGCGAAACGTCACGTTGACATCTACGTAACACGGTCGCGATGACAGACGTAAAACAAACAAAATTATAGGTACTCCCTTAACGAATTAAAGTGCAACCGCATTCGTTTCTGATTGGACAACGTACAGGATCGCAAACCTCATTTTGGTCACTACGACAACCACCGAGCCAAACACAAAGAGAAATAGGACGCAACTCTGCTCACCACTGATTCGAGCAAGAAGTCAGACCAATGATGCAGAGTTACCTAATCCCCGTCGCAAAAGGCAGAAAGCCAGTATTCGCTAGTGCTGAATAGTCTGGCAATGCTCACCTGCTGGTGCTGTTATAGTCCGACAAACTATACATGATACATGTTACCCGCTAGTGCTGTTATAGTCAGGCATACACCTTACACACCAATTACACCTACTTCGTCGATATTATGTTATTTCATTGATGATTCGAAGACGTGCGTATTTGCTTCTATTAATGTGTTGTAAGTTTCTATGTGTGGAGCATTTATGTACCTACAGGCTATCGCTCGCTTAAATTAATTTATTTAGCGTGATATCCAAGCATTGCAATTATGTACTTTATTTAATAGTTTATTTGACATTTCACATCTGCGTTATTCCATAATTTCACGTAAATAAATTACTTTACGATATAGCCGCGATATCGCACGGCTGAGTTTTGACCTATAACTGTGCAAGGAATAGCAAATTCACGGCGATGCTGCTACCTCATAGTCATAATCTATCACATATGTACAAGACGCCCAATGCTCACAGTTACGGGTTAAGACTTAGCCGTGCGATGTCGCGGTTATGTGGTACTATGTTTGCAATTACGCGCCGCTATCTTTTCGTAAGTTATGTTAGTCCGCTGGATTGCGATGAACTTATCGAGCTACTCTTCGAAATTTTGGCATCACTATTGTCGCCTAAAGGAAAATAAATTTTACGGAATGTTTCGAATAAGATACGGCGAAGTCCTTAATTTTATTTTATTTAATCTAAGTCCTCCTTTTAAACTTTATTCTAACTTCTCTTAAACTTTAATTGTTTTAAGTCTTTTTAACTTTAATTAAACTTTTAAGCTTTAAACTTAATAAGTCTAAACGTAATCACTTAACTTAGGGGAGGGTCTGGCCCTAGAGGTCAGTCCTGGCTCGTAGAGTCACTCGCTTGGCTTTTCCCACGCACTTCTAATTTACTAATCACTATCCGACGCTTAATTAATTACTACTTCTTACTTCTACTCTTGACTACTACTTCATGACCAATTAATTACTACCACTTTCACTGCTTTTAATTACTACCTGCGGGTTGGTCTCCCACCTTTTATACATTTCTAAATCTACGTCACAATCGATTCTTTTGTCCTGGTGGCTGGGGTTCGGTCCAAGGTACAAGGTTCTCAAGGTGTCACCATCAATTAACCCTTGACAAATTTGTTTCTTACAAAGGTTCTAAATAATTGCCTCAATCTTAATTGGCACATGTAAACATACACGGTTACATTCCGCAGAGTTCGCACAAGTGGAATGCGAGCATGTGTAACGCGGCTGACCTACTAATTGTTAATGGGTGCTGATCCTGCATAATTTTGAAACGCACACAATTGCAATAATAACGAAACGAAATTTAATTTACTTATTTTCCCAGATAATGACATCGTGACACTATAAAAAGAAATTACATTACATTACAGAATGAATTGCAACGGTCACTACATTACTATTAAAAAAAAGTCAGCAATGATGAACGGTTCAAATCGAACACCCGATATATATTACCCTCACATCTTCTTTTTCGTTACAACTACTTTTCTTACCTGTTTCATCGGGCATTATTTATTAGGAGAATGCTATTTTTATTGTAAACGCATAGGGAGTAGGTAGGGCAGAGTGCTAATTTAATTAGTAGGACATCATTCAAGCACGAACTTTCCTTATTTCTTACATGTACATTATGTGTTACATTAAACGTAGGACCTAATATTATTATAAATTCATTTTCAAACTCCAGTTCAACCTTTGCTCAAAAGACGTGCTCGCAAGTTGTATCAACGCACCTATGAATTAATATAAAAAGTGTTGCCTTGAAACCTATGTAGATGACCGATAGTAAACAAGTGAGTTTTGATGATATCGACTGTTTATTTCGACAGATGCGAAACAACAAGTTTTAATCTACGCTATATGGAATAAAAAAAAAAAACTTAACCTTAACCTATATATTCTGTAATTACTAATTATACTGTCTGGTTTACGAGGTATCTTTACCAACCAGTTTCTTGTGCGATGAAGGAACGAAGGTGGCCCACATGAGCGTAAACTCCAGGGTAACTAGGACGACCACATCCATATCCCCAAGATACCAATCCAGCGAGGACGTTGTTCACAATTAACGGACCACCGGAATCACCCTAAGAGAAAAAAGAAACCTTTGCATGTGATTTTGACAATAAGATTAAAGGAATGCACCTGGCAGGAGTTACGGGCACCCTTAGGAACACCAGCGCACAACATGCGATCGGTGACAGCAAAGACACCGTATGCTGCTCTACACTGGTTAAGACCGACGATTGATACACTGACAGCTTGTAAATTTGGAGAGAGTGCACCTCCTTCGACTAAAGCACCCCAGCCAGTCACGCGTGATGGTTCACCATCTTGCCAATCTTGATAATAATAAGGAAGTGTGACTGTGTTGACGGAAACTCCAGTGACGAAGTATCCGTTGGTTGAACAAACTGCTATATCATAATCGAATTCCCAATAATTGTACTGGGGGTGGATGACGAAGTTGCTTGCCCCAACCACTTGGCCACCGCTTGCGTGGTAGTTCGAACCCCCGCGGAAGCTCACCGCTTCGATGTATACTCTGAAAACATATTGTAGTAGCCGCCTTTATTTCTCGGCTTTCAAAAGGATGGCAAGTCACTCACCCTTCAGTGCAATGTGCGGCTGTTACGACCCAAGTTGGAGAAATAAGAGTAGCCCCGCAGATGTGGCTACCATAGAACAAGAAAGATAATTGAAATGGCACCCCGGTGATGTCGATTGCTTGACCGCCTACAATTCTGCCATCGGGTTGGGGTTTTGGGGATTGCACCTTTGATGGTGCGGCTAAAAATTACCAATACATTTATTTTACTAAAACAACTCTCAGAGAGTTGTCAAAAACGAAAACAAAACTGGGAGGAATTGGTTCGGAAGCTACTAGTCATTGCACCCCCAAGACTTCGAATTTCTTTACCGACTGGTGGTGTACCCAACAAGTTTAGTCTTCGTGCATTGGCCCGATTTGGGGGAAAATGTGACTGATTGGCCAGTCATCTCACCCTCAAACTAGGGTGGAACAAATCTCCTGGATCAGGACCTGGAACAACTAATTAACTTTCGCGCTTGGTGTGATAGTACCGTGAGAGTTCTTTCTTGACACGATAATCCTTACATCTGCAAAGTTGCTTGCGGAATTTAAACACTCTAAGTAATAGTGAAATCAAGAAATTCGTTTTCACAGCTGCAACTTTTTTTTTCAAAGTCCAAGAGACCTTATTGAACTTGGGATTTTATTAACCCAGCGGTATTTAGGGAATTGCTGTGGATTTTAAGTAAAAGGAGAAATTGGCAAACCTTGAAGGGAAGCAACAGATGAAAGTATTCGCAAAGATGGAATCCTGGACGTTGGAAAAGATAGGGAATGGTGGAGTTGACAAGGACTTAAAGGAGTACAACAATAAATAATTTTAAAAAAAGTAACTTCCGTTCACTTACCGATGGCCAAGGCAAGAACTGCTGCGAACACCAAAAGTCCCTTCATCTTTCCAAAACTCAGTGATGTATTTGGGAACAACTGCGGATTTTATAGGCGGATTATCATGCTAGATAAAAAAAAAATAAGAGAAAACGCACTTATAAGTAAGGACGATGGGGCTTATCGTTGGCATCGATTGCTTAAGACCATACAAGAAAGCTCTGTTTTATCAACTTGAAGATGCGCATATTTAATCTTAACGTTGTTTGTTGCGACAAAAAAATCTAATTGGGTTATTTGAAGTACCTTCTTTACGCAATTTCCTCTCCACAAACACCTTGTACTTTAACTAGAACCGATCCAATTACAACAAAATCTATGACAGCAAATCAGTTTTGATACAACCAAAGCGAAGCGAAGGCCAAAATAGATTGCGATAAATCTACGTGAGATTGACGGTCATTATTGATTAAAGAAATAGTTTTTAGTTCCGAAACTTATTTGCACGGTGACAGGCATTTCGTAGTGCGTGTACTGGGTGGAGAAGAGGGCCAAGGATGCTGCCCTGTGGAATACCAGATGTAATTAGAAATTGGAAGAAAGAAAGAAATTCACCTTTCTTCATGACGTCCAGCTGCCATAGCAACACCAACTAGTGTTTCTTCTGTAATTCAAGCATCGACATTAGCCAGGTTTCTATTGTAATCGAGGTTCGTTTAGACATTCAGACTGAAAGGGAGAATAGGAACAAGAAAAATAAAATAAATCTGATTTCTTTTTTTTAATAAATTTAATATTTGTGTTTAAATTTACGCACACTTTGGTTTTTAAATGCCAGTTTGTCGTATGATGAAAGAACGGAGGTGCTCATTTTCCTCGGTAGACGAACATATTCGAGACATACTCCCATTACATACACCTCAAGAACAAGTTCATACAGCAGCCCTGCAGTCTACAAATCCTTCATTGGAGAAAGTTTTGCAAATTGCGACTACCTTCGAAACGACTAAATTAGCCAAACAGATACTACCGGTGAAGATCGTACGACTCAAATGGAAGTGAACGAGCTTTCATCCGACTACAATCAACGTAGAAGCCGATCTCAAGCCCGCACATCCTTGAAGACGAAGCAGACGCAACGGCACCAAAGTTGTCATTCTACAGTTTCTAATCCGAAGGTCAAATCTTGCCCCGACTGACATGTCAAGCATAAACGTTCAGCGATGGTTCAGCGTGTCGATTTTTGAAAGCTACATCTGTCAAAAGCATCAAACTATTTTTTCCAACGGACTGGATACGATCCGAACAAGAAAGGACGCGACGAGATTGAAAATGGAGGAGGTCGCTAAGACGCGCGAAAATTACCGACGATAACCAATGATGAGCTACCAAGGAGTCACATGGTGCCTTCATAGCCTTTGGATGTGGAGCGTTCGCATCACGCAGGTTTCCCCTATAGCGATGTAAATGAGGAGGAACAGTGTAGCCAACTGTGCCAAAACGCAGTTGAATGATACCGTATCGCCACGATGTTTTGGCGGCAAATTTGAAACGTAGCAATAGCCAGCGCACCAGCATGGCACCAGCCATATTCCAGCACCTCATTGGACAAGTGATAAACGGCCTCCCTAGTTGCGCGAGTTATTTGGATGACATCATAATCACAGGTACAGGTACAGAAGATTACTTAGGAACTCTTAATGAATTATTTACTCGACTGGAAACCAGTGGTCTCAAGTGCAACTTGAAGAAATGCGAATTTTTTCGACCTGAAGTTGAATACCTGGATAATGTTATTTCCGAAAAAGGAATTCGCCCTTCCGAGTTCGGCATTATAGCAATCAAGAAACTTCCACGCTTCCATTCTTAGGAAAAGTCAACTACTATGGCAAGTTTATCCCCAACTTCTCAGAGATTGCTGGTCCACTGAATGAGCTTCGAAAACAAGGCATGCCTTTCCATTGAACGAGTTCACAAGAATCTGCTTTTCAAAAACTTAAAAAGAATATTATCTTGTGCACTACTAGCCCGATTCACCTCTAATTTTGGCCACTGATGGCATTGGAGCAGTCTTGTCGCACCGTGACGCTTCTAGTCAAGAACATCCGATCGCTTTTGCGTCAAAGACCATGAATGAACACGAGAAGCGTTACAGCCAAATTGAAAAGGAAGCTCTTGCGATTGTCTACGGAATTAAGAAGTTCCATATGGTCGCTCATATGAATTGCAAACGGATCACAAACCCTCAGTTGCTATATTCAGTCCAAATAAAAAGCTGCCAGCAACCTCAATTCAGCGCCTTCAGTGATGGGTTACAACTATACCATTTGATATCAAGCAACCAATTGGATCAGACATCACATTCGACAAAAGTGAAGAATCTTGTTTCCAACTTAATCTTAAGATCAACGAGAACATCGAAAGTTTTCCAATAACTTCAGAACGAATTGCAGCTGCCACATCTGAAGATTAAACTTTATCTCAAATTTGCAAGTTTATCATTGAAGGATGGCCCGAAATAGTGACCAACGGAAAACAGAAAATTTACTTCACTCTCCGTGCTGTACCAAACTGACGAACACTCAAGAATAATAATACCTTCCCGCCTGCAGTGCAAGATTTTGGATGTGCTACACCAGGGACATCGGGGAGTAGTTAGGATGAAACGGCTTGCTCGACGTCATTGTTAGTGGTCCGGCATCGATAAAAATGTTGAAGATTTCGTCAAGAAATGTGAGCCCAATCCACCATGAGAGTTTGAACAATGGCCACAAGCAAACAAACCTTGGGACAGGATTCATGTTGACTGGTTGATCTGCATAGATGCCTTCTCAAAATATTCTTTTATTATACAAGTTCCAAACATCACACGTGAAACTACCATCGCAGCTCTAGAAAAAATATTTCTCCTAGATGGTCTGCCAAGTACCATCGTTTCTGATAACGGTACTCAGTTTACATCTACCCAGTTTAAACAGTTCTGTCAAGAAAATGGGATCGAGCGTCTCACTACAGCACTCTTCCATCCAGCATCAAATGGACAGGCTGAACGATTCGCTCGTACTTTTAAGACAGCCATAAATAAAGCATTGTGGGGAGGAGGAAGTATGAGGAGAGCCCTAGAAGATCTACTACTTACCTACGGAACAACTCCACAACCCACCTGCGGAACTACTTGACGGTAGACAACCAAGAACACTACTGTCGTTGCTCAAACCATCATCAGAGTATCAACCAAGTTCTCGAAATGCGAACACATTTTCATGAAGTTCTTCAAGCCACAAGAACATTGGCTTAAAGGAACAATCATTAAATCTACTTGATACGATCAAGCAGTGGGCTTCATCGTCGCGTCGTCGTCAGAATCAGATTCATAAAAACCGTGGCAATGTCGAACGCGATGACGACGACTATCAGCTGAGCTTACAGTTATGATTGGCTGCCCAAAATGCCCAAAGTAATTTAAAATTTGCTGAAAGGGAGAACATTCCTGGAACGAACAGCGTACAAGAACCTTCTTTGATCGCTCGAAGATCGACTACACTTCGAAAACCACCTGTTCGTTTTTCAACAGGCTCAAGAAATCAAGAGGGAAGAAATAAAATGTATTGTTAACATTAACGCGTAGGCGTTTTTCTGGAGCCTCATATCTTCTTTTTTGTTACAACTAGCTTTCTTTTCTGTTTCACTGGGCATTATTTATTAGGACAATTTAGTTTTCATTCTTGAAAAGGTGTAGGGAGTAGAACAGGGTGCTTGCTAATTTGATTAGTACATCCGACCCTACACCATTATACGTTATGGATTATGTTAAGCGTATTTTTTGTATCTCATGAACGTCTTAGTTATTATTATAAATTCATTTTCAAATTCCAATTCAACCTTTGCCCAAAAGATGTGCTCTCAAGTTGTAACAACGCACTTATTAATTAATACAAAAAGTGATGCCTTCAATCCGTATCTACCTTTTTGCTCTCAACAATTACCTAGCAATCTGTGTGGGGAGATAAACGATGGTAATCAAAATTTTGTTTTTGTGAGTGAATCTTGATGGTATCAGCTGTTTATTTCGACACATCCGAAATAACAAGATATCAGTTTTAATCTGCGAAATATGGAATTAAAAAAAACTCAGGCGAAACTTAATCTAGATATATTCTGCAATTACACAGTCCGATTTACAAGGTATCTTTATATACCGGTTTGTTGCGAGATGAAGGAACGAAGATAGCCCACGTGAGAGTATACTCCAGGGAAACCAGGACGAGCGCAGCCATATCCCCAAGATACCAATCCAGCGAGCTCGTAGTTCACAGTTAATGGACCGCCGGAATCACCCTAAGAGAAAAGAATTACGTTTGCATGTAATTTTGACAATCAATAAGGTACCTGGCAGGCGTCAAGACCACCCTGAGGAACTCCTGCGCACAACATGCGATCGGTAACGGCAGCTACTCCGTATGCTGCTCTGCACTGGTTAAGGCCGACGATTGGTACGCTGACAGCTTGTAAATTTGGAGAGAGTGCACCTCCTTCGACTAAAGTACCCCAACCAGTCACGCGAGATGGTTCACCATCTTCCCAGTCTTGACCCTCATAAGGGAGTGAGACTATGTTGACAGAAACCCCGATGACGAAGGACCCGAATGTTGAATAAACTGCTATATCATAATCGATTTCCCAAGAATCGTACTGGGGGTGCATGACGACGGCGCTTGCCCCAACCACTTGGCCACCGCTTGCGTGGTAGCTCGAACCCCCGCGGAAGCTCACCGAAAAGACGGATACTCTGAAAATATCAAAGCCGCCGCCCTTATTTCATGGCGTTCAAAAGGCTGTGGCAAATCACTCACGCTTCAGCGCAATGTCCGGCTGTTACGACCCAACTTGGGGAAATAAGGGCAGCCCCGCAGATGTGGCTGCCAAAGGCCAAGAAAGATAATTGATATGGCACCCCGGTGATGTCGATTGCTTGACCGCCTACAATTCTGCCATCGGGTTGGGGTTTTGGGGATCGCACCTTTGGTGGTGCGGCTAAAAATTACCAATACATTTATTTTACTAAAACAACTTTCAATTTCTGAAAGTTGTCAAAAACGAAAACAAAACTGGGAGGAATTGGTTCGGAAGCTACTAGTCATTGCACCCCCAAGACTTCGAATTTCTTTAACGACTGCTGGTGTACCCAACAAATTTAGTCTTCGTGCATTGGCCCGATTTGGGGGAAAATGTGACTGATTGGCCAGTTATCTCACCCTCAAACTAGGGTGGAACAAATCTCCTGGATCAGGACCTGGATCAACTAATTAACTTTGCGCTTGGTGCGATAGTACCGTGAAAGTTCCTTCTTGACACGTTCATTCTTACATCTGCAAAGTTGGTTGCCGAATTTAAGCACTCTGAGTAACAGAAAAGTCAAGAAATCGTTTTCACAGCCGCAACTTTTTTTCAAAGTCCAAGGACTTTATTAATCCAGCGGTATTTATGGAATCATTGTGGATCTAAAGTAACAGAGGAAACCGGCAAACCTTAAAGGGAAGAAGCAGATGGAATCCTGGACGTTGGAAAGGAAAGGGAATGGTGGAACATGGAAAAGCAGGTAATTGATTGACACGAAGTTAAAGGAGCACAACAATAAATAATAAAAACAAATCATCGAATTTCCATTCACTTACCGATGGTCAAGGCAAGAACTGCTGCGAACACCAAAAGGGCCTTCATCTTTCCAAAACTGAATGATGTGTTTGGGAACAACGGCGGACTTTATAGGCGATCGGCAGGATTATCATCACCGATTAAATCAAGACGCACGCGCACAGATAAGGACGATAGGGCTTATCGTTGGCATCGGTTGTTTAAGGCGATACAAGAAAGCTCTGTTTTATCAGCACGAAGGTGCGAGTATTTAATAAATTTTGTTTGTTGCTATAAAAATATCTAACTGAGTTATTTGAAGTACCTTCTTTGCACAATTTCTTCTCCTTAAACAAATGTTTTAACAGGTTGACTGCGTCGACTGCGTGTTAGGGGGTCATTCTAATCGGGGTTGCAAGTTACAACTTGATATGATCCTACTTCCGAACATTATCGAGACTGCACAACGTTTGTAACCTGTTACCACCGGACATTGAAGAGACTGGAGCTTCCTACCAGTTGCTAAGGAGGTACCACCGCTGCTAGGTTGCAAATCCGATTAGATTGACCCCCTTACTCTTTGTTGTGATGTGGTGCACTGCGAAGCCTATAATTAGGACCGATACTCTTTTGAACGCCAAGCAGGTTGATATATTGTTACGGTAATAATTTAAGTAACATGAAATAAGGGTCGTAGCTCAGTATAACAAAACATTTATTAACAATTAATTACAACTACTTACATCTTATTTTGGGCACTTACAGACAAACAGACTACATGACACTCTGACTAGATGGAACTCTAATTATGCCGCTAACGTTCGATTTGTCGCCTTTTTATAGGGGTTTTGTTCCCGGGGTATTGCGTCAATTGTTGCCTTGACATTTAGATTTGCACACGGCACGACTTTTGTCTTCAGATCTATGCACGCAGATGAGTCATATGATATCCGTTCACTCGGTTTCCTCGTCAGAGCGTTCTCGTTTCGTTAAGTTGCCGCCATGAATTTTGATAGATGCCAGAATCTGACACGAAAAAATATTATAACAATTCCACACCACTGATCTGATTATGTTGCCAAATACCAAGGAGTCCGTTTCGATCTGTTTGTTTTACCCCTATGCATTACAGTCGAGCTGGCAACAATGTCTCCGTCTCAGTGTACTAAAATCATAACCATAAAATTAAAAACCGTTTCATCTGACGTCTACATTTCATTGTGAAACCAACAAAAATGTCACCCTACTCTGACGAGGAAACCGAGTGAATGGATAATACCTTGACATTTAGATTTGCACACGGCACACGAATGAATCATACGCCTTGACGTTTGCATTCGGATGTGCAGGCGCATCTATGCAACGCGGGTGAGTCATACGTTACATAATTGCAAATGAGTCATTCTTATGTTTACGATTCGCTCGACTGACTTTCAGCTGTGCATCTTTGGTGGTCTTCTCATCCTAGTTACAACATGCCTGATGTAGTGGTAGTAGTGGTTGAATAAGAAATACGTGTGAAATCGGGTATTGTTTAATAAAATCAGAATATCATCTCGTACAAGAAAAATACTGCGTTAGCTCAATGTGAGCTACAAAGTGATCACGCATCAGGTTCGTTAGGAGACTCTGAAACACCGAAAACACGTGAGCAAAATGGATGCCTCACTGAAGAGGAACAAGGTAATGACGCAGCTGGCTTTTCGAACGAATATGATATTCAAAATTTTACAATCAACGTTTTGCACGATGAATCACAAAACGGGCACGCGTCAGGTCCGTTGGAAGACCCTGAAACATCGAAAACACATGCGAAGAATGTATGTGTTACTGAAATGGAGCAAGGCAATGAAACGGCTGGTTTTTCGAACGATTATGCCATTCAAGGTTTTACAAAGAACATTTTATGTGATGAATTCTGAAGTTCATGCAGATTTAGACTGCGACGACTCTGTTTTGGATAAAACCTTTGTACCGCCGCTGTCAGACTCTCAGAGTGATTACTCTAGTGACGATGATCATCTGCAATACGCTGACACTGAGAATGATGCTGATTTGGATGTGGCGATGAGAAGTTTTGCGTTGAATCAAAATGAATGGCATGAGTAGATATACTATGCCGGTTCTAGGCCAATTCTCCGTAAGATTTAACATGGGCCTCGAAATTGCAATTTTTGGCGCGTATGTGGGTGAGGGGGGGGTGAGGTCTGAATGGAGGGACGGGGAGGAGGTCGCGCGCAAGCAGCAGGGAGACGCGGGCAAGCGGGAGTGGGAGGGGGGACGCGACAGTGGATAGCGAGATTTGCGACCTTGGTACATTTTGGCGTAGTTGGAGCGGTTTTTTGGAAACGGAGGGTGTTTCGCAAATTCTACCATCAGTTTTGATTTTTTTTTATTCCGCTTCTTAATTCGGAAACTGGTAAAAACAGGTAGCAGTTTGCGAGCTGTTTTCAGAAACTGGTAAAAACAGGTAGCGGTTTGCGAGCTATTTTCAGAAACTGGTAAAAACAGGTAGCAGTTTTCGAGCAGTTAAAATCAGTTTATAGTTGTGACAGGTAGCAGTATACATATAATACTCGAGACAACAACCGAGCATCGATGACGCGACATGCAAGGTTTACCAAGGTCGCGAGTCTCGCTATCCACTGCCTCGTCCCCCTCCTCCCGCTCCCGCTTGCCGGTGTCTCCCTGCTGCTTGCGCGCGACCCCCTCCCTTCGTGTAAATAGCGCAGTCTTCGATTTTCAAATGTTTCTTGCAAGGGAATCCCCGATTTTTAATTCGTTTTTTCTTGGCCTTCTTATTTAGATATAGGCAAATATTATTCATCTTTAATTAAGTTGTTTTAAATATAAGAGTAGGGGCAGTTCACTATCATCATCATCGGAATCTAGCTTTGGGATTAGATAAAGGTTTATATTTTTCAGAATATCGTATGCTACTAGGAAAATTTAAAAGGAAGGACATTTAATTTCATCACCCTGTATACAGAGAACGAAGCCGTTTAGACCTCGTATGTATAGGAACTTGTTCGCTTAAAATCAGCCCAGGAATTACCCCTTCAATACTTTTGCAAACATTAACTTACACCCTGTATAATAAAATTAAATTCCGGACGGAATTATCATAACAAATGAAGGTTGTTTTTAATCGTAGAGTTTTTTGACTGGAAGCTAAGATCTCTCGAAACCGTTTACATTAGAAATCATAATGTCTGTTGACTGCATGTACAGGATGTTCAACTTGAACGGATGACCATAGCTAACTCTTTTATCTTTGAAGATAGAAATTCGGTTCGATTAGCAAAGATCCTCTTATTCTCATGCTGATTCTAAATTTCTAATCAGAAAAATAATACTGCTTCTAGACAATATTTGGACAAACGTCTCTATTTTTCTTTCTCGTTACAGCGATGCCAAAGTTTCTTAACAAAATAATCGTTCAAATAAGTAGGCCACGTTCCCGTATAAAATCAAGTTGCCTAAGTAAATGATAAACGATATCAACAAATAAATGAAAGTCATCATCATCTTTAGCAATTTTCTTTGAAGAATTTACATTAATTACAATGAACAAATTGCTAGCGACGATGATGCCTTGATCTTTTACATAAACATGGCCTACTCATTTCAAAACCATTTTTTGCAATTATTGTATTATTTTGTAAGCTTGGTATCACACGTTACAACTACTTTTCTTACCTGTTTCATCGGGCATTATTTATTAGGAGAATGCTATTTTTTATTGTAAACGCATAGGGAGTAGGTAGGGCAGAGTGCTAATTTAATTAGTAGGACATCATTCAAGCACGAACTTTCCTTATTTCTTACATGTACATTATATGTTCTATTAAACGTAGGACCTAACATTATTATAAATTCATTTTCAAATTCCATTTCAACCTTTGCCCAAAAGACGTGCTCGCAAGTTGTATCAACGCACCTATTAATTAATATAAAAAGTGTTGCCTTGAAACCTATGTAGATGACCGATAGTAAACAAGTGAGTTTTGATGATATCGACTGTTTATTTCGACAGATGCGAAACAACAAGTTTTAATCTACGCTATATGGAATTAAAAAAAACTTAACCTTAACCTATATATTCTGTAATTACTAATTATACTGTCTGGTTTACAAGGTATCTTTACAAACCAGTTTCTTGTGCGATGAAGGAACGAAGGCGGCCCACATGAGCGTATACTCCAGGGTAATTAGGACGAGCGCAGCCATATCCCCAAGATACCAACCCAGCGAGGACGTTGTTCACAGTTAACGGACCACCGGCATCACCCTAAGAGAAAAAAAATAACGTTTGCACATAACATTTGACTAAAGGAATGCACCTGGCAGGAGTCAAGACCACCCTGAGGAACTCCAGCGCACAACATGCGCTCGGTGACAGCAAAGACTCCGTATGCTGCTCTACACTGGTTAAGACCGACGATTGGTACACTAACAGCTTGTAAATTTGGAGAGATCGCCCCTCCTTCGATTAAAGAACCCCAGCCAGTCACACGAGATGGTTCACCATCTTGCCAATCTTGCCAATAATAGGGAAGTAAGACTGGGTTGACGGAAACTCCAGTGACGAAGTATCCGTTGGTTGAATAAACTGCTATGTCATAATCGTATTCCCAATAATTGTACTGGGGGTGGATGACGACGTTGCTTGCCCCAACCACTTGGCCACCGCTTGCGTGGTAGTTGGAACCCCCGCGGAAGCTCACCGAATGGACGTATACTCTGAAAACATATTGAAGTAGCCGCCCTTATTTCTCGGCGTTCAAAAGGATGGCAAGTCACTCACCCTTCAGCGCAATGTGCGGTTGTTACGACCCACGTTGGAGAAATAAGAGTAGCCCCGCAGATGTGGCTACCATAGAACAAGAAAGATAATTGAAATGGCACCCCGGTGATGTCGATTGCTTGACCGCCTACAATTCTGCCATCGGGTTGGGGTTTTGGGGATCGCACCTTTGATGGTGCGGCTAAAAATTACCAATACATTTGTTTTACTAAAACAACTTTCAGAAAGTTGTCAAAAACAAAAACAAAACTGGGAGGAATTGGTTCGGAAGCTACTAGTCATTGCACCCCCAAGACTTCGAATTTCTTTACCGACTGGTGGTGTACCCAACAAGTTTAGTCTTCGTGCATTGGCCCGATTTGGGGGAAAATGTGACTGATTGGCCAGTCATCTCACCCTCAAACTAGGGTGGAACAAATCTCCTGGATCAGGACCTGGAACAACTAATTAACTTTCGCGCTTGGTGTGATAGTACCGTGAGAGTTCTTTCTTCACACAATAATCCTTATATCTGCAAAGTTACCTGCGGAATTTAAACACTTTAAGTAATAGTGAAATCAAGAAATTCGTTTTCACAGCCGCAACTTTTTTTTTTCAAAGTCCAAGAGACCTTATTGAACTTGGGACTTTATTAACCCAGCGGTATTCAGGGAATTGCTGTGGATTTTAAGTAAAAGAAGAAATCGGCAAACCTTGAAGGGATGCAACAGATGAAAGTATTCGCAAAGATGGAATCCTGGACGTTGGAAACGATAGGGAATGGTGGAGTTGACACGGACTTAAAGGAGTACAACAATAAATAATTTTAAAAAAGTAACTTCCGTTCACTTACCGATGGCCAAGGCAAAAACTGCTGCGAACACCAAAAGTCCCTTCATCTTTCCAAAAATCAGTGATGTATTTGGGAACAACCGCGGATTTTATAGGCGGATTATCATCACAGATAAAAAAAAATTAAGAGAAAACGCACTTATAAGTAAGGACGATGGGGCTTATCGTTGGCATCGATTGCTTAAGACCATACAAGAAAGCTCTGTTTTATCAACTTGAAGATGCGCATATTTATCTTAACGTTGTTTGTTGCGACAAAAATATCTAACTGGCTTATTTGAAGTACCTTCTTTACGCAATTTCCTCTCCATAAACACCTTGTACTTTAACTATCCAATTACAACAGAATCTGTGACAGCAAATCAGTTTTGGTACAACCAAAGCGAAGGCCAAAATAGATTGAGATAAATCTACGTGAGATTGACGGTCATTATTCATTTTAGAAATAGTTTTTAGTTCCGAAACTTGCTACACGAGGGACGTTAGGGAGTAGTTAGAATGAAACGGCTTGCTCGACGTCATTGTTGGTGGTCCGGCATCGATAAAAATGTTGAAGATTTAGTCATGAAATGTGAGTCCTACCAACACATCAAGCTCAATCCACGAGAATTCGAACAATGGCCACAAGCAAACAAACCTTGGGACAGGATTCATGTTGACTGGTTGGTTTGTATATAATAGATGCCTTCTCAAAATATTCTCTTATTATACAAGTTCCAAACTACCATTGCAGCTCTAGAAAAAATATTCCTCGTAGAAGGTCTGCCAAGTACTATTGTTTCTGATAACGGTACTCAGCTTACATCTAGCCAGTTTAAACGGTTCTGTCAAGAAAATAGGATCGAGCATCTTACTACAGCACCATTTCATCCGGTATCCAATGGACAGGCTGAACGATTCGTTCGTACTTTTAAGACGGCCATGAAAAAAACAGTGTGGGGAAGAGGAAGGCTCTCTAGAAAAACTTCTACTTACCTGCCGAATAACTCCATATCCCAATTTAGATAAATTACCTGCGGAACTGCTTTACGGTAGACAACTGTCGTTCCTCAAACCATCGTCAGAATATCAACCAAGTTCTCCCCCAGGCGAACACATTTTCATGACGTTCTTCAAGCCACAAGAACATTGGCTTAAAGGAACAACGCATCGCGTCGTCATCAGAATCAAATTCGTAAAAACCATGGCAACGTCGAACGCAATGACGATGACTATCAGCTGAGCTCACAGTTACGATTAACTGCACAAAATGCCCGAAGTAATGTAAAATTTGCTGAAAGTGAGAACATTCCTAGATCGAGAAGCATACAGGAACCTTCTTTAGTCGCTAGAAGATCGAGTAGACTTCCAAAACCACCTGTTCGATTTTCAACAGGCTCAAGAAATCAAGAGGGAAGAAATAAAATGTATTGTTAACTGTAACGCGTAGGCGTCTTTTTGGAGCCTCATATCTTCTTTTTTGTTACAACTAGCTTTCTTTTCCGTTTCACTGGGCATTATTTATTAGGACAATTTAGTTTTCATTCTTGAAAAGGTGTAGGGAGTAGAACAGGGTGCTAATTTGATTAGTACATCCGACCCTACACCATTATACGTTATGGATTATGTTAAACGTATTTTTTGTATCTCATAAACGTCTTAGTTATTATTATAAATTCATTTTCAAATTCCAATTCAACCTTTGCCCAAAAGATGTGCTCTCAAGTTGTATCAACGCACTTATTAATTAATACAAAAAGTGATGCCTTCAATCCGTATCTACCTTTTTGCTCTCAACAATTACCTAGCAACCTGTGTGGGGAGATAAACGATGGTAATCAAAATTTTGTTTTTGTGAGTGAATCTTGATGGTATCGGCTGTTTATTTCGACACATCCGAAATAACAAGATATCAGTTTTAATCTGCGACATATGGAATTAAAAAAACTCAGGCGAAACTTAACCTAGATATATTCTGCAATTATACAGTCCGATTTACAAGGTATCTTTATATACCGGTTAGTTGCGAGATGAAGGAACGAATATCAACAGCACCTACATGAGTGTATACTCCAGGGAAATTAGGGCGAGCGCAGCCATATCCCCAAGATACCAATCCAGCGAGAACGTTGTTCACAGTTAATGGGCCACCGGAATCACCCTAAGAGAAAAAGAAATAACGTTTACATGTGATTTTGACAATAAGATAAAAGGAATGTACCTGGCAGGCATCAAGGCCACCTTGGGGAACTCCAGCGCACAACATGCGTTCAGTGACAGCACTGTATCCGTATGCTGCCCTGCACTCCTCAAGACTAACGATCGGTACGTTAACAGCTTGCACATATGAAGAAAGTGAACCTCCTTCGGATGTAGTACCCCAACCAGTCACGCGAGATGGTTCACCAGCTGCCCAGTTTTGACCGTGCTGAGGCAGTACGACTGCCCCTCCAATGATGAAGGATGCGCTGGTTGAATAAACTGCGACATCATTATCAATATTCCAAGAATCGTATTGAGGATGTATGGCGACGGTGCTAGCAGCAACCACTTGGCCACCGGTTGCGTGGTAGTTTGAACCAGCACGGAAACTCACGGAAAGAACATTTACTCTGAAAAAAAAAATCTTTTTTTTAACCAACCACACACTCCTCCAATCGCTACCAAAAGATTCGACTAGTCTTTATTTTATTTTTATATCTTGTACTCACGCATCAGCACAATGCCCAGCAGTAACGACCCAATTTGAAGAAATGATAACAGCTCCGCAGATGTGACTACCAAAAGCCAAGAAACTAAGTTGGTACGAAATCTCAGAGATGTCGATTGCTTGACCGCCCACAATCCTGCCATCGAGCTGAGGTTTTGGAGACCTCACCTTTGGTGGTAGGGCTGAGGTAATAATAATAATAATAATAAATATCAAAATTGGTAATTTCACAAACTAAATAAACTTACCGACGGCCAAAGCGAGAAGTGCTGCGAGTACCAAAAGTCCCTTCATCTTTGCGAAACTGGTGACATTAGGGAGTAAGCGCAGGTTTTATAGGCGTTCGGAGGAAGGATTATCATCGCAGATAAGCGATTTTGGAGACGGAGATCCACCGATAAGAAGGGGAACTGTGCGTGTTGGCTGGACTTTATCGACAAGTGGTCCTTCTAACTTACTTGCATGAATTATTTTAGGCCATCCTCTTATCACTCGAGTGCCTTTTTATTAACAAATTCGAAAGAAAGAGCCTATTAATAGTTCGCAAGTACTCATCCGTAACAAATTTTTTTTGCGACGTATTTGAATAAATTCAGAAAAAAAGGATTTGGATTTTTTTTTAATCATCCGACAATACTACTTGCGTCCCATTGTATTTGTATTTGTAGTTTGTTGTATGCGTGTGCAAAATGATAAGTCTTGTCAAATCACAAGTGCCACATCCTGTTTGGTGATTAATTAATTTGATAACGTAAGCTCGTACCTTTGTTAAGAATTTGAATGCACTTGTATACAAGAATTGCAGAAATATGTGTATGCGGTATACGGATTGGAAATTGGTTTGAGTGGTAAAGCAGTTTGCATGAGGGACAAGACAGAGAAAGAGTAAACTTAGTAAAGACAGACAGACGAGAACTGCAACAATAAACTGTGGAGGTATGAGACGCGCGAGCCATCCCGTTCTATTGCGGCATGTTTTATGTTAAACGTTTAATTATTGTTTGATACTATTGCAAAAACCAATCGTTGACCATAATAAGTGAATTGTGTGAAAAGGAAGGAATATTCGAAACACAGTGGATAGCCGACTTACGTGGTCAGGCAACAGCCTGCCATTTCATTTGTCCACACGAAGGCTGCGGACAATCGCTTGTTGATGAATACAAAATGATTACAAAATGCAGAACCAACTCTAGATGATGTACTAAAAGTCGCTCAAGTATGTGAGCCTACGCAAGCAGTGAGGCAGCTTATGGGCAGTGAAGAATCGACTGCGGACGTCAACTAAATGTCAAGCAATTACAATCGACGAGGCCGATCGAAGTTAAGAAGACGTAAGGATGACAACAAGCAACAGCATCCTGAGAGTGGAAAGGGCCAACCAAGAAACAAGTGGCAATCTTGTCCAGATTGCGGAACCAAGCACCAGCGAGTTACAATTTTATAATTGTGGTAAGACCGGCCACATTCGGGCGGTTTGCTCAAGGAAAAGGAGGTCAAGGACGATCCGGTTCAAAGCAGCGCAGCGGGGCGACGGTAGTGGTCAACGGCAACTCCATCAACTTTTCAGCAACACTGGCAGCGTTCAGTTGGATGAACCAGTGCCACGATACCGTGTTAGAGTCATGGTCAATAACTGTCCAGTAAAATTCTTAATGGATTCAGGAGCGTCGACTTCAGTGATTGTGTTGACAACGTACGAAACGTTGGGTAGTCCTACAGCGTTTTCGATTCACCTGCATCGGTTGCACTCAGTGTATATGCAGCTTCTTTTAACCTCATGCAATAACATGAGTGTGCTGATACGCATGTTCCGACTGAGAAGACACTGGGTGCAAGGAACTATTGTCAAACCGATTGGACGCATGATGTTCCTGATCCAGGCAGAAAACGACCTTCATCGCCAACATCGAAGTCAAGCTACGTGTTCGGCAGGATGATGATGAGTTGGAATTAAATCGAGCGCTACACGAAATGCTGTGATCACTCAACCAGCCCAGGCGGAAACTAAAACCACCGTGGAAGAAAAACGCGAGGCAGTTCCTGAAGCGGTGAAGAAATCAATAGAGTCACGACGGTAAAAACGTCTACGAAAGCCAGTGGTTCGTTTTTCGTCCTCGTAATGAACATTTTGAGGGCGAGGAAGTGTTGCGTTCTTTGTAAATGTGTTTTAGAAATCGTACGCATAAAAACGAATCGAGTTGCTACCTAGCCGTGCGGATAGGCAGAAGTTTAACACCGGAGCGATTAAAATCCGGTGCCGCCGGCAGCTACAGTGGGACGGGGCGGGTTCACATCCAAAGTGTCGTAGTACAACGCTACGCAATGCTACATGCACAAACGCGACACAGAATTATGACCACCGACAAACAATAAATAACTCAATAAAGATCCGACCTGTATGTCCGGCGTGTTCGTCTGTCGAGTCGATGGAGGCGGCCGGCTACGGGGCACTTCCGCGGACTGTCGGCTTCCTCGGCGTGTGTCAACTGGTGCGTGCACTGGTACTAGCGGTGATGCTACGATTGGTGTTACAGTCGTAGAACAAAAAAAAGACAGGAAAGAAAAGCCTATAAGCAAAAAATGAACGGACATAAGGGCCAGATAGAGAGAAACAGCAACCAAACTTACCTAGTCGAGTAGGGCTAGGCTGGCACAAACCGCGGAGAGGCGGCTTTTTCGCCTCAAGTGAACCAGTAAAATTCGGCGCACAGCCGTACAAATCTACTTTCACCTCCTTGGTGAAGTGGAACAAGTTAACACGGAACTACCAACGAAAAACGTGCGGTTCACTGGACGAACAGAAAATTAATGAAAAGACCAAGGGTCATGTCAGCAAACGCAGTAATTTTGGAAAAATGACAGAAAAAGAAACCGACCATCCGTTGTCGTTCGCACCGTGAAGTAGTACGCCTTAAATAATCGCAGCGTAAAAGTAATTTCAATCTTAAGCAAGAGTGGGGCTAATTTTTAATTCTAATCTGAAAATAGGTTGAGGCGCGCTAAAAATAGATTGCGGCGTTGGAATGTACTATACAGGGTGTGTTCGTACACAAGCGGAAAATAAACTGTAACAGAGTTTCAAAAAAAATAGTAGTTGTTAATATAAAAATATGTATGTACGTCTGTCAACATTAAAATAATTTTGGATTACCCTTACCTTTTTGTCACATTTTCTTTCTTCTTTTTATTTAACTTTGAAAACTTCTTCCCTAGAATATTACCTTCCATATTTTCTGTGTCGTTCTCTTTGATCTGCTTCTTTCCGTTTTGCTTCGGAAACCTTCCGCCTTAATCATCTTCTTCCATTCTTGTCGTGCAAGGTCTCTTACTGACTAAAGTCTAGAACACAATGCTCAAGTAAAAATTTTAAGGACACTTTTACAATCTCTGAAAACAGACGTGGCAAGACACAATGTAAAACTTATCCTGACGTAATCAAGTGATGACAGGGAAATTCCCGTATAGGTGATTGGAATAAGTTAAATCTTGGCTCGACCAATCAGAAGTCCTGACAGTTTTCGTTCCTCAAATCTGTGAAGTTAAAGTTGTGAGTTATAATAGGTTATACCTAGAACGTGAACGTGAGATGTCGAAAATGGAACAATTTTAAGCAGCATTAGTAAACAAGTAAATAAACTAACATTAACCAGTAATAATTTTGTTGGTTCTGTTTCTCACCCACGACTAAAGCAAGAGCTGTTGTAAGTACGGAAATACTTTTTTCATACTTGCCAAGCTTATTGGCAATAACTTTGCCAGTAATTAGCCTTATCGCAGGATTTGGACCCAAAAGATTGTCTTGAGGGTTTCGTTAGATTGGATTATTCCAGGCAAAAAAACTTGGTTTTCTGGAGCAGCTTTAATGGACAATCTTTTTCTGAATGTTCCTTTGAATTGCGACAGTTTTGCAAGATGATTCTTGTCCATGCAAAATTTTTACGCCTGCATTGACAATTAATGAAAACAAAAATGGACTTAAGGACGAAGCCATTTTACTCCAACAACTTCCTTCAGTTTTGAAGAGGCGACGACGTCCCTACCAGTCACTTTCAAGAGTTTCCATCTTTGTCGTTCTCGTATGTCTACATCTTTCCATCTCGATCTACCAAAACGTAAGTAATTTCCTTTGCTTCCTTTTTTCTTCAAATTTCTTCTTTCTTTCAGTTTTCTGCAATAGTAACTACGATCCTTGCACTGATTTTCATTTTACGAAGGACACTCGTTTCAAACCGTTTCAATTTTCTACGACTACAACACATTCAACTATGTAGTAGGTACCTACTACTTTAGTATTTTTCTCGTTTGATTAAAAGGGAAAATCAAAAACAAAACAAAATTAACACTTCACACTAAATTTATTATTCGCTTCGATGCAAGTGCAACTACACTTTTATTTGTGAAAGTTCTTAAATACCGGTTTGCTGTGTGATGAAGGTACGAAGGCGGCCCACATGAGCGTAGACTCCGGGGAAGAAAGGACGAGCACAGCCATATCCCCAAGAAACTATCCCGGCGAGGACGTTATCCACAGTTAATGGGCCACCAGAATCACCCTAAGAGAAAAATAATGAGCGTAAAACTGCAAGAAGGTAAAAGACTTACCTGGCAGGCATCAAGGCCACCTAAAGTAACCCCAGCGCACAGCATCTGCTCGGTAATCAAATCGAAACCATAGGCTGCCCTGCACTGGGCAAGACCGACGATCGGTACGAGCACGGCTTGCAAATTCGGCGAACCAGCAAACGATCCCTCGTAAAGATCACCCCAACCGGTGACGCGAGACGGCTCACCGTTTGCCCAATCTTGTCCGGGTTGAGGAAGTGCAACTACGTTCACCGTCGCCCCAATAACGAAAGAGCCGACGGTTGCATAAACTGCGATGTCGAAATCAGTGGCGTCGTAATCGAACTGGGGATGGACGGCGACGGTGTTTGCCGAGAGGACTTGCCCACCACTTGCGTGGAGGGACGATCCAGCGCGGAAACTCACGACGAAAACCGACACCCTAAAAAAGTTAAGTGACCCTCTTGCTTAATATTAAACGCAAATCGCTTACGCTACAGCGCAGTGCGCGGCAGTCACTACCCAACTCGGCGCAATGAGAGCCCCTCCACATATATGACTACCCCAAGCTTGGAGGGACACTTGGTAAGGAACTTGCTGGATGTCGATTGGTATACCCCCCACAATTCTGCCATCGAGCTGTGGCTTTAGGAACCTTCTCTTCGGGGGCGCGGCTAAAAGTTTTATTTAAAAAAATAGTTTGCGAAAGTCAAACAAAAAAGTGAAAGATAATAATAATTGGGTTCCTTACCGATGGCCAAGGCAAGAACTGCTGCGAGTACCAAGAGTCCCTTCATGTCTGCTAGGCTGACTGATGACTTCTGCGTGCAAACCGCTGGTTTTATAGGCGGCCGGTTGGATTATCAACGCAGATAAGGGATTTTTGGACAGAAGATCTTACTGATAAGGTAACACGTACGAATACAAAAGTAACTTTCCAGTCGTCATATTACACCTGAATCTCTGCCAAAGTTTGAGGTGCAAGTTCTGAAGGAATCAGGGTTGGCAGTCTTTTGTAAGAAAAGGAGAGTTATTGGGGCTGATTGCGTCGGGGAACGACAGAAGAAGAACAAGGTGTTACGTGGTAGGTTGTTTATGCAAATTTTCTCCACACACAAAAAGCTGATGATGGATTAAAAGGATGTACCCACTTCACTGTGACAAGGCCAAAAAAATACGTATCATTGCGTTGAAGAACGTGTTTCCTTGATATGTAAATCCAGGCAGCACGCACAATTGAACTTATCAGTATGCAATCTTCGCCTTGCCAATTGATTACCTGCAAGGACAGAAGTTATACCTACATTTCGCGGGTTATCTGCGAATATCATCAACACGGGGGCGCTTTTAATACTCACGACAATCAATAGGTTTGTTCTGCACTTTCTACACTTTTATCTTCTTTAGGTACTCTACTTTTCTCACTCCTACTTACATTTTATTACATATACATCTCACTCTCTCAGGAGCGGTTGGTGCAAAAAGTCTAGAACAAACGAACAGACCTTTTGCTTCGGCTTTAGGTAAGTCTTCGGTTTTCTAATTTTGATTTTAGTTTAACTTAAAATCAAATTTATAAACTGCGCGAATCTTTTGACTAATTTTTAGCTATGCTACCTAAAGTAGCGGGTGGCCAAGCAATCGACACCAGGGGCGTACCAGATCAAGTGTCTTTTCAAGCTCATGGACGTCATATCTGTGGGGCGGTTATCACTTCTTCAAATTGGGTTTTGCTTCGTAAGCGAGAACTATTTTTGCTTTTGGGCGATTTATGAAAGTGTTTTTTTGAAGATTATCCCTTAACGTGGTGACTTTCCGCGGCGGTTCAAGTTACCACGCAAACGGCGGCCAGGGCATCCAACATCATCATCATCCATCCTGAGTATACAAGACCGGGCGAACTATTCCAAGTGAACTATCGCAGTTGGGATGCGCCTTTCGAGAGGGAAGGTTTTCATCGCTGAATTTGCAAGGTGTCGAGATCTCAATCGTCGGACTTGCTGAATGCAGAGCTTTCTTCTGGGCCCGAGCAAATGTTCGCTGGATTTCTTGAAGGAGGACGCAGGTAAACCCTTTCATCTCCCCCATCCACAAAGCTAAATAAATTGCGTTTTTTTTTTCTCAGAATGATTCTGGTGGACTTTTGACTGTGAACTTGGTATACTTGCTGGTATAGTATCGTGGGGTGTTGGCTTTTTCCGCAGGTTACGCTTACGTTGGTATCCTTTGAAATTTCAAATCAGAATTTAAAAATGATAATACAATAATAAAGAGAAACTATAATCGTATGTCTTTGGGTTTAACTTTTCAGTCGTCCTGTAAAATATGTCGTCCTTGAAGTTGCAATAGTTCTCAGCATGTGAAAAGCAATTGGCAGAGAATTTTACGTATGCGAACTACTCCAAATACTCCAGGAAAATCTGTTGATGGTTCCTAAGGTGTATTAAGACTTATTTACTATGGTATGCTGAAAAAAATATACGTAGGTATAATTATTATTTTCTGAAATACAATTCAGCTTTGCTTTCCTGAACTACAATTAAGACATTCTGAAATACATTCTACGTTTCTGAAATACAATTGACACTTTCTAAAATTTGCATCTGAAAAACATTTGACACTGTCTGAAATTAATCTGCTACACTTGGAAAAGTTGTAGAACTATAATACAACTAAAAACTATACCTTTACAATAAAATTTGATTATGGTTGTATGTACCTTAAATACTAAATAGTTCTTTTAGTGTATATGCATCTGTCTTACATATTATACAATTTGTTTTTTATCATTTTTGTATCAGGTCATCTGAAAGCTAATTATAAACAAACTCGTGGTTCCTTTTACCTACTTCTTTTGTGACTTCAAATAATCGTATTGTTTTATTTAAAAACTAGGATAGCCACCTTTGTTAACAAATACAAAATACTATCTGAACGTCAGTATGGTTTTAAAGCGAACATATCAACCAACGACGCCGCACCGTAGCGGACCTAGTAGCTGAAGTCTACAAAGCTTTAGATGAAAACAATATGTCTCTTTGAGTTATGGTATCACAGCATGGGGAGACGTTTTAAAGCAACATCTAAAAAAGTTAGAGGTTATGCAAAAGTGGATGGTAAAAATTATAGGAAAAGTTGAGAGATTTAGCAGGATAGCAGTCAAAAGGGGGCAATTAAAAGTTTACTCTTGTTTGATTGCCAAGCTTTCGGAAAGTATTTATTTCCTTCATCAGGGCGGATCTAAGTGAGGTTGTGAAAGCTAGAGTTGCACATTTTGAACAAGCCAGGATTAATTTCTTACGTAGTAACCATGATTAACAATTAATAACGTTGTATTGTAAAACAGATTAAAATTTAGGCCATTTTGCACGTTATCGTTTCAAATGTTTTGTCCATCATTTTAAATTGTGACTTGTAAATTTTAATCTGTTTTACAATACAACGTTATTAATTGTTAATCATGGTCACTACGTAAGAAATTAATCCTGGCTTGTTTAAAATGTGCAACTTTAGCTTTCACAACCTCACTTAGATCCGCCCTGATGAAGGAAATAAATACTTTCCCAAAGCTTGGCAAGAGTAAACTTTTAATTGCCCCCTTTCGACTGCTATCCTGCTAGATCTCTCAACTTTTCCTTAAGTTCGCAGTCGCGATCAGAAGCCGTATTAGTAAAAATTATATATGTATAAAAAAGAATACACCTACCCCACTGATCTGCTGTTTAATGAGTCTGCTCTCTTAGATATCAGGCAACTGTTCTTCGTGGAGATCGCTTTGTATAATTTCAAACGCAAAGATCAACTCATTTATATCGTACACGACACAAATCTAATACTGCTTTAATTCCAAAGACGTCGAAAACAATCGGACAACGTTGGCTTCACATACCTTTCAGATATAGTGTACATCGAAACTCCTGCAAAATTAAAAACTATACATATATGGAATAGGATTTTTTTTTTAAATAAATGGAAGAACTGGTTGACTTCTTTACCCAGATTGAAAACGCACGAGTTAATTGATAGAGAAATCCTACACTTCGGCCAATAGTTTTTGTCTTCATAGTCTGATCCTGTTTTTGACGAATCTGTCTCATATGTTTGTTTGTTTTGTTGTTGTTATTGTTATTATTATTATTATTTTTTTTTATATCCACGTACAAGGTAACTTTTGTTGATAATCTTACATATTTATTCCCGGTCTATAATATTATGTACTTGTTTAATTGTTAATTTAGCTTATGTTTCGCTTTAGCTTAAGTTTACGATTTGTATTTTCTCTGGGCAATAAATATTATTATTATTATTATTATTATTTCTACTTACAGAAGAATTATTTTCATAGACGTGTTTAAGTTCTTTACAGTGATGTGTGATTGCTTCAACAATTTATTTTTTCTGTAGGCTGAGAGGGCCGACCCCCTTCTTACTCTACTTTTTCCAAAATGTTTAAAATTTCGTTACGTACGCAGTTTAGCATCGTGCATCGGTGACTATCCCACTTCAGGTGACAATCGATCGAAGCGCCATTTATTCGCTCGCCAATTTTCAACTCAAAATTAATGGGAACTTACTTTGCCCCCTAGATTCATATGATAATGTTGCATCCTGCGACGTTTAATTCCAGAACATCATTCATATATTTATTATGATAAACGGCAAAGGCTCTAATATAGTCCCCTGCGGGACGCCTGTATTGACTTTAACTTGGTTACTCTTTTCATCGTTTAGTTTGACTAATTGCTATTACATATTAATAAATATTCAGAGATTTTGTCTAAGAAAAAAAAAAACCTTATTAAAAGTAGTGAAATTCAGAAGCTTTACCCACCTGTCCAGTGTTGCCAATTCAGTGATTTTATCGCTACACACTTTCTTCTGAAATTTTACGCAACTTTTAATAAGTTGAGACATATAAATATAAAAACTTATACTTACGCTCTAGCTAGAATACTTTTGTCTCCTATTATTACATGAGGTTAAAAAAGAGCGCGCTCTAGAGCCGTGATTCGAAAACTCAGTTAGTGATTTCATGATCGGTTTAATGATTTCATTTGGAAATAATTCTAACTAATTTGCCCAGTTCTTATAAAATACAAAATAGAATCCGTTCCCATGTAAAATAAAAAATGCCGCTTTACTAAAATAGGGTTACGTTACATAACCTCAAAATACACTGTGCTTTGCATTCGGGAACGGAAAGTTGCCACTTTCCGTTTACTAAACGTCCACTTTGGAAATCGATAATAAAAGTGGTTTCTTACACAGTAGGCATTATATTGTCGCTTACTAATTTAAATTAATAAATAAAAACTGACGTCAATTGATTGACAGATGACAGAACTAATTAGTTCGGTAATAGTAGAACCTTTATCACTGTCGCTGTACTTCTAAGCGAGTCTGTAGACTTTCGCTGACGTTTCAGGAATGACTTTCGACCCTCACTATAATTTTCAATATGATTTTTGATTCTCACTGTACTTCTAAGCTAAGTCGCAAACGCGACTCTTCACTCTCAACATACTTTTGACTGTCCTTATACTTTTCAACCTTTCTTGACTCTCATAAGACTGTTGATTCTGATTATACTTCTAATTGTACCTGCAGACTCTCACCAAGGTTTTATAAAAGTGACTCCTGACTCTCACTATACTTTTAAACGTGATTTATGACTCTCACTGTACTTCTAAGCTAAGTCGCAAACGCGACTCTTCACTCTCAACACACTTTTGACTGTCCTTATACTTTTCAGCCTTTCTTGACTCTCATAAGCCTGTTGATTCTGATTATACTTCTAACTGTACCTGCAGACTCTCACTAAGGTTTTATAAAAGTGACTCCTGACTCTCACTATACTTTTAAACGTGATTTATGACTCTCACTGTACTTCTAAGCTAAGTCGCAAACGCGACTCTTCACTCTCAACATACTTTTGACTGTCCTTATACTTTTCAGCCTTTCTTGACTCTCATAAGCCTGTTGATTCTGATTATACTTTTAATTGTACCTGCAGACTCTCACTAAGGTTTTATAAAAGTGACTCCTGACTCTCACTACACTTTTAAACGTGATTTATGACTCTCACTGTACTTCTAAGCTAAGTCGCAGACGCGACTCTTCACTCTCAACATACTTTTAACTGTCCTTATACTTTTCAGCCTTTCTTGACTCTCATAAGCCTGTTGATTCTGATTATACTTCTAATTGTACCTGCAGACTCTCACTAGGGTTTTATAAAAGTGACTCCTGACTCTCACTATACTTTTAAACGTGATTTATGACTCTCACTGTACTTCTAAGCTAAGTCGCAAACGCGACTCTTCACTCTCAACATACTTTTGACTGTCCTTATACTTTTCAGTCTTTCTTGACTCTCATAAGCCTGTTGATTCTGATTATACTTCTAATTGTACCTGCAGACTCTCACTAAGGTTTTATAAAAGTGACTCCTGACTCTCACTACACTTTTAAACGTGATTTATGACTCTCACTGTACCTACTTCTAAGCATAACTCTTAAGTTTTGCTATACGTCTAAGCAGATCGTTGTTTCTCGTTATACTTTTAAGAATGATTCTTGTTTATCCAGTATATTTTTAAACACGACCCTTGACACTCACTATACTTTTGAGCGTCAAGCGTTTTTTGACTCTCATAAGACTCATGATTCTGATTATACTTTTAAGAGGTATTCTTAACTTCGATTATATTTTTCAGTTTGATAGTTGACTATCACTGTACTTTGACCCTCACTATACTTTCAAACGCGATTTTTGACTCTCATTTATACTTGTTAACTTTTGCTATACTTTTAAGCATACTGTTGATTCCCACTATACTCTGAAGGATGATTCTTGATTTTTACTATATTTTTAAACACGACTCTTGTCTCTCACCACACTTTTGTCTGTCATTACACTTTTAACTGTTTTTTTTTTGACGCTCAGAAGACTGTTGATTCTGATTATACTTTTAAGAGCCATGATTATATTTTTTAATGTGATCGGTGACTCTCATTTACTTCTAATTGTGTCAACAGACTCTTACTGAAGTTTTAGAAATAACTCCTGACCCTCACTGTACTTTTAAACGCGATTTTTCATTTTTATTATACGTGCTTCTAAGCGTAACTCTTAATTTCTGCTACACCTTAAAGCATATTGTTGATTCTCACTATACTCTTAAGAACGACTCTTGATTTTTACTAACACTTAATAAACACGACTCTTGACTGTCAACATACTTTTGACTGTCTTTATACATCTTCTACTTCTTATTTTGGCAACTGGTTATAAAACCATGGGCCAGACACTCAGTACTTTATACTTTTCAGCCTTTCTTGACTCTCATAAGACTGTTGATTCAGATTATACTTTTAAGAGCTATTCTTGACTTTGATTATATTTTTTAATCTGATAGTTGACTGTCACTGTACTTCTCTAAGCATGTCTGCAGACGCTCAGTAAATTTTTGACTCTCACTGAACTTCTAAGCGCAACTCTTAACTTTCGTTATACTTTCTATCACACTCTTGAGAATAATTCTTGATTTTTACTACATTTTTAAACATGGCTGTTGACTCTCACCATACTTTTGACAGTCATTATAATTTTAGTCGTTTTCTTTTTGGCGCGCAGATATTTTTTAGAGTTATTCTTGACTTTGATGATTTTTAATGTGATTGTTGACTACCACTTTACGTCTAATGGCCGATTTCTTCACCATATTCAACCTAAGGTTAATTTATCTAACAGTTGGATTGTGACGTGCAGTTGGCCGTACACATACTAACTGACAGATAAATTTAACCTCAAGATAAGGCGATGAAGAAATCGGGCATAAGCGTGTCTACAGACTCTCAGTTAGGTTTGAAAACGACTCCTGACCCTCATGTACTTTTAAACGCGATTTCTTACCCTCACTATAATTAAAAAAAAAATAATGGATGGCGCTGTTCAATATCTCGTACTTCTCACACGAATACAATTTATTTCGTCCTTAAACGTCCGGCGGCAAGTTTTGACAGATGGCGTCGTTGAATGTCTCACAACAACTCAAATCACTTTTTTGTTATCGTCCAGAAATGACTGTCAGTTGAAGACGATCTTCGACCTATAGAACCCTCTTGGACTGCGTGAATTCGTACCTACCATATTTAATTTTTTTTTACTTTCTCGGGACGCTGCATTTTTATGGGCGAATTTTCGACAGATTCTGCATCTGTAATTTGTTTAATTAAATCGTTGTTGTAAAGTTAACGCAGTGACGAGTAGTGTACACTCGGATACAGCATTGTTGGATCGTTTTAGATTGTAGTGTTTTAGTCGACTGTACGTCACCTCGAATTAACTGTGCCTGTAAACATTTTAGTGTGTCTTGATTAAAGTAATTGTTCGACGTGCAAGTGAGTAAAGTAAAACCGAGGTACCTGGGGAACGCATTAGCTTCTTCGGCTGGGTAATAATTGTTCACCCTGGCGCCTACATTACACCTTTAATAGCCACGCCCATCTCCATTGAGCTTCCCGGGGCAAGAGCTGATGAAAAGCGGCGCGGCGCGAACTTGCTACAGGAATAATAGTTCTTTGACTTATCGATCCATCGAACGGCGTATAATAAGGAAATGAACTGTACTTGTTAAGCGCTGTCTCTGTTTATTACACACCAAGAGAGAACAACGGAATGCTTCGGCTTTGTCCTGTGCGCACTTTATTCGTATGTATCGGCCACCAGTGATTAAATGCATAAAACTAAAGTCCTCATTGGGGATGGGATTATGTTAACATAAAACTCCACCCCCAAAATAAATACAGGGTGACTTTTGAAATGTGTCGTTATATTTTATATTACATTTTTTAATTCTTTCTTTAAAAGAATGTTCATCTTAGGGATCAATGGTGGACATTTTAAGCAATTATTAAAAAGATCTCCAATCCAGTTGGCACTGATAAAAAAATCTATGCAGGAGAGTGTTGTCAACACAATAGCAATAATTTCAAACAATCGTGAATCATTAAAAATCGTTCCTGCACAAGTCGTCTTGCAAACTGAAGAGTAAGCAAACGAAAAGATTTCTGAAAAGAAAGAAACAAATGTCTAGCCAGATCTCTGGGATTTTCCCTTTTTTTTTCGAACCTTCCACGTTGACGCACAATAAATTAAACGAGCAACTCAAAACAGGCAATTAAAGGTAAGTAAACCAAGTAAATGAATATAACTTATTTATTATTTGTACAAAAGAATCCGTTTTACTACATGTGCACATCATTCTTATTAAATGCCAGCTTGTTCCGTGATAAATGACCGAAGGTTGCCCACGTGAGAGTAAACTCCGGGGAAGGAAGGACGAGCACAGCCATATCCCCAAGAAACTATCCCGGCAAGGGTGTTGTTCACAGTTAATGGACCGCCAGAATCACCCTAAGAGAAAAAAAAATTAGCATTTATATGTGATTTTGTAGTAAGGTAAAAGGTGCTTACCTGGCAGGCATCAAGGCCACCTTGGGGAACCCCAGCGCACAACATGCGCTCGGTAACGGTTTCGAAACCATAGGCTGCCCTGCACTGGGCAAGACCGACGATTGGTACAAGCACGGCTTGCAAATTCGGCGAGCCAACACCTGCACCGTCATAAAGATCACCCCAACCAGTAACGCGAGACGGTTCACCATTTGCCCAATCTTGTCCCGGTTGAGGAAGCGGAACCACGTTGACCGTCGCCCCAATAACGAAGGACCCGACGGTTGAATAAACTGCGATGTCGAAATCAATGGTGGCGTAATCGAACTGAGGATGGACGGCGACGGTATTTGCCGAAAGGACTTGCCCACCACTTGCGTGGTAGGTCGATCCAGCACGGAAACTCACGACGAAAACGGACACCCTAAAAGATGACAGTCACTTTTTCTCAAATGTTAAAGTAAAGGCCACTTACAAAACGGCGCAGTGCGCAGCAGTTACGACCCAATTAGGTGCGATTAGCGCAGCTCCGCATAAGTGACTACCCCAAGCTTGGAAGGACACTTGGTAGGGAACTTCCTGGATGTCGATTGGTATGCCGCCCACGATCCTGCCGTCAGGCTGTGGCTTCAGCGATCGCCCCTTTGGGGGTGCGGCTAAAAATCAATGATTTTAAATAGTGGGTTTAATTAAAAACGTGAAACTTACCGATGGCCAAGGCGAGAACCGCTGCGAGTACCAAGAGTCCCTTCATGTCTGCTAGGCTGACTGATGACTTCTGCGTGCGAACCGCTGGTTTTATAGGCGGTCGGTTGGATTATCTTCGCAGATAAGAGGTTTTCGGACGGAAGATGTTGCTGATAAGGCAACATAATGCGTGGCTTAAGTGGCGCAATTTATTTTTGAACTTATTTCCTCTAGAAAATTGTACTTTTCAAATTAAATTCGTTGTGCATTTTTTGAAAGCTTTCTTCGACTTCTGTAAGATGTTTTTTGGTGCTTTTTCTCCATTTTTTCAAATAGTAAAACGAATCTTTTTCTTCTAATGAGATGAGAGATTTGGAAGCTCCCAAAAGTGTAGTTCTTTTTTCCAGTGCCAATATTTTCATTTTCTCCAGCGGTTTAGGATCTGGAGCTTCCAGAAACATTACTCTTCGCTTCAGAAAGACGATGCAATTCTCGTGAGTCTAAATTCGTACTAATCAGGCGAGAAGATGAAAAAGCTCAAAGGAAATTCTCAAATGTAGCAAAAATTACATGATGCAGGCAGTTCCGCAATGATGAAGAATAAGAAGAACACAGTTGGCCAGCTTTTGGACGGCTAAGCCATAATTTTAGAAGCAACGGGTTGAAGCAAAAACTGGTAGCTTACGACGAGGAAGTTACTACGCCACAACGAAAAGCTCAGAGATATAATTGACTTAATCAAAAAAGCTCTTGAAAAGTATCTCCCCAAGGGACTCGTCTAGCTCCATTTCAGTTTTCCAACGCATTCTTTGATGGTCTCTTACTCCACCTTTTGGCAAACAGAAAATAAATGTCGCTTTGCTTTGAACATTTTATAGTAAAGCGTAAAGAAATGAAGCATCAAATGTCAATGAAATAATGTACGTGGCACTAAAGTCACGTGGACGGGTGGACTCCAAAAACGATGGATTGACATCCAAAGGACAAAAGAGGCTAGAGGGGGTTTAAATCCAACAGCGCACACATGAAACGAGGTCATCCGGAAGGTATTAAATCCAATTTGGGAAAAATCGACCGCGGACTTGGGTGCAGTTACCTTCAGTTAGGCCAACATCTTTATGTATTAACAATTCCAGATGCTTCCATGCTTACATTGTAAAGAGTTTGTAAGAAATCGAGCATTTCGTAATCATTAAGCTCATTACATAAGTTGAACTCGATACAATGTCGCCTACACGAGCGCGAAAAATTCGTCCACCTAAACATTACGTAAGCGAGCATAACAGCGCCTCGCTTTATCACAAGCCTTGGCCGACATGAGTCATGATTGACGTTTGCAAATTCGAAGAATTGCAGTTGCATAGGTGACTCAATGAAAAAGCCGAGCATTATGCAAGCGTATGGTTTCAAAAAATCACGCGGAATCATAGGGTAAATTGGCACACATGTAGAATATTGCGTAATCGAAATGACCTTTGTAAAACCATAGCACGACAGAGGAGACAGCTAGTGCCCGTCTTGTGGAGTGCAACTCTACAAGTCCGAGAACGTTGCTACCTACCTGGTTGCAAATGTAGAGGTGGGTAAATTAAATTCACCTCCCGACCGGCTAGACTCGAGGAGATGGGTCGTACGTAACCCCGAAAGTAAAATGCAATTTACCAGTAGAGCACACTTGTCTTTATTTATGGAAATAAGGAAGCACGAGTAACAACAAAATCCAGAAGGGGTTAAAGATTTAAATAGAGAAAATGCCACGAATTTCTCAAATAAATATCCCGAAAATTCGGATCCGAGTTTCGTTCGCAAAGTCAAAAATAAATCTCAAAACTTAATTAATTAAACTCGTACGACGAAAGGTTGGCTCAATTTAAAAGTAACATAGACGTAGCACTTGGAATATCGCAAATCCAAAATAAAATCCAACCTGTGCTCCAGTCCGCTCGACGACGATGCCCAACGAGAGTCGAATTCGGCGGAGGGGTTGTGAAGCCAAGGAGACGTGTCGCTATTCCCAACGACCTCTCCGGCTGAAAGGCTAGCACTAGCGTTGGACGAATTCAAAACCGAACAGACAGGGGAGTACGGCGGCGAAGTAACCGTCGTTGACGAAAACGATCTTGCGATCTTCAGATAAAATACGACGACATACGCCGATGAACCAGCTAACATGGCCGCTAACAAAAATCCTTGTAGGTATGTAGGCTTTTCTGTTGGGGCGCAAGTTTTAGCGCAGGTTTATGTAATCCCTGCAAGCTTTCACGCGAGGGTTTCTCGTTTGTATTGAGCTTTGGCGCCACGACAAACTCCAGCCGTTTCCAACCGTAGTCTGCCGTTCTGCGAGTAGCGTGGGTCCGCCATCTTGCTGCCAACGTTTCCCCTAGCCAAACTAGTTACCGGCTCGGCCAGGACCACTAGATGGCGTGGTGATAGCCAACTTCGCGGCATAGACCATTTAAATTTATTGCGTATACATTTTTAAGAGCGAATTAAGGCTTCTTTATGCGGATTTAAATAGCGGGCAAATCGCTTTATTATTGAATAAGCAATCTCCTGTAATTGTGTAACGTGCTGTTTGTTTGAATTGCTTAATTAAACGCTTATAATTTATGTTGTGTGTTCTTGCTTAAACTTTTACGCACACCAGTGAGTAAAGTCTCGCCTCTGTATTTATTATTGATTCATTTTCTGCGCGATCTGGTCGATTGGAGACGTCGACTGATCGATTACGTTTAGCTGAAGAATTGTCTTCTGGCGCCCCGCCCCTTTCTTCACTGGGTGCATTCGACATAACGCTTCCTTTTTCTCACTCTTACGTGCACTGAAACGCATTCGTTCTCTCTCACACTTCTGCTCCGAGCGTGCCCAGAGCGTTATGCCGAATACAGCCACTGTTGCTAGCTGGGGCACAGCTGATACGTTTCGTTCAGCAGAAGCTTGTCATCTTGTCAGTGGTAAGTAAGAGGCAAGTAAATTAAATTTAAAATTCGGTGATAAGCGTAATCGACAGTTACAGAATGTCATAGTTTGGAGTTGATCTCCAAAAATCCGTCCGTCTCTCCGTATCTAGTACCATGGTTTTGGGGTGAGAAATCAATAATTAATTTTGCCAATTTGTTACGTTTTTAGAAACTAACATCAACCTATTTGAATTATGTTTTTCTCATTATAAAATCATTTTGCATTGTGTTGCATAATGTCGTTCTGAAGTAATCTGTAATTACGTTTGAATTTTGCATTTGTATAAAATTGAGTTCTTTAATAATTCGACTAAATTATTATACGCACTCAATTTTGTATCTTGTTTAAATTGCCTCAATTGTTATTCGATAACACATGACTTTGTGTCTACTGTTTAGAATTTCGCTCTATGCCAAATTCTTTAATTTGATTTCTAACTGTTTTTACTCATTCTGAATATACGAGTAGGTATACATTTATATAAATGTTCTCTTTATTTTTAATTAAATGTCATTTTAAAAAAAATTTCATCAATCCCGAAAATTATATGTAGTAGCGGGCAAGGACTGAAATCTCATTCCATATGAAGAGGGCGTTAATAGCAATCTCTAGCTAAAAAGCTCAAACCAAATACCTACAAACAAAGAAAACAAAAAGATTAAAATTTTGGTAAAAGTACCATGGTTTGGGTGAGAAAACATTCGTTTGTTCTATGAGCTCAGCATCTTAAGACAATCTAGTCATATTAGGTACATATAGTTACATATTTAGTCGTTATTGGGGTTTTTATGATGGAACACTGTAGCTAATCATTAATTACTTATTAGTATCTTAGGTTCATTTTTTGTTTTTGTCTTCTTTTCTTTCTGAAGCTACAGTCTCATGTAATAGTAACTTTCAATTCAATAATTTCCTTATCGTTTTTTACTTTTTGAACGATGTTCCTTCCTTCTCTTTTTTTCGCTCTCTATATTCAGTTTGGTTCGATTTTGGATGCTTCTAATTGATTTTCTTCTTCTCACCTCGATTCAAAAAGCCTCTTTCTTTAACCTTTTAATCTTTTGTCACATTTTCTTTCTTCTTCCTGTTTTACTTTGAAAACTCCTTCCCTAGAATATTACCTTCGATATTTTCTGATTCGTTCGATTTACGATCTCTCACTCTCTCTTTGATCTGCTTCTTTCTGTTTTGCTTCGGAAACCTACCGCCTTAATCATCTTCTTCCGTTGTTGTCGTGCCAGGTCTCTTACTGACTTACTGTGTAAATTTCCCCCAGCTTTTCTTTTTTCTTTCACGTTCCACTTAACCTTCGCCCATGATCCTCCTTTTTTAGTTTGCATCGGAAACCTTCTTCCTTAAAGCCTTATCGTCTATTCTTCAAGTGTTTTCTCTTTTACTGGTGCAATCTTCAATTATTAATCTCCCTATTCTTATTTAACTCTTGCTTAGGGACCTTATCTTGCATGCCTCTTTTGTTGGTGCGATCTTTATAAATTTCATTTTTCCTTTTCCTTCTTCTTTGTACGATTTATGTTCTCTGGTCCTGATCTGCTTCTTTCTATCTTCCTGCCGTCATTTTACATGTATCCAAATTTTCTTCTTTCGCATTCGATCTATAATCTCCGGCCTTGATGTTCCTTCTTTGATTTCTCTTTTGTTGTTCGATTTGCAAACTCCACCCTCGTTCTTCCTTTTTCATTTTGCATCTTAGACCGTCTTCCCTAAAACCTTACCTTCCATGCTTGCATTCTCTAAGTAGCTTCCACAATTTTCTTTTTTTTTTGATTCGTGGCGTTTCGCCTTTTTTTATTTTGCTCCTGCCTAGAATCTCTTTTGTTGGTGTAAACTCTATAAATTTCTTCACTTTTCTTCCTTCTTTTCTAGTCGATTTGCAATCTCTGAACTTAATTTTTCTCTCTTTATTACGTTTCGGAAGGCTTTTTCCTCATTAAAACCTTGTCTTCCTTTAGCGTCTTTACTCTTCTTGGCAATATGATCGTGAAATAATCTGTAAATTTCTCCTTTGTGTTCTTTCTATTTTTAGTTCGACTTATTTTCCTCTTTATTAATTAAAATGTTGTGTTCAGTTGCCTCGTTTGCTGATGAGACGATCTTCAAATTCTCAAGTAATTTACTTTCTTCCTTTTCGTCCGATTTGCGACTTCTGCCTTGATCTTCTTGTTTTTTTTAATTTACTTCGGAATCCTTCTTAGTTTCTCAATTTAGGACTTCCGTTTTTGGTCGTTTTAATAATATGAACTTTACGGCCTTTTGCTTCGGAAACCGTCAAAACCCACCGTCTTTTTTCCTGATGGGGTCTAGTAAGACGAGTTTATGTTGTGAAGGATTGGCGACATAAACAAACATAACATAACAATAGAACTTCTCTCGTACTCTCGTCGAGATATCAAGTGTTTCGACGAGGCCTTATAAAATTGATAAATCTGAAAGTAAAGGATAATTCATCCCCTTTCTTTTGTCATTTTTTTTTAATTACCCGTTCCTCACGAGTGTACGCCCAAGATCTACGTAAACTTCGAATTGAGAAGATCGTGAAATTATCTAGTCAAATTGTAAAAAAAAGAAGGGGATGATATGCGAATATAAAAGTAATCTTTCACTTTTGATATTCCACCTGAACCTTTTCGGTAAGTAACCCTGTCGGAGCTTGTGGTCAAAATTCTAAGGGAATCAGGGTTAGGCCTGATTGGCAACGGGAAACAGAAGGAGAAAAACAAAGTGCCACATGGTGGGTTCTTTACGCAAATTTTCTCCAAGGATAACCTACATCCTGCGTTAAACGCAAAAGGCTGGTGATGGATTAAAAGGATGTACCCACTTAAAAGTGACACGGCCACAAAAATACGTATCACTGCGTTGAAGAACGTGTTTCCTTGATATGTAAATCCACGCACAATTGAAGCTTATCAGTGCAATCTTCACCTTGGCAATCAGTTATCTGCAAGAGCAGAAGGTATAAATTACGCAGGTCGCCCGCGGATCTCATCAGAGAGCGCAGCAAACATGAGGGGGCTTTTAATACTCACGACGGTTTTGGTTTCAGCCTTAGGTGAGTCCCCAAACTTACTTTTTATTTCGTTCAATTCAAAATCAAACTTTTGATTGATTTAATTTTTAGCCGCACCACCTGAGCTACGACCTCCAATTGTGGGTGGCCGAGCAATCGACATCAGGGAGGTACCGTACCAGGTGTCCCTTCAGGTTCACGGCAGTCACTTCTGCGGGGCTGTTATTATTTCTTCAAATTGGGTGGTGACCGCAGCTCATTGCGTTGTTTCGTAAGTGGCGTCGATTGACGCTTTTGGTTGAATTATGAAAGTAATCAATTTTTGAAGATTATCCCCCGACGTGGTGACTTTCCGCGCTGGATCGAGTTACCACGCAAGCGGCGGTCAAGTGGTCAGGGCATCCAACATCATCCTCCATCCTGAGTATACCTCTTGGAACACCAACTTCGACATCGCGGTAGTTTCACTCCTGGATTCCTTCACGTTCTCGGAAGCTGTCGGCGTGGTGCAGCTTCCTCAAGCAGGACAAGACTGGGCGGACGGTGAGCTATCGCGGGTGACTGGTTGGGGGACGCTTTCCGAAGGAGGGTCTTCATCGCCGAACTTGCAAGGTGTCGAAGTGCCAATCGTCGGACTTGCCCAATGCAGAGCCTTCTTCTGGGCCAACGCTATCACCGAGCAAATGTTGTGCGCCGGATTCCTCGAGGGAGGGCGCGATGCGTGTCAGGTAAACCCTTTCGTCCCCCCATCCACACAACCAAATAAATCAAACTCTTTCGCAGAATGATTCTGGTGGACCTCTGGTTGTCAACGGCGAACTGGCTGGTATAGTATCGTGGGGGGTTGGCTGCGCCCGCCCGGCGCTTCCCGGAATTTACGCTCACGTTGGTGCTCTTCGAAACTTCATCTCACAAAACACTGGTATTTAATTGATTACAATCTAAATGTAAAAAGCAATAAAGAAAATTGATTACATGTATTTCTGTTTCACTTTTTCAACCATCACTTGGTTACCTGTGAAGTTGCTTAAAGTTGAAGCATTTTCCTGAAAGTTTTCAGAATCAACAGTGGGTTGGGATCATGTAATTAAAAAAAAATCGTTTTCTTAAACTTTTATTGTGCTACCGTTTTTACAAGTCGGTGACTTGCGCGATAAAGCTGCGCATCGCTGCGACGTTGGAATAAACCCCCGGGTAATTGGGGCGGGCGCATCCGTAACCCCATGAGACTACCCCGGCGAGCTCCTTGCCGATAATCAAAGGACCGCCGGAATCACCCTGCAACAACCAGATCGTCAATTAACAAAGAAAAAAGGGTGACTGACGATATTTACTTGGCACGCATCGAGACCACCCTCCGGAACTCCCGCGCACAGCATGTTCTCGGTCACCGCCGCCTGTCCGTAGGCGTTCCTGCACTGCTCCAAACTGACCACGGGCACAATGACGGCTTGCAGTTGAAGAGGAATCACACCCGCGCCTTCCGCCATGTGCCCCCAACCGGAGACGATCGAAAGAGCACCGTGCGCCCACTCTTGGCCTTGCCTGGGCAAACCGATCATTCCAATGCCCAAGCCAAATTCGAGGACTCCGCTAAGGCGAACGACGGAAATGTCGCAGTCTATAGTTATGGGGTTGTACAGGGGATGCTGGAACACTTGTTCCGCCTGAACCACGGAGCCCCCGGAAGCCCAGAAGCTTGAACCGGCCCTGAAGCTTAGGTACTCCGGACGCATGCTGTCGAGGATAACAAACAGAAATAAATTGAAATTCGTGGGGAGGGGTGTTATCGGAATAGTTTGCTTACTCGTCGGTGCAATGGGCGGCAGTCACGATGTAATGGGGCCCAATAATCGAGCCGCCGCACACGTGACTGCGGAAGAACAACATGGACACTTGATGTGGATAGTTGATTATGTCGACGGCTTGGCCGCCTACGATTCTTCCATCGAGGTGCGGCTTACCCTGTGGAGCACCTGTAATTTACACATGAATGAAATCGACCAACTCGAGCACTGGTGATGATGTATTAATACGGCTAAGCATCAGGCTGAACTAATTTTGAAAACTTTTAGAAAGAATATCGGTGAGGCGTGACATTACAAAACATTGCGATACATTACGTTACCTTGCAATACGTAACTTTGCCTGACCTTAGATATTAGACCAAAATTATGGAAGATTGGGGAAAGCAAACGCGAACACAAGTCAAGCAAGTATCAGTGGTAACATTACATCACAATACATTAAAGATATTGCATTACATTGCCGTACATTCCCCGATTATTTGTGTACATATTAGAAATTGGAGAGAAAAATTCTCGACATTATAAAAAGCGCATGGAGAAGTTCCAACGGCATCATTATTTTACATTACATCCCAATACATTACAAGAAGTTGTATTACATTGCAATACATTACCCCGATTATAGAAATATTTGTATTAGAACTTGGAGAAAAATATTACTGATATTGAAAGCAGCATTATTTTACAATACATCATAATACATTACACAAGTTTGCATTACATTGCACTACGATATTTACGTTAAAAACTATGGATCATAGGAGAAAGTTAAGTCTGCACAAGTAAAACAACTGCATCATTACGTTACATTGAATTACATTAAAAATCATTACGTTACATTGCAAAACATTGCTTTACATGACTTTGGAAACGTTTATTTTTTATAATTACCGTTAGAGAAGACGGATGCAGACGCGAGAAGAACAAGTGTGAACAGCATCATGTCGTTCGACATCAGGTGATGAATACTACGAGGAATTTCATCGATTCGCCCCGTTTTATATCCGAATTAAAACAGTTTATCTGTTCAGATAAAACCTGTTGACACAAATTTTAACGGTTGCTCCTCTTCGAATGTTGTAATTTCGGGCACGTTACCTACCGCCGACACTTGACAAGTGGGCGGACATTGTTTCGATGTTTACTCAGTTCTTCAAAGATACTCACGATTATTTTCGAAAGCAAAAAAATACAATCACTTTTATTTACTCAATTTTTAAGATGTAATGAAGTCAGTGGTTGTAGGTACTTTGACGAATGGAGCTATTACACTTTTAGGGCGCAGGAAAGGATTCTCCACCCCCCAGCACTTTTCAGGGGTACGGATTCTTAAGCTTGTAGAAACTATTAAACAATTTTTGGAAGAATTGGAACCGATGTTCGAGATCATACCCTATTTCCTCCTGTTAACCCTTCAAATTATTTTCTGTACATCCCCTTGAAAACTGACGTTACTTCAGTTATTTGCCCTGTAGTAGTAGTGGCACCCATTTTATTCTGTCGATCCTCTCGGAATCGTCATCTGCCCAAAGATTGGGGTTGACTTCTAACAGTAACGCACCCCGAAGATCCCCATTGTATATTTTACATCTTCTAGGTTGTAGGGTTGTTGCGTCATACTGTTTTATTCTTGGCCATTTCCTTTGCTGTTTTCCACAATGTTCCACTCTTGGTCAGTATTTTCGCTACTCTGTTATCCCCAAGTCACCTGTGGCCTTCCTCTTCTTCTTTTCCCTTTCATTTCTGCTTCCCATGTTTGCTTCGTCGGCCTGTTATCATTCATACAGCTCAATTGACGTGCTTCTATCTAAACACCCCTTAGTTGGTTGTTCCGTATTCGGTCTGTTAATGTGAAGTCCTTAACTCTTCTGAAACACTTCATTTCCGTTGCTTCAAACCTCTGTTTCTTCATTCTTTTTGTTGGGATCCACGACTCGCAGCCATACCTATTAAAGGCTTGGCGTAACTCACTGGTACGATAAGGTAGGTAGCACACAAACGCAAACGTAAGGTTGATCACAGTTTAATTAACCATTGAATTAGCTACATGCCAATAATGAAAAGTTTAGATCACGACATCCTGTGATCACTTTCTGTTGGTTGTGTCCAACGTCGGTAATCTGGTTCAAGCCGGACTCGCAGGGCCCATAAAGATGGCTGAACTGGTTGCCAAGCTTGAAATGGGGTTAAAAATACCCCGAAACTCGTTCGGTGGTGTTAGAAATTTATTCCGGCAAAGCCGTGGATGAGTTCTCCTTTCAAAACAAGAACTCCGGTAATTCAACGACACACACACACACCCGTCAGCACCAACGTCGAACGAATAATGAACGGATCGCGAGTAGAGATGGGCGATATGTCGTTACCGGTGACTTTGTCGCTGTTACTCACTGGTCGCTGGAACTACCGACGACTTGTGTAACATGAAACCAGCGACCGGTGACTAAAGGAAACTGTATTGGTGCTTCTAACTCTCCCGGTTACTTACTTGACGCTCGTATAGCATTCATTGGCGATCGCCGTTGCTACGTCTCCGTTAGGCCTATGGAAGCTGTTCACTTCTTTATTAAGAGCAGATTATTGTGTTGTTTCCGACAAGGGTACTTATTAGTTATTTTCCTCCTATTTATTTGCAGTATCACCGAAATATTGTTGATGTCAAGAAATATCAGTCTAGTTTTCCGTAATCAATTATTGCAATGCGAATGCAGTGACTACGTGATTTGCGCAGCACCAGTGATATCGGTCGCCGTTAAAAGTAACCGTGATTTCGAAATAACCGTCGCTGAATCACCGATGATCAAAAAATAACTGATACGCCCATCCCTAATCGCGAGGCCAAGACGGAGGACGCCGAAGACGCGCATGTCATAAGCAGCATCCAATAGCTTTAAAGGTTACGATCACACGATGCCTCTCAACAAATGAAAATCGTGGTGAGCGAGGTTGCCAGACGACTCGAGACACGGGCAAACGATGCTTTGCTGCCGCTTCTCCATAACCGAATTTCAAAACGTAACAACTTTTAAAGGTACACTTAGTAGAACTATTCCTCTATAGTTGCTTCTTGTCACCACTTTTTACGAACAGGTACAATTTGATTCATTTCCCAATCGTCCGGGATCTTTTCATCTTTCCACATCTTGTTGTATAATTTTAAAATCAAGTGCATAGTCCAAAGTGTCCCGTTGGGATACTCTGCGATCTTAGCAGGGCATAACCTGTTATTGGATAAATTATCCTCCTACGGCATTAGAGGATTTGTCTTAAAGTGGGTAGCTATCATCCTTCTTAAACAATAGATGTCAGTTTGTCTCGGTTCCAAAATTTAGCAACGGCTCTCTTAGTTACGCGTCTTCAAATGTGAAATATACCAACATAGGTGTTCCCCAAGGATCCATCCTAGGTCCTGTCTTATTCATTCAACTTAGCATCTACAGTTATGCTTTCAGAAATCTCGATACCGTCATCAAATGATTGCAACGGGGAAAGGCGCCGCTCTTAAAATAACATAAAGCTCGGGGCGCGGAGCGGCAGTAGTACGGCTCACCGCACACGTCCATTAATTAGGTTAATTAGAGATAGGTAAGCCAACACCTCCCAAAAGGGAGTCCGTGAAAAACGGGTGATTGCTACTGCTAAAGGCGACAGGTATCACATACTTCGCCCCAAAACATCTGATTAATTCCATTAATTAAGTACACTGTCGTCCCACCGAGACACTTTGTGCGTTGGTTTATTAAATCGAACAAGTCTTTGAATAACAGCAGAGTTACAGACGCTGTACTAAGACTCGAACTTGAAACTCAATTAATTATTGACAAGTCCGGAGTTGAATTCACCAGTAAAACATCTGTGTAACATTATACCACCAACGCAACGGTGTGAATCGGAAGTAAAGAGATCGCGCCGATACCCGAAGTCGAAACTACTACGGGAGCCACACTGTACTTTCTGAAAATCGTAATTTTTTGATTAATTGTCTTGATTTTAAACGCCAGGGTTTTTTACGCTCAAATTCTCAGTTTGCACAGAAGCGGAGAGCCGGAGTTTTTTGCCCTATAAATTTTTTATTACAATAAATAATTATATAAATTTAATTGTTGCGTTTCATCATTAACCTGCCAATTCCCTTGTTATAAAGGATTTATTGTACTGCCGCACCAAACAAAGAACCTGGAAATCACAACGTAAGGGCCATTTACATCCGATAATTGTGTCATAATTAGATAATATTGAGATTAGCTTCAGCACAGAGTGAATTCCGGAAAACCACATCACTTCCAACAGCTGTCGTTTCGGGGCAGTAAGACGACGAACCGTGCCGCTGGTAAAAGGACCCGACCGGCCTTCCAGTCATAAATCTCAGTTGGGAGTTCCGTTGACCCATATTTATTATTTACTTATGTAAATTATTTGTCTGTTTACTTGTTAGGGTTAATTAATAGCCCGTAATTTAGTAGGGCGCGTTACAGTACATAATGTTGAAACTAGAAATAGTTTTTTTTATTATTTCTTCATATTTAGTCGATGTTTCTATTTTACTCTTTTATTTTGTCGATTTCTTTCTTCTTTGTTTATGGTATTTGCTAATTTCACATTTCCAACAAGCAGATAATGGTCGCTACCTATCTCAGCTCCTCTCTTTATTTTTACGTCACCAAATAAGTCTCTGTGCCTCCTTTCCATCAGTATATAATAATCTTTTCTACTTCCCTACTAGGTATATTTGTTTATGTTCATTTCCTTTTAGTAGTTCTACTGATAGTAACCTTTCTGTCCATCCTTTCCAACTAATTATTACATTTGCTATTCTTTTGTTTACTACACATGCTACTCCGCCACCCGCGCCAGTATTTAGGTACGGTAAATCCTAAACAACGATTATTTCAACAATTGTTGTTAAGGGTTTAAGTTTTGGCTTAAAATTAAACTGGGCCTAAGTTGGTTTACAACTTATTTAGGTTAAACCTGGCGGTTCTTAAAAAAGAAATCTCTGATAGTTCTTTTCCTAACCGATCAGAATTATCCTCTGACATTAACGCTTTATTGTTAGATTTGTATTATCGCAGGAAATATAGGTACTTGAAAAAGAAAAACTTGTAAAATCAGGTTTTGAATTGTCATCATTATCTATAATAATCAAACGCACATTCTTACATACAAAATGTAAATATAACACGAGGCCACTCCAGGTGGTATTAACGGCATCCTGTTTGTTTACTGATTTATCAATGCGAGAGATAACTTTATAATTAAGAGGGGACGGGCGTCAAGTTCGCTAACTGATTCCTGAAGACGTCCATCCTCAAACTCACTGGAGAAGAAAACGCACTGTCTGTTGCTTTTCGAAGAATTGTGTTTTGAAATATTACTCCTTTACCTTATCTACCTATTGCAAAAATATTTACGCGTTTTTTTTTATAATAATTGATAAGGCCGATTTTAGAATAATTAATTTTATCTGCGCTACACGCGTCGATAAATATTTAAAGAAAACAAATTGCCATCTAAGAATGAAAAAAAAATTCAGGATAATTGCTTTCGTGTGGGCGTTCCCGATTTTTATAATCAAAATTTTCGGTTGCGGCAACAAACAACCCTTTAACCCGTAAATAGCGCAGGTGTGCAACCTTGGCCTTGTTTACACATATCATATTTAATAGGTTCACAACTTGCAGCTGCGTAAACCTTGAGCTCGTTTACTATAACAAGTGTATGTAAGAGTAATCGTCATCTTGCTAAGCAGTGTCTTGGTAGAACTCTTTCAAAAATTATTTTAAAAAACGAAATGTCTTTTGCCAATTTCATGTCGTAAATTATTTGTATTTAAAAAAGTCTACGTTTCTATCGGTTACGCAGGGAATAAACATAAAAATCTTTATCAGAAATCACAAAGCGAAGGCTCATCGATAAGTAGCAATCGAAACGTTGCAACATTACATTGCGTTAGTTACATCTAAAAACTTAATAACAAAAAGTTTGGTCTTACACTTGTAGAGCATGAAATAATAATAATAATAATAACAAAAAAAAAATTAAGAACTAGTAACGTTTTTAATGTACGAACGAAGTGCAGCAACGTTAGAGTACACCCCAGGATATTGGGGGCGTGCGCAGCCGTATCCCCAAGACACGATCCCTACGAGCTTCCCATTCGCCACCAAGGGGCCGCCGGAATCCCCCTAGAATCACCACAACCTGCAAATCAAACTTTCTCAAAAGGTGATCGCTGGCCTACCTGACAGGCATCTCTTCCTCCTTCCGGCACGCCTGCGCACACCATCCTATCGGAAATCTTGTCGTCACCATAAGCTTCCCTGCAGGATTCACGACTGACGATTGGGACTTGGACACCTTGAAGCCGGGACGGGGAACCCCCGCTTTCCTTGAGGTTTCCCCACCCGGTGCAGTAGCTCACCGTTCCGGGCGCGACGTCTTCACCTTCGTTCGGAAGGGCGACGGGCGACACGGCCGCGCTGAGGGACAACGGCAAGCTCAGTTCCAAAACGGAAATGTCGTAATCGAGGGCCTCGTCGTCGTAACTGGGATGATTGTGGATCTTCTTTATGGACGCGACTTTTCCCCCGGAATTCTTGAAGGATGAGCCGACACGAACTCTCAGGAACAGGGTGGACATTCTGAAATGATTCCGAATGGATTTGGTGCATGCGCGAGTTCTGCAAGGAGGAACTCACCCCGACGTGCAGTGAGCGGCGGTTACTATGAAACGTTCGGAGATGATCGAACCGCCGCAGATGTGACTGCCGAAGTACTGCAGCGAAATTTGATGGGGGTAGTCCTCGATGGACACGTCTTCTCCCCCGACGATTCTCCCATCGAGCGTCGGCAAATTCGCTGAAACTAATCAAATATTAAAAAAAAAATGCATATTTTCCCCTGGAAGACCTACCGAACGCCGCGGAGGTTGCAAGGGTGGCCACCACCAATACCAAACGAAGCATTTTGGTTTAATGACGCAGGCGGACGTTTCTCCTTATTTATAAAATCAGCCTATTGCGTACGTTAGCAATTTTTAGTAATTACTGTTATCTACGAGAGGTTAGTTCACTGGAAATGTCGAAATTTACATTGTGCACATAATGTATTTACAAATATTAGATTAATGATGTACCTAGTAACTGGAGAGACTTTTGATTTGGTTACGGTGGAGTCCTTTATGAAGTGGCTGTTCAGAATAAACAGCTGACCAATAAAATAAACTACATCCATTTATGAAGAGAGCAATTAATGTGGTCAGCTGTTCAATCCGCCATTAACCTTCCAAACTGTCCACTATCTCTATTTATTATTTTTTTTAATTTTTGATGCCTGACGTGATTTTAAATTTATGTTTTAAATATTGTAAGAAATCGCCGACTTCGTAAAACATTAAGCTCAGTACGTTAGTTACATTCGATGCAACGTCGCTTACGCGACCGCGGAAAAATTCACCCACATAAAAATTATGTAAACAAACGCTTTGCTTTGTCAAAGGCTTCGCTATCATGAGTCCGGATTGACCTTTGAAATGAGGCTGCGTTCGCAGAAATTCAGTTGCACATTGCATTATCAAGCAGTCGCCGAGATGACTCATCAAAAAAACTGGGTAGGTATTATACAAGCATATGAGCTGACGGTCTCGGAAAGTCACGATGAATCATAGGTCCACATGTAAGGTGTTACGTAATCGGAATTTCCTTTATAAAATCATATAATAATCATTGCAACTATTGTCAAGTGCCTGTCAAGTTTCACTTATCGCATGATTGTGAATTAAATTTGAAATGTTTCGATAATTTGTTTTAAAAATAAAAAAAAAAACTATTACTGCATGTTTGATTTCAATAAAACACATGTGCGTTCTCGGACTTGCAGCATTGATTTGTTGACCGTAGGCGCCACCGGGACCGTCGGGCTGTATGTTCCTGCCCACCCAAGGGCACACTAAATAGATCATCGCCACATGTGTTTTAGTGTTTTCTAAAATTTAAGTACTAGCCCGGGCTCGCGAAGATTAAATTCCAGTCATTTGAAAACATGTCTCGCTGTCCGTTCCGTGCTGAAACTGGCGAAGTTCGCAGCGATAGAGTCATGCAAACACCATAAACCAATCTATTTGACATTTCAAATTGTTTTTCGAAACTCTTATGTATAGATTGTCGCGTCAAAACTGCAAACGTGCGAGCCAAATGGGCGAGGATATCACGTTACATTGTGAGTTTAAGCGTAATTGTAGTCTGCCTTGTGTCAGTCCGAAAACAGACCTTTTGAAAACGTCAACTTACACACTCGAATAGGTATAATTTATAGATGTTCATGAGACATGAACAAGGAACATGCCCATGTAGTAAGAGAGTGCCATTAATTTCTCTAACATCTGCAAAGGCAGCGTGTGAACCAAATGCCACGAACGGGATTGGCTGAGGTGATTTTGAATTTTCGCTGTAAGTCCGAGGGCGGGGCTTAATTGTTTTCGTGTTAAGTAAAAAGACGCGGAGGAAGGAGATAACATTTACGCTTAGACTAAAACGGTCGAATTGAATCTTTTTAGTTTGATTCCGCAGTTTTCTTAGGCGCTTGTAGTCTTCATCCAAATTTATATCCTTATATAACTCGGTTGTTTGTTAAATCATTTATACCGACACGATTAAGTTCAGTGACAAAGAGCAATTAAAATAACACACGGGCGTCGCGCGCGTCGCGGGTGATTAAACAAGGAGTGCGATTAGTGCGGGAGTGTTTCACGGATTAACGCATTTATATTTCTCCATCGCATCCTTGGTGGCATAAATAGAGCGAGAATAACTTAAATTGCCTTAATTCGTTGTCGAAAGAGTCAGTAAAGTCCATTATTATCATTACATTTAGAGAACTCCAATCAAACTATTTTTATTTACCTTACTGCGAGCTTTCATGTTTAAAAGCTTTGATTGGTCAGCGTTCGTAACTTGTAGCCGAGTTCGATAATTTAGTTAATCAGCGACAATTGGTCATTCCCTACATCTACTTGCGACTTTCCATACAGTGTACGTTAGAAACCACCACTCTAAGGGGAATTCTCTCAAGCAAATTATAATTATATTAAATCAGTAATACATTCCTGACACTTTCTTGACCAAGGTTTTCACAACCTGTATATGTGGGAGGGTTTAACTGTTGTCTTGGCTGTGAGATTTGTTGGTAAATGATAAGCGATTGCCTCGAGACTGAAAGGTCAAAAACACCCGTAGTGTAGCACCAAAAAAACAGTCGAAGGGACCTTGCGCAATAATTTAGTTAGATAGGTTTAGCCGACGAAACAACGACGAAGGGAGAGATTTGGAAAAAGGTGCCAAGGGCCACTCTCTCAAGGCGATCGGAAGTAGCTGGGAAGTCCCCTACCCATCGACCTTAATTAATTAGGTTAATTAGAGATAGGGTACACCATTACCTCCAAAAGGAGTCCGTGAAAAACGGGTGATTGCTTTTGATTTACCTGCAGATTGATCGCTGAAGGCGGCAGGAATCACGTACTTCGCCCAAACCATCAGACTAATTCATTAATTATCTCCATTAATTAAGTACACCGTCGTCCCACAGAGACACTTTGTGCGTTGGTTTATTGAATCGAACACGTCTTTGAATACCGGCCGAATTAAGGACGCTGTACTAAGACTCGGTCGCATTTGAAATAAACATAAATTATTGATAAATGAGAAGCAAAGTCCAGAAAACCATCTATGTAACATTCTACCACCAACGGTGCGGATCGGAGGAATTTTAGATCGCGCCGATAACCGAAGGCGAAACTCGTTACGCGAGTCACACTGCATTTCCTGAAATCGCAAATTTTTGATTATTTGTAGTGATTTTTAAACAACAGAGTTTTTTACGCTCACGTTATCAGTTTCTACAGAAGCGGATAGCAGGAGTTTTTTGGCCCCGTATAAAAAAATTGATTACAATAAATAATTATTTAAATTTAATTGTTGCGTTTTATTATCAACTTGCCAATTTCCTTGTTAGAAGCTAATTGTACTATCGCACCAAACAAAGAATCTGGGAAATCACAACGTAGGGCCTTTACATTCGATAATTGTGTCATAATCATATAATATCGAAAGTAGCTTCAGCGCCGGGCGCATTCCGTAGGGTCGCTCACCCAGTAATGACATCTGGGGGTTGGAACTGTTAGAGGCGAGCGCCACGCAGGTAAAAGGGCCGGCCGACCTTCCTCGGTCATAAATCGTAGTTGGAAATTCCAGTGACCCGTATTTATTATTTACTTATGTAAATTACGTGTCTGTTTACTTGTCAGTATTAATTAATAGCAATAATTAGTAGGGCGCGTTACAAATTGGACAAATATCCGCTGAGCAGCATCGCTAAGATGAATTATCGACCATGTAGCAAAGAAACTCTTTAAATTAAGGTTGCCCAAGTCACTTTTCTTCACGAACTATCCTCCCAAGCATATTTCAAATAATTTCAAATATGACGTCATTGTTTCAACGCGAAAATGACAGTGTTTGAAAATATTGCATCGCCAAAAGACGACTTTAATTTTCGAAGTTGGGGTGTATGAGTAAGATGGATCGCTCGAGGAAATCTCGAGGTGTTCTTAGACAATCATTTACCACGATTGCTAACCAATTGTCGGACTTGTTGTCTGCTGAAAATATTGATATTTTAAAATGCCGTACGCAGTTGTCAGTCTTGCAACAGAAAAATGATACATATAGTCAACTCAATGAGGAGATTTATTAATTTCTATTGACCGATGATAGTATAACTGAGCAATTTTTCGATGATGAGATGCAAAAGACAGATGACTACTAAATGCAAGGACCCGAAAAATGCGTAAAGAAATTTCGAAATTTAGGACGAAATCGGACCGCAGGAAACACATATCATTTTCATTAGACTAGAACGTGCCCTCGTGCCTCAATGATATTAAGTTGCGTTGATAAAGTTTTTCAGTCTCACTGAATCAGCAAAGGGAGACCAAAACGCCGTGTGGCCAGCTTTCCCGGCCTTGACCGCGCGATACGTGGATAAAAATGGTAAAAGCAGGATGAGTACGCCATCTCGTGAGAAGCGACTCGCCGCGAGAAGCCCGAACCAATCACGGGCTTCCTCAGAAATTTTGCTGACATTTGAAAAACCCCTTTTTTCTGTTTAGAGTGGAAGCGAGAGCTTAAATGGACGCGAAGAGCGAAAAACGACAGTTCCCGGTTCCCTAAGTTTTTGTCCGCGTGAATTCTCGTCGAAATTTTAGTTTAATTAATTTTTTGTTCCAAGTTCGGTTTCGTTTTAATTTTCCTAAGTTTGTTACCAGTTTCCACGGTGAATGAATACTAACGGTGTTACTCCGCATACCCTCGCAGATCTGCGCTGCAAACTTCGTGACGGTTGGTTGAATGTTATGACTGGTTGACAGTGAATGTTTCAGAGGGAGAAGCTTTTTACAAAATCTCTGCGTTGAATGTACATAAAACAATTAGCAGGATTTTGGAGGAGGTTGTACTTAGTTGTAAGAAAATCACTGAATACTACATATTGCTTTTATTTCATCATTCCATTCTTCATATTATAAGATGTCGTAATTTAAATGCCGCTGACTTGCTTGACGTAAGACCTGAGCACAGCAACGTTGGAGTACACTCCAGGATGAGTGGGACGAGCACACCCATAGCCCCAGGAGACCACACCGACGAGTTTCCCTTCGGCGGCCAGAGGACCACCGGAATCTCCCTGCAATCACGTGAACGCGAGTCAGACTAAATTACTTTGATCTCCTCGAGTTAAAAACAAACCTGACAGGCGTCTTTGCCTCCTTGGGGAACACCGGCGCAGATCATGCGGTCGGTTATGGAGCTGGAACCGTAAGCAGCTCGGCATGACTCGCGACTAACAATGGCGACTTGCACTCCTTGAAGCTGAGAGGGGAGGTAACCGCCTTCGGAGAGTGTGCCCCAGCCCGTGCAGTACGCGGCGACTCCGGCAGAAACTTCTTCGCTCTCTCCGGGAAGGCTGATGGGGAGTACACCGACGCCCAAGTCTAAAGGTTCGGCGAGCTCCAGCACGGAGATGTCGTAGTCTACATTCCGGGAGTTGTAGGATGGATGCTGATGGAGTTTTCGCACCGAAACCACTTGCCCGCCGGAATTACGGATTGAAGAACCCGCCCGGATTTTCAGAGAAGACGCAGATGATCTAAAAGTGGATTGATTGATTGATTGAAAAGTGAAGTGTTTAAAGAAAATAAAGTAAGTACCCGTCGGTGCAATGCGCAGCCGTCACCACATAGTTTTCAGAAATGATGGAGCCTCCACAAATGTGGCTTGAGTAGTACAAGAGGGAGATCTGGTAAGGATAGTCTTCGATCTGCACGTCTTCACCACCGACGATTCTACCATCGAGGACGGGCACTCGCGCTTGCTTTTGGGCTGAAGTAGTAACGAACGGATTTCATTAACGTTTTTTTGGATAAAATGGAGGAACTTACCAAAGACGCAGGCCACAAGAGCTGACAATACGATCAATCGGCACATTTTCACTGAATTGATCTTGCTTGAATCCACCGCGCCTTTTATACCGCGCGTTATCATTCCGCTGTTTTTCCGGAATTTGCACGGAGCTGATAAAACGTGTAAAAATCCGCGCGACAATCAATGGCAAAACGAAAAAAAGCGAAAGACAAAGTGGATCTTTGCACAACTTCGAGGGGTTTTCGTATTGCGTCGCGCTTCACGAAATTTCGGATTTTTTCGCGAGCTCTTCCTGATAAGTTAATTGAATAGTACCGTCGACATTGTTGCAGATTGCTTTGCGGGGGAAAAAAACGTGAAGCAATCATTCGTGATAAATACTTGAGAGAGAAAAAAATTACGGTTATCAGAACAAACAAAGTAGAGCAAGTCTAGACTGACTAATTTGACTATGAAGAGTCATTATTTAATATTTTTGTGAAAAAAAAGACCAGCTCTAAACGGAAAGCAACCTTAAGCAATGACTTTTTAAAATTTGAAGAACAAAAGGATTCAAACATTTCCTGAGACACGGAAATAAAACACATTCTCCAATGCAAAGTTTTTAGTTTTTTTAAATTGCAATTTTTTTTCGGTAATCAATTAAGGATGTTTCTTGTATTTTTATTTCTATCTCTTTGCACGCATTTTTGAGAAACTAAAAATTTCAATAAATTCAACGTGTTCAAGAGAAAAAAAAATAAAACATAAGATTTCCTTTCTATTTCTTTTTCTCTCTTTTTCTTTCTTGATGATCAATTAAGGATATTTCTTGCCGTCTCTTTTCAGTGGAGTAAATTTAGACTTACAAATTTGTCTATGAAGAGTTGTTATTTAATATACTTTTAAAAAACAATTGTTTGCCGGACAACAATTTTAAAATTAGGTTTGGAAAAAAAATATCTACACATAAAAAATGAAAACGATCCCATTAGTTACAGACTGATTTATTTCGACCTCGGTCCGTGTGGCTCCTAAAATAGTCTAGCTTCGAGCTAATTTATTTAGACCTCGGTGCGTGTACGATTTCAACTATTGCGTAATCCGTAATAATTTTTTTTTGGTACACGCTCCGCAAAATGATCGCTTAGGGGACTACTTTCAGAACGAAAAACGTATCTTTAGCAACCTCAATCGTCATAGCATCCGCCAAAAATTCTTAGCGACCTAGTACTTAAAGCTGCCATGGCAACACTTTAGCGGATTATTTTTGAGCAAGTTTCAATCAAATAAATCAAGTAACTAAGTATAAAATTCAACTCGTTGCTATGATTACCGATCATTGCCATGTCTGATGAGAGGGACAATTCAGACTTGCTAATTCGAAATTCGAGCAATTTAACATTAATGTTGGTGACTTAGCAAGCGTGTACCAAAAAATATTGTATGTACCACGTACGCAAAATGGTTTTAGGGGACTCATCTCATCAAGGACTCGGCTCCTTCGTCGCCTCGTCCTTAATTACGATTCGTCCCCTAAAACCTTATTTTGCGTACTTGATACATAAACTACTATTTAAGATGTGAAAAAATATTTTTAGAAAACTACTGTTTGCCGGGCAGTATATTTTTTTTAATTCGGTTTGAAAAAGTACCTACACATAAAAAAATGCAAACGGTCCCATTAGTTATAGACTGATTTATTTCGACCTCGGTCCGTGTGTTGAGAAAAACTCATTCATTGGCTCTTAAAATAGTCTAGCATCGAGTTAATTTATTTAGACCTCGGTACGTGTACGATTTCAAATACTGCGAAATCCATAGTAAATTTTAAAAAATATACTTTAAAAAAACATTTTCTTGTCGGACAACATTTTTTTTTAATTCGGTTTGAAAAAAGTACCTACACATAAGAAATGCAAACGATCCGATTAGTTACGGACTGTGTTACCACCGTGTCGTGGACGATTGGCGGGGAAGGCCGGTGAGGTGACGGACCGATTGTCTTATCGGCGGTTCCGTGTCGTCCGAACGGCGCTTCTCGAAACCCGTAAGCGGATTCTGGAGTGTCCGGCTAGCTCGATGCTTTTCGGGGTGAGTGACAATAAATGGTGAACACGAAGTTAGCAGAAGGGAAAAAACACATACTTATGTATATTGAATTAATATACAGATACATCGAAAAGAAACAATTTATCACAGATCGATTCCGCCGTCGGGCAGAGATTCGGTCCGTGTTAATCGCAAGGAATAAGGTAGGTAGGTAAGTAGGTAAGGGAGGATCTGAGGTCGAGGTGAACGGATGCAGGTCCTTTTATTTGGTCGACCGAGGGTGTTTCCTGGAACCGGCTCGGTCGGGTGTCTGCTTCTGACGTCATAATCCCTTGAGTCACTCGGGGCTGAAAAATTTAAATAAAGAAAACTTTTTTATTTCCCCGCCGACCCGGGGTTTTCTTTATGTCATCGGATAGCGCTTTTTGCGGGCTTTAATTTGGCGTCGCGTCCGGCGAAATCCGACGGGCGGAAACGCCTGAAATTGCGACGGAAGCGCGGGAGTGCTTCCGGTCGCGTAACTATTTAACTATTTTTTTAGCGGTACAATCTGGATGAAATTTGGTGGGATTGTCTGAGATACTACTCTGAATATTTTTACAAAGTTACAAGTTGATCTGACGGTACAAACAAAAGTTATTTGAACTTAATTAACCGCGGGCGGTGATTGGCTGACGTTCGGAAACTAGCCTTTGTCTATGGTTACAATGTAAATCGCAACGTGATGCTGCGAGCGATAAAATTGAAAGAGTGATATTAATTATGTGCCTAGCCGTTTCCGCATAAGAAATAATTAACCTACAATTGATATAATAATAAAATAACTTGAAATTAATAATAACTAAAGTACTGCGGAACGGCGTTGGTAACAACTGATTTATTTCGACCTCGGTCCGTGTGTTGAGAAAAACTCATTCATTGGCTCTTAAAATAATCTAGTTCCGAGCTGAAGCATTTAAATCTCGGTTCGTGTAAGACTAAAACATGTCTTATGTCAGCTATTCCGTTGTTTTTTTTTTTTTTTAATAATCAATTAAGACCTACTGAGTGAATGTAAAACTGAGTTTTTTACTTAGTTTGAATTGATTACCACGTAGGTGAAGTGGTGACATTACGTCACGGGACTGTATCTTTTCTATTGTAATTTTTTTGGTATTGTTTTTCCTTTTTCGTTTGTTGGTGATCAATTAAGTATACTTCTTGCCATCTCTTTCAGTGGGGTAAGTTTAGACTGACGACTTTGATTGGACCGCTGGGTCGCGACATCGCACGGCCGGTTTTTGACCTAGAAACTGTGCGAGAATAGCAAATGACAACGAATACCGCTGTCTCATAAGTATTCGTTGTTATTTGCTATTCTCGTATAGTTTCTAGATCAAAAACCGGTCGTGCGATGTCGCGACCCAGCGATGTATAGTACTCGTATTTGCTATTACTCGCTATCTTTGCGTAAAGTCTTGTTGGCCGGCGAGATTGCGATGGTGTTCTCAAGATAAATACTTGAGATAGAAAAAAATTACGGTTATCAGAACAAACAAAGTGGAGTAAGTCTAGACTGACTAATTTGACTATGAAGAGTCGTTATTTAATATTTTTGTGAAAAAAAGGCCTTAAGCAATGACTTTAAATTTGAAGAAGAGAAGAATTCAAACATTTCAGAGAAACGGAAATAAAACACATTTTCCAATGCAAAGTTTTTATATTTTTAAATTACAATTTTTTTGTGACCAATTAAGGATCTTGCTTGTATTTTTATTTCTCTTTTTGCTATCTCTTTTCATACAGTTTTGAGAAACAAAAAATGTCAATAAATTCAATGTGCCCAAATGAAATAAAACACAAGAGTTCCTTTCTATTCTTTTTTCTCTCTTTTTCTTTCTTGATGATCAATTAAGGATGTTTCTTGCCATGTCTTTTCAGTGAAGCAAATTTAGACTGACAAATTTGACTACGAAGAGTTGTTGTTTAATATCGTAACACGGAAACTATAATAGAACCAACGCCGCCAACTTGTGCCTCGAATATAGCGTCTGCTATGCTTGGCAAAAATTTAGGAAAAATAAAGTTAATATAAACAAATAACATAAGGCGATTTAAACCATCATACGTTACTTAGCGAACAACGAATCGTGTCACGATGACTTGTGGCAACAAACGTCAAACTAACAGACGTCAAGAAACGTCAGGCGGCGTCATACAGACAAATACGGACGAAGCGTAACAAAACAACGATGACGATCGTCGCAAATAAACAAAATTACGGTCGCCCCTTAACTGATTGGCCCGCAAATAGGATCGCATCCTCTATTTGATCGCTAAGGCCCAGTATTTCATTCGGAGTTTAACTTTAAGCTTCGTTTTATTTCTACGGAAACAATTGTCTTTACAATTATTACTATGGAAACAAAACAAAGCGTTAAAGTTAAACTCTGAATGAAATACTGGGCCTTAGACAACTCTCGGACTAAATAAGACAAATAAGATACAGCTCTAATCGTCGCAGATTCGATTGCACATTCGGACCAATGAAGCAAAGTTACTTCATCCCCGCTACGGAAAAGAAGCGAGAACGCTCGCCGTTCCAGTTCAGTGATGCCTGTGCAGCCATTGTCAAGAACATCCACAAGCCTCTTGTGCAGCCATTGTCAAAAGCGCCCACTCTAGTGCAGTCATTGTCGAGAGACCACTCACACTCCAAACACACTCATCACCCTCGTCAAAGCCTGCCGTTGAAGAGATGATAACGAATAGAGCAGCTCATCGAGTATATCGTTAAAATTTGTTATTCAATTTTTATGTGTTGTGTCAATAAAAAATAAATACGAACAAGCCGACGAAGTGAAGAAAAAACGGAGAAGTTAGAAACTGTTTCTCTATTCGAACTAGAAGATGAAGAACAATGTCAGAAGAAGAAGAAGAAGCGAATTATACCTACTAGAAATGATGAAAGTACTCAAAATAATTTAAGTAATTCTGGAGAATAATAAGAAAATTAGAAATACTACAAATAATCAAGAATCTAAAAATCAACGTCATCAAATTGAGAAACGGAAGCGTAAGAAAGGGAAAAAATTAAAATCAAATGAAAAACTCTTTTTCTACCTAAAGAAGAAAACATGAATCTTCAACTTGATGAATCAAAATGGCGAGAAAAACGAACAAATTATAAATGTTGAAGAAAATGAAGAAACCAAAAATTTTTAAAAAGTTTGAAAATGAAGAGCAAAATTCAAAAGAGCAGAAACAGAAGAAAATAACTGAACAACCTTTGACACACTGTTATTTTTTATTGCAAAAATAATCGATTCTTGAAGTGATAGGTAAACAAGAATCGATTGATAAAGTAAGTACCTATCGCATCGATTTTTTGCATCACTATAACAGAGTCGAAGTTTTTTTCTGTATCTGGATTAATCGGTGCTCCTAAGATTCTGAGTAAAAACGCAGATAAAGATAACAGATGATATATAAGCAAGAACAAAAACAATTTTCGATTAAATCATCAAAAATGCGTCGTGCAATCGTCATTTCGATTCTAGCAGCTTGCGCCTTTGGTAAATTTTAATTTTTCTTCTTCTACAAAAAAAAATAACATGTAATTTAGCCGCTCCTCAGAAAAAGCCCACCCCCGATGGCAGAATCGTAGGCGGCGAGAGCGTCAGCATCGAAGACTACCCCCATCAAGTCTCCCTGCAGTTTTACGCAAGTCACATCTGCGGAGGTGCGATCATTTCCGAGCAACACGTTTTGACCGCCGCGCATTGCACCGACGGGTAACACTAAACACCTTTTTTTGGGGGGGGGATGAATTAAAGGGACGCTTTTTTCTTTTCAGGTCAAACGCGGCTGACCTGAGCGTAAGAGTCGGTTCTTCAATCCGTAATTCTGGGGGGCAAGTAATTTCCGTAAAGAGGATCATCCAGCACCCCCAGTACGACCCGGAAACCCTCGATTATGACATTTCCATCCTAGAACTTGCCTCACCTTTAGCCCTAGGGGCGGGAGTACGTCCCATCCTCCTCCCGCAGCACACCGAAGATCCACTGCCAACCGGCACGCCTGCCTTCTGCACAGGTTGGGGGGCACTCTCCGAAGGTGGCTCCGTGCCTGAGCAACTTCAGGGGGTTGAAGTGCCCATCGTGAGTCGCTTGGCTTGTAGAGGGGTGTACGGTTCTACCTTGATAACCGAGAGGATGATTTGCGCGGGTTTTCCTCTGGGGGGTAGAGACGCCTGTCAGGTTTGTAGTTCACCCAAAAAGAACGTCCCAGTTTTGATTCGTTCGTTTGCAGGGAGATTCCGGTGGTCCTCTCGTGGCGAATGGAAATTTGAGCGGGCTCGTGTCTTGGGGGTACGGATGCGCTCGCCCTAATTATCCGGGCGTGTACACCAACATCGCTGTGCTTAGGAATTTCATCAAAGAACAAATCGATGTTTGAATTTTTGTTTAAAAGAAGAAAAAGAGAAACCAAATAAACGTGCGCAACAACGCTGAAGATGTGTCATTAACACCCCCAGATTCAACACGGCGCAGACGTGCTTTTGGGGCGATTTGCAAATAAGTGTTTGGCGTTTGCCGGAGTTCTTAGTTTAGTGAACAAGGCCATCTGATTCTCTGTGGCTCCTCAAGGAGGCTGAAGCATGTCCAGAGCGACAGGCGTAAGTTAGTTCACTTGGGCCTGATTTTACAATCGTCGGATAAACATTATTCTTAGAATAACGTGACATAGTTGTGAGGTAGATATGGAGGAAGATTAAAGGATATTCAGCGAATAGTTATTTCACGATTGTAAAACTGGGCCTTACTGAACTAAACATTTAGGTGGTAGCCTTGTCTTGTTGGATCTAATATTTTGGATCGCAAATAATTAGGACAGGTGTTGTTTGCTCAGTGATTGATAGTTTGAAGCGGTGTGGTTTCATCGAGACCGCAAAAAGAATGAACTTAATCTTATCACTGCGTGCACTCGAGGATTTCAAAACTGTAAACGTCCCAAAGTCAAGTACCCAACTATACAAAAACACATTTTTTTCCGTTGTGCACAAACGAAAGCACTTAACAAAGAAAAGGAAAGGTTCTTCAGAAATGGGTGAATTCCGGAAGTTCTTTTTGTACATTTTTTTGAAAAAGGCAAAGTTTTGACTACTCATCGGGGGATCAGTTGGTTGCCAATCACTGCCTAATCAAATACGCACCGTTCCGATAAAATCATTGTTGTGACGAATATTAAGCTGAATGAAACCGACTTCGAAACTTGTACCGGATGTTTATGCAAGAGAGAACGTGCGTTGTGAGTAATACAGGTTCGCACTAATAATAGATTTCGTCAAATCTGTATTTCTTAATAGTTTTTCATTGTTTGCTTCAACGCGAAACAAATAAACTACTGAAGTACTTGTTCAAGCGAACAGGTCTGTCGAGAAACGCACGAACGAATATTTGATTACACTTGCAAAATGAAAGGAATATCGAAGGTCGAAAATGAGTTAACTTGTAATTTAAAATGCTTAATAAATATCCGTATATCAGGGGATGTTTGTTTGTGTTTTGACGATAAGCCTAGCCGAGGGAACGTAAAATATTAAGAGGAGAGGCAGGACAGTCTTCTCGTAATGCAGACTGAGAACGGTCGGTAAAGCGCGGAAGCTGACACGGGATGTGTGACCTAGAGGGTAGCTGCAGAGTATTGGCCTAAGAAGGCAATGTTCTGGCAGAAGTAGCATCGCGGTATACCCTGTTTATGTTACTGGCAATGCGGGATGAGGATCATCGATGAGTTGGAGTTATTCTGATATAGCGAATATCGTCCTGATGCCGATGATCCGGGGGGTCATACTGTGCACCAGTATACGACACCGTGTGTGACTTGCCGCAGTGGTCAGCACCGCTGATGAAGTGCACGGTGTCGGCGAGACAGTCAGCTGGTATTCCATATTCATTGTGAATGGGAATTCAGTTGGTTGTATTCCTGACCTGCTGAAGCATTGTGCTCCAGAATGGTCTAACATGACATGATGTGCACTGGATCGGAAACGGAGTGTGCTGACACTTACGCGATCTGTGACATCAATTGATCCTAAGAACGTAAGCTTAGGAGGCAATTCATGCTAATATCCATCGGGAGGGTGGGTTTCCGAATTACAGGTGAATGTGGGGTTAATGCATGCGAATTTCTAAAAACCATCGTAGCTCTTTTGTTTATGAAAATTTCTGATTTCTGTAAAAACTTTCCCGAGGCACTTTTCGACGTAGAATTCATTGCTCTTAATTGCAATTTTCTGAAGCGCACAGTTTGCGAGATGCAAGCAAAATTTCCGAATTTTTATATGGAACACCCCGTATATTTTTGCATTTTTAAAAAGAGCATACAACGACCTTTACAAATATATAATACACTTGATATATTAATCAAAGCATTTGCGAGATATAAGCTTTCCAAGATTTTTGCAATATTTCAGTAGGCCATGACTTATTATTGAAACAGTTGATGTTCTTTTGCATTGTCACAGTAGGCTACTGTCAACGTTCAACGCATTTTTAAAGCGACTGTGGTGAGATTTCTTAAATTATTTTCCTAAAAATCAATGCAAAATGTATGTACGAAAATTATGAGAGGTTTATTTTTTATTCTTTACGCCGTTTGTAACTCGAGAAAAACGAGAATAAATTGAAGAGCGAATAATTTTTAGATGAAAACAGTCAAAAATCGAAAGAGGTTCAGTTTTATCTTAGTTCGCAACCAAATAAATTTTAGTTCGGATCAGAACCAAATCTTGCATCTTCTTGATTGTGTCTGTAAGATCTTTGGCCTTCATTTTCATTCTGAACCCTTGATCCTTCATTAAAAGATCTTTGAACATGAGTCAGAGGCACTTGCTTGAGTATCCTAGTCCTCGATTTAGATTGTAAAATCCAAGAAATTGATCGACTTTGATGATAAGATCTTGTAACCTCCCGGACCTTGATTATATGAGCCTGAGCTTGAATTCAAAGACCTGGACCTTGATTTTATAACCTTCTTGATTGTGTCTATAAGATCTTTGACCTTAATTTTCATTCTGAAGCCTTGATCCTCGACAAAAATATCCTTGACCTTAGTTTTGAAAATACTCGTACATTAAATCTTTGAATATGAGAGGAAGCCTCTTGACTGAGATCCTTGTCCTCGGTTTTGATTGCGAGATCCTTGTCCATGATTGTAATGATCTGAATCTTGATTATAAGATCCCGTGACTTGATTATAGACCCCATGAATTCCTGGATCTTGATAGTAACTTGCTGTACCTTGATTATATGAACCTAAGCTTTAATTCTAAGGACATGCGCATTGATTATAAGCGTGCCTGCATTTTCTGGATTATGTCTTTATGATTATGACCTTAATTTTCATTCTAAAACCTTGATACTTAATTAATCGATCTTTGACCCTGGCTTTGTTCATGAAATTCTTATCACTGACTATGAATATGAGAGAGGGGCTCTTGAATGATGACCCTAGTCCTCGATTTCGTTGCAAAATCCTCGTCCTTGATTGTAACACACTGAATCTTGATTATAAGATCCCAAAACTTGATTACTGGTCTGGGATTTTGATCATAAGGTCTTGTAACCAAAGACCTGGACCTTGATTATAAGCGCGCTTTTATCTTCTTGATTATGTCTGCAAGATCCTTGGCCTTAATTTTCATGTTGAAGCCTTGATCCTTAACTGAAAGATCCTTGACCTTGGTTTTGAACATTTTATCTTTGAACGTGATAGGAAGGCTCTTGATTGACAATCCTTGTCCTCGATTTTGATAGCGAGTTGCTCGTCCTTGATTGTAATGATCTGAATCTTGATTATAAGTTCCTGTGACTCGATTATATACTCCATACGTCCTGGATCTTGATCGTAACCTGCTAGACCTTGATTTTTGAACATTTTATCTTTGAACGTGATAGGAAGGCTCTTGATTGACGATCCTTGTCCTCGATTTTGATAGCGAGATTCTCGTCCTTGATTGTAATGATCTGAATCTTGATTATAAGATCCTGTGACTCGATTATATACTCCATACGTCCTGGATCTTGATCGTAACCTGCTAGACCTTGATTATGTGAACCTAAGATATAATTCTAAGGACTTGCGCCTTTTTTATAAGCGCTCCTGCATCTTCTTGATTATGTCTGTAAATCTTGAACTTAATTTTCGTTCTGAAACCTTGATCCTTGATTAATAGATCTTTGACCTTGACTTTGAACATGAAATCCTTATCCTTGACATTGAATATAAGAGGGGGGCTCTTGATTGATAATCCAATGTCCTCGATTTTGATTATAAGATCGCCGTCCTTGATTGTAAAGCTCTGAATCTTGATTATGAGATTCCAGAACTTGATTGTAGACCTAGGACTTTGATCACAGGGCTTTGTAACCTCCTGGATTTTGATTATGTGAGCCCGAACTTGAATTCAAAAAGCTGGGCCTGGATTATAAGCTCGCTTCTATCTTCCTGATTGTGTCTGTAAGATCTTTGGCCTTTTACTTTTCATCTTGAAGCCTTGATCCTTAATTGAAAGATCCTTGATCTTGGTTTTGAACATGAAATCCTTATCCTTGACTTTGAATATGAGAGAGAGGCGATCCTTGCCTTCAGTTTTGATTGTGAAATCCTCGTGTCCTTGATTGTAATGATCTGAATCTTGTTTATAAGTTCCCGGAACTTGATTATAGACCTAAGACTTCGATCGTAAAATCCTGGATCTCGATCGTAATCTCCTGGACCTTGCTTATAGACCTAAGACTTTGATCATAAGGTCCTGGAATTTGATTATAGACCTAAGATTTTCATCATAGATCCTGAATCTTGATTGTAATCTCCTGAATCTTGAGTGTAATCTCCTGAATCTTGTTTGTAATCTCCTGAATCTTGATTGTAATCTCCTGGACCTTATTTATAGACCTAAGGCTTTGATCATAAAGTCCCGGATCATGATTGTATTCTCCTGGACCTTGATTATAGACCTAGGACTTTGATTGTAATCACCTGGACCTTGATTCTAGACCTAAGATTCTGATCGTAAGGTCCTGGATCTTGATTGTAATCTCCTGGACCTTGATTATATGTAGAACCTGGAATAGATCTGACATGAGACAGTTAGCGGAACTACGCTGGTAAATATAAAGGCCTTAGAGATGTGGCAGGTGTTAACTAAATGAAGATTTAAATAGGGCAAACCAATCAGCAAATTCTATTATCATTATTCTTCGAAGTGCGCTTGAAGGGTCAGTGCCAGCAATACCAACATTTTAAAATGAAAATTACTAACGTGAGTGCGCGCTAAATTCAAATGACTTTCAATTATTTATTAATTATATATACAGCATACATTCAGTCATCCATCACCTTATAGAAACACAATTTCGCAAATATTTTCGATTGATTCATTTTGCCCTTCTTCGAAATTTACGTTTTTTGTTTTTATTTTCGCAGCGATTACGTAGATTATGAAACCCCAGATTTTTTTATTCCATTTTAAACTCGCCACTCATCTCAAATGACAGTTGAAAACACGAAACCACATAAAATCGAGTCAAAACAAACACACCACCATCTGGCCTCTTTCGAAACCTCCAATCCTAATTTGATTACATGATTAGCATTTTAGGCTCAGTTTTGAGTGAAATTATTTCAATTTTTAACAACCACCCGCGCGTACAGGGTGTGCCAACCTATATGTTACACTTATTCGCATTTTTTCTTCTATATTCGTTTTTAGCTGAGGCATGTTTAAAATACGCAATTACAAACATTAACAAAGAAAGTAGAGACGAAGAAAAAACAATTTCTTTTCGTGTATGGAATGAAAAGTATTAATTTCAGTATAGAGGCTCAAAGTGCACACATTATTTTACATACTTCATCAATTTCCCAACAATAAAAGAACTTTTTTATTATTATAATCCAGTGGCCATTACCGGCTCTGTGCAAACAAAACAAAATGAAACGTTTTTACGCAAGCGATCCCTGAAACACCCCATCGATTCAGAACTCGTTCAGACATGGCGTACACCAAAGACGGCAACATCCGTTACGTTGAGCCCCTCTTAAAACTGGCGTATCATTTCGGCCAATACGGCGCAAAAAATTTCCAAATCACTTACGAAGCCCGCTGGACCTACAGGGTGTACTCTGGTTTCTGGCTGTTCCTGATAAGCTCGGCTTTCGTCGTGGTGACCGTCTGCAAGTTTCACTACAAGTACTTCGAGGAAGCCACCATGCTAGTGATGGACTTCTTGAAGATGAGCTTCGGCACTATTTTGAATTTGGTCGCGATTTCCGGCAATTCCCTACTGCAAGCCGACAAGTTCCTGTCAATGCTGGAGAAGTTCGTGCAAATCGACGAGATGTTGGCATCGCACTTGGCTTTTGATAAGGGGATCAATTCGTTGTACGTGGAACTGATCGTCTTGCACCTGCTTTACATGTTGTTGTACGCGTACAGCATCACCACGGGAATTATGGAGGCCAAGCTGGATTACGTCGGGTATCTCCTCCTCGATTTCCTAGAAAATTACAACTGCTTCTTGGCGGTCCTGTTGATTTGCAATTTCCTAAGTAGCATCCGACGGAGATTTGAGTGTTTGAATCGACTGCTCATCAGCAGCATCAACACCGGCTTTTTGGTTGTCGATTCGAACAGTGGCCCTCGCGAAGTCGAACTCCAAAATCTGATCAAAATCTACACCATCTTGACGGACATCGTCGACTTATTCAATGACGTCTTTGGATGGCAAATACTGTTCGTATTGATCAACACGTTATTGGCGCTTTTGGTGCCGATCAATGCCATCATTATTTTCATACCGAAGGTCGATGACGAGTTCCAATACGAATTTAGCTTCGTCTTTGTCGCTACTGGTTTAGCTCTACTGCTGTTCGTAAGTATCAAAAAAAAAATAATTAAGCAAAATGCAAAACCATTTTTGGACGCCCTAGTACCAATCATTTGTATAATTTGTATAAACCGAAAGTTAGAGTTAACTTGTTATGAATAATCCGGGCCTTAAGTGAAATAAGTTAGATAGTAAATTAAGCTGTACGAGGGTGTGTCAAGAAAACCATGCAAAGTGTAGCCAAGTATTAATTGTCATATTAAAGAAAGAGGCGGCTCGGCTCTTCTTTGCTCTTATCTTATTCCACTTTAAGAGTACCACTGATTTTGTTCAAAGTTCAAATAAATACTTGCAATCTCGTGCATGAGCAATGGGAAGTTTCTTTCCGATCAACTCTCGTATAACCAAAATAAAAATTAAGAGCATACTCAAAATATTTGCAAAGTCAAGACGTCCATTAATTCAATTAATAAATGTCTATAGTGTTGTACAGTTGGTTCTAAATCAAATAAATTTTGTGCAGTGTTATTTTTAAACGTCTGACAATTTTTAAATTTGGCGCTGCAGTTTAGAGGGCGTGGCTAAAATGAATAATTATCAGAACACAGATTAAGTACACTCGGATAGGACACCGAAGCCTAGTTTGACGACGTCGTTCTCCAGAGGGCGCTTGTCAGATTCAGAGCTCAAAATTCTACTCGAATCGCAAATGGTTCAGTAAGTTGGACCCGTCTGTGAACATATTATGTAACATATTGAGCAAAATTTGAAAAATGTATGAATTACTTTTAGAAATTTTGTTACAAATCGGTTTTGATTGGAGCGGATTCCTCGAGCATCCTCTGTACAGCTGTTTTGGCCCTATTTGGGGCCTCGTCAGCAAAACTTTCCATTCAAGTACTTTTAATTGGCATAGTAACCACATTATCCACAGATTAATAAACGAGAAAGTTGGTTAATTTTGACTTTTACGTGCGGGTTCGTAAACCAATCGCTGACCTGGCCTATAAAAGTGACTAGTGTCGAGGTTAAGATTAACAGGTGTCGTGGCCGTATGCACAGACAAATCTCAAGGTGGACTTGATACTTAAAGTAACTTCATATCAAACTCTTCGCCGTATAGTTACATTGTTCAAAGTAAAGGTTTAGATTTGTCTGTGCATACGGCCATCAATGTTTGATTTCAAGGTCAGCAAAAACGTCCCTGTTTCGTGTCAAGTACAGTACACAATAAAATCCGTGCACGTCATTACTCCAACGTAAACCTTACTTTAATATTTTTACGGTAATAATTTGAGTAACATGAAATAAGGGACGTAGCTTAATATAACAAAACATTTATTAACAGTAAATTACAACTAATACTCACATTGTATTTGGAGCACTGATAATTAGACTAGATGACACACTGACGAGAATTGTTCTAATTATGCGCTAACGTTCGATTTGTCGCCTTTTTATAGGGGTTTTGTTTCCCGGGTATTACGTCAACTATTGCCTTGACATTTTGCACACGGCTCTGCGTTAGATCTGTGCCCGTAGATGAGTCATAAGATTTTGCGCACGGCACCCGAATGAATCATCGCTGTGATATGTGCAAGTGCATTTTCTGCACCGCGGGTAAGTCATACGTTACCTAATTGCAAATGAGTCATTCTTATGTTTATGTTATCATCTTGTGTTTATGTTACGCTCAACTGATTTGCGGCTGTACATCTTTGCTGGTTCTCTTATCCTAGTTACAATATTGTTAACATTTAGTGCGCACGCAAAATATCACTAGTGATTCCGACGTTTAATACAAATTTCACTGTTAATAGTTCGTATTTATTTTGTATTTTGACAAAATATCTCTTTTAAGTTCCGCTCAAAGAGAGTACCGGCTTTGCCAGGTGAAGTCGTTGCGAAATGGCAGTTTATTTAATTTGACATTTCACATCTTTTTGGCGTTTTGACAGAAGCGCAACTTTCTCGTTAAAAGCCTGATTTACCAAATTTTGTCTAGATATGCATGATATCTCAAATTCATAACGTGATTTTATTGTCCGCTACTGTACATGTACATTCACTTACGTTAACTTAAGGTTAATTTATCTAACAGTTGGAATGTGACGTACAGTTGGCCGTACACATACTATGTGTCACATTCTAACTGATAGATAAATTTAACCTCAAGATAAGGCGATGAAGAAATCGGGCATAAGTCAACTTTATGAAGTGAAATATTAAACAAGTTACACACTGTTAAAATATTTATACAGAAGGTAGTTTTGATAGCACTGAACACAAACCGGGAGTATACTCGCTCCATGTATTCTTTACTCCGTGCGGAACACAAACTACGCGAAGCTAGCGTCAGTGTCCTATCTGCGCATTCTTAATCTGTGATTTTACAATCATTTTGTGTGGCGGCAAATTCAAATTAACTTAAAAAATTGAAGCCGTTTAGCAATTATTATATTACATCAATTAAATAAAATGCTTTTATTAAAAATGTGAGTAAGGAAAAAATTTAATTAAGAAAAAATAAAACACAAGCCAATATATGTATTGACGAAAACCCAATTCAAACAGCAAAACGTCCATTTCGTTATTTTCCTCTGAAAGAGTAAAGTGTTTATTTATTGAAGCATGGAGGACTCCGTTAACATGTTTTTAAACGTCAATTAAAATATTTCAATTTTTTTAAGTCACACCATAAAAGTAACTGTTAAAATATTTATTTAGAAGGAAGTTTTGATAACACTGAACACAAACTGGGACTATAGCAGCTCCATATATTCTTTACTACGTGGGGAACATAAACTACGCGTAGCTAGCGTCAGTGTCCTATCTGCACATTCTTAATCTGTGATGTTACAATCAATCATTTGGTATGGCGGCAAATTCAAATGACCCTCTAAAATTAAAACCGTTCTGAGGCTGCTATTTCTTAAGGTGTTAAATAAAATACTATATTGTGTATATAAATCAAAAACGTGTTTTTATTGAAGACGTAAGTAGGGAAAAAAGGTTTCGCTTTCTTCAAAAATACTTCAAAAAAAAAATATTATGGCTTGATCTTCAAAGCAACCCTCGTTCTCTTCTTGAATTGGTCCATTTTAATCAGAAACTAAATTTTTCTGCCAGCATTGCCTATGTTTTAAAAAAAAATAAATTTTTATACAAACTGAAACCAAATCGTTTGTATGACGAACGGCATAAAATAATTATGTTTATTTTTGGCTAGATAGGAGCCGTCACAATCGCCAAGTACGGCCACCACACACACAAAGAAGCAAAACACACCGCTTTCCTTTGCTACAAGCTCCTCCAGACAATGCCGATGGCCCTCGTCAACACCTCCAGGCGTAACACCCGCAGGAAGCTGATGTACTTGGCCAAGGAATCGTCAATGCGGTGCCCTCAGTTTTCAGCAGCCGGCTTCTTCCCCGCTGATTACACGATGATGTTCACCCTGCTCACCTCGATTACAACATACCTTGTAGTTTTGATACAATTCAATCGGTCTTAAAGTGAGCACAATTATTTACAGAGAGTAATAGATTAAGGCCCGATTTTACAATCGTCGGATAAGCATTATTATTGGTATAACATGACGCAGGTGTGACGTAGATATGGAGGAACATTAAAGGATATTTGACGAACAGTTATTCCGTTCTTATTCCACGATTGTAAAACTGGGCCTTAAAGTTAATTTGAAGGAAAAATAAACACTTGTTAAAAAAACAGGAAGCTTTACTATTTTGCCAATATCACCCAATATTAATCTAGGTATGTGGATAGTAAAGGAAACAAAAAAAATCGTTAGTCACGTACAGCACAAAAGCACATACGAAATCAATAAGTTTATTATGCGTTCAGTAACACTTTAAAGGGTCCCGTCATTACGGTTACATTGGAATGGCAGTACTTAGATCAAATGTAAACAAAGACGTTGCATTTTGATTTTTTTTAAATCTAAATATCAAAAAAATAAATAAAGATTCGTGATTAAAATAAAATAAATGAGTTGGTATGAATAAAAAAGTAAATAAAATTACGTTTTCATGCAAACCACTTCAGATCTCTTAATCTCAAGACGTTAATATCAAATTTAAGGAACTTATTCATTACCTAAAAAGTTTAAAAAAATATTTGGTATTAAATATAATAAAGCTTACAATCTTGGAGCGTATTAAGTTAATGAGATTTCATTACATATTTAAAACCGAAATCTTTAATTTCGTGACAGCTTTTAAAAAAGAGCTTTTCTTTGGCACTTTAATTACCCACGAGCTTAAAACATAAGATTTTGTTCAAATTTTTAATGAATAACGCAGAAAATTTGTTTAAAAAAAAAATACCCCCTCTATAGTTCATCATGCGAAACCGACTTTTTGCTTATTATACTCTTCACTCGCTGAATTATTTCGTTAGGTACCTGACTATCGATTTGAAACGTTTCACCCGGTGATACGTACAGTACAACCGTTGGAAAGCTCGTTACCCTTTGTTGGGCACAGAAAACTCGATCGAGTTCGCAGTCGACTTTGGCAGTGCGCACTTTCCCCTGCAACCTCTGTTTAAAAAAACAAAAACCCACCGTTAATTCAACAGTTTCACAATAAATGTCCAGAAAAAATACCTGTGCGACGGTAATAAATTCCGGCTCGAAATTAACACAGTGGCTACACCACGGGGCATAGAAATCTACGAGCCAGGGCAAGACGTACCGCTTCGTTAGAACTTGCTTTGTGAATTCATCGGACGTCAAAGTCTCCACCGGCGATGGCAAAAATCCAATGACCCAGCGTTTCATGGAAAACACATCCCTGTGCCCGTTGTACATACTTGAAACACACAGAGTTCCTCAAAACCACCGAGCAAACTAAATTAGAGCCTAGGCTTACGCTATCGTGTTGAGCCCCTTGCTTTCCAAGGGGTACAGCCGGATCGTCGGGTAGCTCCGGATGTTCTGCGAGTTGCACAGCTCCTGGCTCGCCACGCAATCCACTTGGGCCACTTTAATTTGTTTGAAACTAACCAACTGCAAGTCGAGGTGACATTAATTTAAAAAAAAAAAAAAATTATACGAGGATTGTTTTACCTGTTTTGCAAGAGCCCTCCAATCAGGTGCTAGTCTCTGGCAGGGGCCGCACCACGGGGCAAAAAAATCTACGATCCACAGTTCATTGATGGGTTTATTCTTGAGTTGCTCGAATGTGCTAGCATCCAAGGAAATCACTACGAAATAAGCTTCCATTTTATAAAAATTTGAATAATTAAATAAAGTCTATTGAGGCAATTGCTTGGGAGAAAAAGTGTTTAAGGGGTGGACCTAATAAATTCACTGTTGCAGTTGAGAAACAAGGGATTAAATTTCTTACCCACGGGGTTGATGGTGTCTTGAACGAACTCCACTATCGTTTGCTCGTTCGGAGTCCCATGAAAGTAGTGCACTTTACTGCTGTTATAAATCATGGTAGTCGGGTACGACCTGATCCCTTCCCTCGAGCAAAGCTGATTGTGTTGTGTACAGTCGATCGCACCGAATTGTACGGTGTCTGCGTTGAAGTGTTGGCTGGCCCTGCGTACCTCGGGCATTAACTTACGACATGGGGGACACCAAGGGGCGAACCAATCGATAAACCACACGGATCCTAAAATTTAAAAAAAGAAGGGAATACAAATATGTACAATAGATTAACTTTAACCTTTGGTTTATTACCATGCTTATAATAATTGTAAAGACAATTGTTTCTGTGGGAATAAATCAAAGATTAAACTTAATCAGTGATGAAAGTACCAGCCCTTAGAATGTTGGGGGGAGGGTAACTCACCGTCTTTTTGAATGTTGTAGAAATCAGCCGGTGATAAAGCGTGGAAATTTGTAGACTTGACGCTGTCTCTGGCAAAAGATGCGATTTCATATAAGACATCCCTCCCGTGGTACATCTCGAAAGCACCTCCGTGCTTCAGGACACCCCACGCGGGGTAGTGTGATACATGCAAGCTTCCGCAAAGCACAGAATGCCTGCCGCAGTTTACGAGCCCTAAATTCACGTTTGAAATCATCATCATCAGACGTTTCAGTTGAAGGTGCAGCTCGGTTGCAGCGCCGAGGTAAAAGCAAATCAGCCGAGCCTTATCCTCACCGGACCTTAATTTGATTCGAATTTTCTGCAACACGAGTGTGAGCAGCGTTGATAATAATTTCTAACTTTGGGGCTTTGATAAATACCCTAAATGCCTCGTCGTCTAACTGCTCGGGATTGGGGAGATAGTCGAGGATTTTATCGACGATCTCTTTAGTGTCGGACCCCGTTATTTCTCGTACTTGTGGGGCCCCCTCGTTCACCTGCCAGAACACGATCGGAGACTGTTCGTACGCAGGAGATATTTGCTCACAGAGATTCGGGTCTTTCACTCTTCCAACCGGCATCAATCCCTCCTGTAATCGCTTTAATTAAATTCAAGAATTCAACGCACACAACATACCATTATAGCAGCCAACTTTATTTGTGTTTCGTATTGGGGACAAACCGCGCTATGCTCGGGGCACAAGAAAAGCAGCGTCATATGATTCTTTAGGCCCTCCTCGTTCCATGCTTGCGGTGTAACTTCATCGATTTTAGCGATAATTCTAGACAAGACGAACTGCTGAAGTGCCTCGATGGTCCTCTGGCCTTTATATAATTCACCCTCGTATAAATGAGCCTGGCAAAAAGCATAGCGCATTCACAATTTAAAAGGCAAAAAAAAAATTGATTAAACTACCTCCTTTTCATAGTATAGTAACGTGGGATACGACTGAACGCTTAACTGACGACACAAGGACCAATCTTCTTCGCAATTAACGGCAGCGATTCTTAAAACCCCCTCTAATTCCTGCGCGAGTTTCCTCCAGGCCGGTGCTAATTCGTGGCAGTGATGACAATGCGGGGAATAAAAGTTGACAAACCATGGTTGACTGTGGTCTAAAATGTTTACCTCTGAAAAACATAATAATCAAATTAAATGAAGGTGCTTAAGTGACGTTATGGTACACAAACCATAATCAGCTTTGCTGAGTGTGACGATCAAGGGGTCGTCGTCATAAATTCCGAACTCATCCGTGTAATACGTGTAACTCTGATATGGTTGTCTGCCCCCTTTGGGCATGCCGGTGTCACCGTGTAAATCATAGTGTTTGCGTGTTTCTGGGTCTTTTAAAATGTCGTACGCCTGCGCTAGTTTCACGAACCTGTCGTCTGCGTTTTGATCGTCCTGGAGGCAGTGAAAAAAGTAGAATGTTTGATGGATTGGCGTTAGCGAAATATTCCCCAAGTTATTTAAGATTATTTGTAAACCTTCATGAGACTTTTGAACCACACAGAAAGATAGCAGTTTTGCTTGGATCAAGTCAGAACTTAAGAAGATAACTTAGGAGTTCTTTTTTTAGCAACTCTTGTGCATTGCACAAGGGCACCTGATCAGAAGGGCGCCAAATTGTCTGTAATTATTTGTAACAGATGTCCTAACTAAAAATGAATTGCTTTTGAGACCAAAACAGCAAAAATAATTATTCAAAACCACCTTGTTTATAAACTTTATTTCAGCAGAATTAGTTTTTGTTCAGAAAGGTGCCAAAATAAGTTCTGCACAAGGGCAGCAACAGACCTGACTATTACCGTATTCGCGTATTACCTTTTGGAGTGCACATTATGTTATTATGATAACTTTGAAACCAAAACTATTTGGCTAAAGTGTGCAAAACACAGGGGCATATGTAGTACAAGTAAATACCTTATTTTTATCTGGGTGTAATTTGACTGCCAATTTCTTGAAAGCCCTTCGTATATCCTTGACGGAAGCATCTCTCGAGACCCCCAAGAGTTTGTAGAAGTCATCTTCATCTTCGTCGTTCGTCGCAAGGCAACAACATACACATAATATCAGCAAACAAATAAACCAACCTGGCAATTTCCTACAACAATAAAAAAACGAGTTGAATACATAATATCTGACGTGTACTTCCCGAAGAATTTTTGAGGTTAAGTTTACAACGACTTGAGCAAAAGTAAAAAAGGAATCGTTCTGTTTATTGTTTACGTGTCGCTTACATTTTATCAATTTGTTCGCGTTTGCTAAAATAACTTCGATAAATAAAATAAATCGATAAACTCTCGCATATCACCAAAACAACGCGCTTGCAAAATCCGGCGAACCCGCAAACATTTTGCGGCGCCCACACTAAAATCACTTTTCTCGTCTCGTGAAATTACAAAGGAAATTCGAAATTTTCGCCACGCACGCGGGTTTTCCCTTCTTTTTAATTTAACAAAAATTAGGAGTTGAAATTAAAAGGAAAAGGCGCATTTTTAAAGCAGAGTTTACAAATCCTAAAAGATATAGGTAGGCCGTTGTCATGGCAACCGACAGGTTTCCATTTTCAAAAGTAAGAATAATCGGAAAACGTCGGATCACAATTGAGTTTCTAATTAAACGTAGTATTCGTAATGCATTGATGTTAATTAATATTAGTAAATAATAAGTCTGAGTAATATCCAATTCAAATGGATGCGCTAAAGAAACTAATAGTGTTTTCGACTCGTTGCACTGGTGCGCCCTGGTGCGACCTGAGCACATAAACGCGTTTTCGGCTGATGCTGGGAATTGCGCTCAAAAAGTGCTAACAATTTCGACTGACGCAAAGTTCAACTGCTACAGTGCATGCGGTGCGCACTTTTTAGAACCGAGTCGGTCGACGGTTCCACTGGTGCAAAACAAATATGGCGGAAATGTTTGTGTTTGTAAATTATCTGGAAATTTTAGAATCGTCGTGTGATGATAGTGACGGCGAATTCATTTATACATATATATATATGTATAAGGATGGTTAAACCAAAATCCATAATTCCTAAAACGGTAAATTATGTTGTATCTATTGTACTCTAGGACACAAGTAATAAATGATATTATTAATTACGTCTTTTTTTTGTTTAGTTTAAAAATTATTTTAGATTGCATCGTACGACATGTTAGACAGACATTTTTCTCATTTATGTACGTTTCAATATTTCAAATTAGAGGTTAAATCACCCGCGCCAACCGAAAACGCATTGGGAGCAATCGGGAGTGCTTTGCACCAGCAACAATCCAGTGTAGTGCTAGTCACGTGACTGCACTGAAATTTGTTGCATTGATTCGGATCTGGGGTGAACCAAAAGTTAGCCAGCCGAAAGCGCTATAAGTAATAAAAGTACCGCCATTCATTAAGCCGCGGCGCAAAAATGGCGGATAAAAATTTTGAAAAATCACAGTGACAAAAATACGTTTACATTTTTCTAAAATGTGATTTGATATATTTGATAGTGATATGAAAACATTGTTTTTTAGGTTATTCCCAACACATATTACAGTGACGTTTTTATAATTTTGTAATTGTACGTTACGTGGGTGTTGAAATATATTTTGGATTTCGTTCTATTGTTTACAATAGTATATTGTGTCACAAGGGCAGAAAGTGAGCACACAACCATTCATAAAATTCAAGTTATTCGTCGGATAACGTTAACGGGAAGATGGAAAGACCGACCGTAAAGCGTTTAAATCACACGAGCAATTATTCTTAATTCATGAAAATATATGAGCTCCTCCAAAATGCTCCGAGCTGATCGATTTAAAAAACACGCCCATTCTGTATGTGCCAAATGCTTCAAATCCGTCTTTTCATTACCGAACGATTCTAAAGTACTTGATGAATAATATCGCGTTACCGAACGTAGCTGCTGCAGCACCATCTGTGATTACTTAGCGCAAACAATGCCGAAAATTTTCAAATTTGATTTCCTAGCTTTAAAAATAAAACAAATTAGATACATTAGTAATAAGCTTCGCTAGTTAAAATTAAAAAGAACACCCGACATTACACACTGGGGCCATTATTTATTTAGCTTTAATTTTTAGGAACTATACACCCTTAGCTTCTAGCGTTGGCGACACTGATCTTCTAAAAAAATTGTTTTGTACGTAACCTCAAATTCAATTTGTTAGAATTTTATTTGAATTAGAAATGCAATTTGAAGATAATTTTGTTGTAATTTAAGTCGAAAAGCCTTAAAAGCAAGCGAAAATAATAAAAATGATACGTCCGGCTGGAGAGTCCAGCGATGACGACGAATATAAAGATTACCTGGTAAGTAATTTAAATACATTTACCTATAGCTATAAATCGAACGTATTTATTTCATACAGTCTGACGACGAGGACGATGCACGTTTCACCAACAAAGCGTTAGAACATCGAAAGCCCAACGAGACCAACGTCAAAGACAATCTTTTCGTGGCGATACTTAACGGAAAACTTGATGCTGTGAACGCAGCTTTAGACGATGGTATTTGACCTTCTATTCTTGCACATTTGTTCTAATCGTTGTATGTATTATAGGTTTCGATGTTAACAGCAAACTCAAAGATGATTGGACGCCTCTTCTGCTTGCTGCATCCGTAGGAAATCCCGATGTTACTAAAGAACTCATCAGACGAGGTGCTAACGTTAATGGGAGTAAAGGTAAGTAAAATAATACATAATAAAAGTGACAACATGACTTTATAATGTAAAATCAGAAAGTCCTTCTTGTGCCTTAACTTCTTAAAACTGTCTGAAGATTCTCAAGCTTGAGGAGGTATAGAGATGCTTTTCAGATTTGTATATGCCTTTAATGGCAGCTTGTTCTTGTCCGTCCTACACATCGACACACGAAAGATCTTCGGACGTCGTCAGACAACTCATAGAAAACGGAGCCGACGTAAACATCAAGACTCGCAAGCGCATGACTGCCTTAATGTACGCAGCGAGCAATGGAAATATGGCAGTCGTCGAAATGTTACTGCCGATATGTGACGTGCACGCTGAAGACAATCAAGGATGGACGGTACGCTCACTCTTGCGCCTTTGTTAAACGTAACCGATGTCGTGGGACTTTTGCAGGCTTTATTCTGGGCTGTGAACGACAATAAACCCGATGTGCTTAGGCTGTTACTGGACGCCGGTTTGCAGGTGGATAAGTTCGATGTACGAAGCAACACTCCCTTTCATTACGCTAGAATGAACGATTTTGACGAGATCGTTAAACTCTTACCCTGCAGAGAAAATAAACAGAAAAGCAGTGGGATCTCATTCAAGAATTATGACATAGATGACCTGTTTGCGAGTGGTGAAAGGTTAGATTTTAATACAAATGAAAAGAGTTCGAATGGCCCAATCAATTCTTACACAAAGTGTTATTGTTTCAGGCCGAAATTCCTGCACGATATTTCTGTTATGTTGTATGGAATGAAGAGTGATCAAAACACCGAACAGTTGTTGAGTAACAACATCGATCTGCTTAAGTTTTTGTGTCTGGCCGACGCAGACTTGTTGAACATGGGCATTCAAGTGCCCTATCAGCGTTACAGGATTTTAAACGGACTCCACAGGTTTCATAAGCGGATGTACAAAGTTAAGTCTGTGCCAATTGTGCCTAAAGATGTACCTTACAGGCAAGCAAGTTATTTTTTCTTCACTTAAACACCTGAATATTTGTTGAATTTGTAACTTTGTATTAACTTGTCCTTATATTTTCAGCACTTACGACGTTTTAGCCTCAATTACTGTGGCATGCAGACAACTAATAGCAATGGAAGCGAGTTTAAAATATCTCCTGCAAAGTGTTGACAGTGTAGCTGAATTGAAGAACTTTGCAAAAGAAGTGTGTCAAGTGAAGGTGAAGTTGAGGAAAATCAAGAAGACTGCGTTGGCTATTAGTATGAAAGCGAAACAGGTGAATCAAAAACAAGCGTAATTTTATGGGGTTTGCAAAGCCAATTCGTTTTCAGTGGGATTTACAGAGTCAACCTGCAGATCTCATCACGTCGAACTCTTGCAAGAAACCACCGAGGATTATCACGTTTAAAAAGTGCGTCACTCTCGGACTATTTTCGTCTCTTGTGTTCGTAGCAATAAAAAAATTATGCTTCCCCCCTTCATAATAAAACGAACTGCTAGTGTTCAAAATATCTTTATTGTTTATAAATAATTTACAAAACGTATAATTTAAAATAGACCGCCGTGAAGTACATACTTAATAAAGTAGGAGGGAAAAAAAAAAGAGAGAGCGTGTAGTAAACACCGATCAGAAGCTAAAAACTATCACATTTAAGAACTCAAATTTCCATCCAACTGTTAGCACTGACAGACAACAAAACTAAACACGAATAACTACCATTAAGTTGCTGTGAGTCATTATTGAACATAACATAGAAGTAATAATATAATATAGTATTTTTTGTAATAATAAGAATAACAAAACTGCCAAGCCGTTACCGGTCTAGGTAGTAACGGCGTAATTGTAAATAACCTTAAGCATGAGTGGAAAAGTGACGGACAATTAGTGCTGAATTGGAATCATTGTTTCTCCAGTCGTGATGGCCGGCAGAGGAGCTTCCACGGTGAGGACACCGTCTTTGCTCAGCGAGCTCTTAATATGTTCCGGGTTCGTTCCTTTCGGGAGAAGGAACTCTCTGTTGTACTCTCTGTACACTGACTTCGATTCAGACTTTTCTTCGTGTTTGGCATGTACCTACACAAGACAAAAATCATATAATAAAAATCAAATAAGATTGGAAGGAGCAAAAAGTTGATTGCAACTAAATCTAGGAATAACTATGGGAGAAACTACTCACTAATAATTTGTTATCGACTGTCTTCACGACGATTTCTTCCGGAGAGTACTGGCTAACATCGAATCGGAGCTTAAGACATTTGCTGTTTCCATCTTCCTGGATCAGTGGGGAGTTCAATTCGTCCAACCATGTGCGTGTCTCGGCACCTGGACGGGCGCAGATGTCACCGGCCGTGTTGTGTTGTGTCGAAGACTGTTGCGTTGTTGAGCTAAACCACAAAGAAGAAAGAGCGATGGTCAACGAGATGAAAATTTAAAATTACTAAAGCGTCATTACACACAGTTCTAATGAAGTTAAAAAGTAGAACATTTTCCAAGCAGTGGAATTGATGAAGACAATACGTCTAGTTCGATGAGATGCAGATGCAGTAGGCGATTCTGATCTTAGCACAGTTTGAGTTAAATCTCACCCTTTCTTTGGTCAAAAGATATAAAGCGTACAAGAGTTTAAAAATCAACTTCTGTTTAAAGTGAATCAGGACTAAGTAAGCATAGAAATTATTATTAGAAAATAATTGATAACATTGCACACTTCTCATTGTAAGCTGTAATTAATCTTAATCTTTTTTTGTGCCGATGTTTCGTCTTCCACCACATGGTACATATTCAGGGCTGTTGTTGCTGACTCTGCTGTATTACACGTTAACAGGAAGGTCATTGGGGGTGATCAAGGAAAGTTCGAAGTTATCAAAATGCTGATCTACGTCAGTGGATTTGTGGAGAAAATAGCAACAGAAGTAAAATTATATTAGTTTATAATCTTCAAGTTAATTTCTCTTGAAGCTAAGATTAGTTTATCAAATTGTATATAACTGAACTTGAATATCTCTAAGTATAAAATGTTTTCAGTTCAGTTGAAGTCAATCAATCCTTTAAGGCGCGGTCAGAATTAAATTAGTGCAGAAAATTAGTGTCAAATCGGTACTGCAGATTGACAAAGATTGACCGTGCAAATGTTTGACAGATTATGTATTTTCATGTGTCTATACCGCATATATGTATTTTTTCAGCCGCATATATGCGAATGCAAAAATGCACTTGTCAAGAATAGGCGCCCCTGGCTTATTGTATATGTAACATGTAACAAACCGTAGTGACATCTGGTTTAGTTGCTTGAAATTACCTAGTTGCTAGGTGCATTTTACGTAACTCATATGCGTGGAGGGTCTGCTTTATAGCGTTTTCCACTGGCTGCACCAGTGTACACTCAGGATACCTCTCTCGCGTTTTATTACATAAAGCTGAACCGAGATGAAAATACACTCAGTGCACACTAGTGCAGCCAGTGGAAAACGCTGTTAGTATTGTCTGTGGTTGGACATTACGTTCACAATAACAACAAAACACACAATCGGCCTACTTGACCCTGTTTTTTTTTTTTTTTTATGAACGCTCGTTACATACAAATAACGATTTGACAAATACTTCGACATGAAACTTCAAATATCTTACCAACTTGACAATGTTTTGTAGGCTGATTTTAAACAATAAAATAAGAATAACGTTAACTCTAAATAAAGTAGCGAAACGTCGAAGTTGTTAAATAAATCTGACGTTCACTTTTAAAATAAAATATGTAAATCGGCGTTGCTGGTCGACTTTAAAATCATGATTTTTTTTTAAATGGATTAAAACTTTTGAAGTTCAAAACACTGACTCGAATCGATTTTGAAGTGGAAATTGACTTATGACCATATTTTTTAACATCCTACCCCAAATCATTTTTTATTCAATTTTAACAATAAATATTGAATCAAAATTTCTAGATTTAATAAAGAAAAAATAGTGATTCCAATGGATTTTGTGAAAGTGTAAGTAATTCTTGAAGTTTAAGTCATTGACATATTCAGATTAAGCTTTATAGATGGCAGCACTGACATCAGAATCACAGACACAGGCACTCGAGTATAACTGTCACATTTGCCATTTTGGTTTGATACTTTGACACTTTTGTAATGAGTAACTAATTGTGATTGTTTTGTTCTTGTGTTCGATTGGTATTGCATTTGCAACAACGAACCACATTTAGGTATAATGCATTCAATAGAATGTTGTAAAAGCGTGGGGGAGGTAGCCAAAGATCCAAAATAACAACACAGAATTGAAACAAACATAACCTAAAAATAAAAGTCCCATTTACAAGATGCTGGAACTAAAAGAAGTCGGGTTTCAACGGTAAAAGTTACTAATTAAAAAAGTGAATGTACTTTACATTTGCATTTGCATATAGGTATCAAACAGCATGGCGATTTTTTTTGTGTCGCTACTGGGTAATTACTTATACTGTGTCAGATTGTCGGATTAGGTTAGATCACGTTACAATTTGACAGTAACATAATTTAAATACACCATGGAAGGAGAATTTTAATAAAAATTCAAATAGGAATATGAAAATCGTATTGAAAATACAACGTCACAACTGTCACTACTTCTGCTTCCATCACAAATGATGCTTTGATGTCAAAATGCTGCCAACTTCTAAAGCTATTCTACAACCATGACCTGTCTTAAACCATATTTTACTCGATCGCATGGTACGAAGAGGTAAGACGTAAACGACAAAAAAAAGTGATTTAATATCCGCTCGCCTTCTGCATCTTTTTCTACTAGACACTAGACAATGGCCGCGTTCGTAAGAACGAAGCGCTCATCTGCGATTGGTGGATTTTTTGAATTTCTTTGAAATAAGCCAATCACAGACGAATGCTACTTGAGCGCTTGGTTCTTACGAATGCGGCCATTAGTAAAGATAAACAAATGCATATTATCTAATTACAAAAAATAAAAATGGCGATGGTGATCTAACTTGATTCTAAAAGCTGACGGCGTCAAGAGAAAGGTGTGATGTGATAAGTTCTAAATTATGTACTTTTGGCCCCCCAAAGATGAAGTCGATGATTAATACAAACCTGCTCGACTTAGACGTGTTTCCTCCCGAAACCGTTTCGTATTCGTAAGACATGCAAAGTTAAAAAGCAAGTTAGATCCAAACCGCTTTGTACAATTAGTAAATTAATTAAAAGCAAAATCGTTGTTATCAGCTGCTTTTCCCCCGTTCTTTTATTCATCAAAGAAATGTAAGCCAAGGCACCTTTATATTTATAGGTAGTAGTAAATCGGTTATTTGAGAGAATGAGGGGTGAACCAACTTTATGACGTGAAAGTTATTTAGTTCGCAGGAAACGAAATTATACAGGACCGGTTCTCGATGCTACCGCGCACACATGTCAAGAAACATCTGCCCGACGACGGCGTTCGCGGGCGCCGCTACCCCAAAAATAGCCCATCGCGAAATTTGCTTCTAGAACGCCCGAATCCACCCAACAATGAGGGAAGGCCATCGGCGGCCGCCGTCGATTTATTTAAAAATATTTTCATGCCGTGCACGCAGCCTGCCAACTTTCTAGAATTTATGTTAATTTTAAAGCGGACGGCGAGCGAGGGGGGCGTTGCGCAATCGCCGAACAAACGCCGAAATCGAAGCGGCGCGGCCTACTCGATTTTTCGCAAGGAAAAATTATGCAGCAGATGGATTTTCGTCGGGCGAATCGGTGCAGTGTGAACGGGACTTTCTATTTTCAGCTGTGACATCACGGCCATTACGTATGCAGTCTTTAAATGGCCACACCGCCAGGCGCCGATTGTAATTGAAACGAATTCAATTCCAACAAACAAAAAGAAGAGGTACATACAATGATTTCCTCGCCAATAACGCTGAATCAAATCGCGTTTACATTTTCAGCAACTACCGTCTGCCAGTGATTAACTTTTGAGCCGCAGATAATCAAGTGAATGGAATCATCATCAAATTAAACTCGTATGCACGTGATTCATATTTTATTAAGATTTATGTTCTCATGATTGTGTTCAGCAAAGCAAATGCACAGTCGACAAAACTAAACTGAGGTTAGAAATCTTTTTTTTTGTTGTGTTCAGACATCCAGGGGGGGTTCCTCAGTCCTAGTTTAACTTTAAACTCCTGTTTATTTCCATATTCCATAGGAACAATTGTTTTTATATTTGCTACCATGGGAATAAACAGGAGTTAAAGTTAAACTAGGACTGAGAAACCCAGCCTCAGAGTCCCAGCATTATTTTCGTAAACCGAGAGGAAAAAAGCAGACGAATAGATTACTAATTAAATACAGAATATTTTTTTAATGACGGAGATTAGTTTAAATTTACCAATCACCAATCGTTCTAATACCGATTTGCTCGACAACAAACAGGGTTGTCAGAAAAATCCAACGAGTTAAGAATAACAGGAGAGAGTCACGCTCACAGTAGTTTCTTGTCCAAAATGGTTACTAAATATTGCCACTGTATATCAGGCGAACACAAGCGTTTTACAAAATTTTGGAGCGTCCACAAACCAACAGTTCATCATTGTTTATAACGCACTTACTACATTATATTTAACTAAATACAAGATTCGGGAAAAGTCAATTGCATTCTATACACTGGAGTTTTACGACTAAACGTACTTGAAAGGAACACAATTACATTACGCTTACGCTTACGTCACTAAACATCGAAATATTCCAAAACTAACCTAAAAATCATTCACTTTTTAACTGAAGTATATAATGACATATCAATGTATCGATTGCATACACTACTAATCACAGTTAATAATAATAATAATAAAGTAGTCGCCCAACAGGAAATTCCCAGTTGCTAAATAAATACAGATTCGTACTACACTCGATACAAAAACAAAATCCAGCAATTATTATTTCACTACGGATGTCGACAAGTAGCCATATTGCAGAAACTGATCTACCGCAAAGTGGTAACTTCCGTCAAATTAATGTGATTGCATTCTACCATACCGTATTCCCCCTCCCCTTGGAAAATCATAATACATGTCTTTACAGTTTCGTTTCACGTTACAGTAATAGATGTCGCCATCATAAAAATGACTGTAACCCCCTCAAGAGTATCGCACGTTTTCTGCAATATTCTATCATTCACGTGGCACGTTTATTTTACACCTTTAGCAACCAAAACGCTAATTCGTCATTGTTTGCTTATCACTTTCAACGATAGATGGCGCTAAATTTAATCAAATCTGTCAATGTGCCGTTCAAAATTATTTAGTTTTTGCTTTCTGCACTCGAAAACTTTTTTTTTAAAAGGGAAACGTAATAGGTTTTACTAAATAGCCCAGTTATTTTAAACGCTAAGACGTCAGAGTTTGTTTATCACTTTGCATAAGAGATGGCGCTAAGTTAATCAAATCTGTCAATCAAGTTGTTCATTTCGGCACATGAAGAAATTTTTAAAAAAATGAAAACGGTTTCACTAAATTGCGCAGCTATTTTCTCAAGGTTTTAACGCGAACGTGTCAGAGTTTGTTTGCCACTTTGAATAATAGATGGCGCTAAATTAATGAGATCTGTCGATGTGCCGTTAAAAATTGTTGTTTTTGATTGCAGCACTCTAATTTGAAAAACAAATCAGTCAACAGTAACAGGTTTGTTAGGAAGACAACAGAACTGGCAACGCTGATCGTTAGTTACTTAATTTGTGTACACAGTATTGCCAATTGTAAGTGAACTTACTCAACTGTCAAAATTATCGTCCTGTTTCAGGACAAAAATTGCGTATCGTGCTCGACACCACAACAACAACAATAATAATAATAATAATCAACAATTTAGGTCGCAACATCTTGCGGCCGATTTTTGATCTAAAATGTGCAATCAAAACCGACTTGTAACAAAAGTCGACAAGGACTTTCATTCCTAGACATGGCATAATGAACTTCGTTTCTATCTTTTATTTTATAACACAACCTATTCTAGCTGTTTTTCAAGTTTCAGTGAAACAATCGCTATATGTTTTACGTACAGCTATGAAAAAAAGTGTCAGTTGTTTTTGACAGATAATAGATCTCTCCAGATAGCCAATGACATAGGAACGAACGGACGCTCTAAAAATAGTAGTGACATCTATTGAGTATTTAACAAAATTCGAAAACTGAACATTTGTCACAAACCATTTGCTAATTCCGAAGCTCAGTTGGCTTATTTACCGCCAGATGTCTCTTTTAATAACAGAGAAATAAGTGTAAAGTGGGGTTAGGATGCGAAAATGTGACGTACGGTTATAATATGCTGTTTGCATTACACCATTTGTTTACATGTTAGGTATATTTACAGGTTTCGGTTTTCCACTCTGCTATTGTAGCGGTAGCGCCACCACATATTTGGCGAGTCAATTCCTAACTAACCAAGTTTAATTCCCTAGAGCGTCACATGTCGTATTGCCATTGGCCATCTGTAAAGCTCTTTTATCTGTGGTTCTAGTTTCAATGTTCGTTTTGGAAAACTCAGTCGCCATAAACAGTATTGGCAACTCTTCAATGAACGTTAGTTGAAAACCCTCTAAATTTGCAGTACTAAATATCCCTCATTCTTTTTTCCAAAAACTACTGTAGCTACTTAAGAAATCAAACTCGAAAGTAACGAATGACTGTAAAGTTTAAAAGAGAAATAAGCTTGTACAAAAAAAAAAGTTTATCGTCACAAAAATGTAAATAAAACTTAGCCGGTCCATCAACTGCCAAATTATTTAACACAACGGGATTGCTCAGTCCCTATTCTGTAATGTCAGTGTGCGTTGTGACGTAAGCAAATTTAACGACTAACGTTTACATGTTCTTTAATGAAATTAAAATAATTTACTTAAAATAAATAATTTGTTTTACGTAGATACATATTTAATTATGAGAAGTTATTCGAAAGTGTACGCCGTTTTTAATTTCATTTTGTACGGTCCGTTGTTTACGTCACGCGTCACATTGGAACCGGCAATTGAGCAATCCTATCCTACATAGGTTAAATATACTTGGTCTCGGATAGGATCGGTAAAACAGGCAACCAACTGCGCATTTCAAAACGATCGAAGAAGAATTTACGAAAAAAATATGTTTACTTATCAATTATTATTTATCAGACGCAGGAGTAAATTAATTTTCAATTTCGATTTTAAGAAACCCCTTTCAGAAAAATTTATTCCTAAATTTAAGAGGAAAATGTTTAAGTTGGCAACACTGTCATCGGAGATTATCACCATCTTGGTAGGTATCTAATCTGTCGTCAGGGTCGCCGAGTGGCTTAGCGGTCTAGCCTAGCCAACTTGGAAAGTCGTGTCGCTCGGCGGCATGGGTTCGAATCCCATCATTAGCCATGGATGTTTGTGCTGTTTAAAGGTTAAGACCCAGCTTAAAACATACTTCGTAATTGTCTGGAATGGCTCACGGCCGTAAGACAAGCAGCATTGCTGCGCAAAGCAAATAGAGTAGAATAGAATGTGTCGCCAGTTATCGCATGCATGACACTGTTGGTTAATTAGTATACAGTGTTGCCAGTTTGGGAGAGATAATCTCTCTTTACAGAGATTTTTAGCACGGCGCAATCAATAAAGGAGATTTCTTTTTAATAAATGCCGCTTTATCCACTTTACTTCTAACCTCACTTTCAACGATGGCGTGTTCCTTAATTAAGGTAGGATTTTTTTTTCAGGACTACCTGTGCATTAACCAGTTTGCAAATACCACACATGTCAAAGTACTTGTGCAGCAGAACATTACCCTTTTCAGCATTTGACACGTTTTGAATATTTAGTAAACGAATTAATTCGCACAATACGGCAACGTCGCAAAATGTATACGTCATAAAACTATACTCGTCTATGTGTTAAGCACGTTTGTGTTGTACACCTTGCCAGTTCAATAAAAAATTGGATCACTCGATCACTGCAATATCGTTCTTTATATAGCAGTCATGTTCGGTGATGCGTTGAAGTCACCGCACTCCGGTGTGACTCATCACTGAACAGGACGACTATACAAACATTACAGCAAGAGTCGTACCTATCTGAATGAGCGGATGATACGTAACCAAAAATGAGCTCGTGCTATACACACATAATTCGAATTTTAAAAACCGTCGGGTAAATAAGTATTTGGAACGAATTTCGAGAGCCTTCGAGTAAATACGTTTTAAAACAAACACCTTCGCATAAGATGTGCTTATTTAAAGCGCGCTGGCGCCGCATACATACGTCCCAACGCAAATTAAATTAGCGGTGCTCGTCTCGAAAATGTAAATATTGAAGCAGCTCGATGTTGAAACGGTGCAATTTCGTCATTTGGCAAGCGGCTAACGAGCAACAATAAGCGATCTGCGTTTCCTTATCAATTCGTTCCCGTTAGTTCTTGCCAATAAGAATTCGAATTAAAAATCTGCATTCCGACAGGCCCAAGGCTGACTCTCGGGTGTAATTTTGCGCGATGACTCATCGCCGATAGAATTCGCGCAAACACCGCGTAAATAATTTTAGCGAAGATCGAAGGTTGGCTGGCACTTTTGCCTGAGAGGAGTCGTCAATTCACTTGACCTTACACGTTCCATAAACGTCGGTCGTCACTCTTAATAACTGTACGTTGTACATTGGTGTTGAAGCCTCGAGGTGTGCCAAATAATAATAACTTCATCGAGAAAAATTTGGTGTCACATTGACCAAAAAAAGAAAAAACCTAAAAACATGTCCCATTTTCAATGAATCTGTTTGTATAGCAACAACAATAACAAAAATAACTTTTACGTAATCGTTTTCTGTCTATTTATTTTATTTTTAAATTTTTAATGATAATTTATTCAGTTGATTTTAAACTATGTATTTAACAGCGATTTTTAATTCGGAAGTCTTCAGGTTTGCAGAATTTTGTTTTACTTTCGACCTTGCGATTCAGTACAACTTCTACCCCATACGAGGCATACAAAAGAAGAAACGTAAAATTTTACTTCGAAGGGGGGGGGGGGGCAAAGCGACGACCCGCCATAAATCTCCCAACGACGGGCGACTTCCTGTGCGCTCATGAACCGTGCCGAATGAATGAAAATGAAGAGGCGTGTGCCATTCATGTACACCACGACAGAATAAAGTCCCATTCACGATTGACACTAAATGAAACGTTACATACATTCCCAGATGAAGATAACACACATGAGGAATCCTTTTTAATAACCAGGCCTTATCTGTTTTGCGTGTCACGCCGTCATCAATTCATCGCAAATTACTCTGACGCCACTATGCTTATAATAACTGTGTACAGGATGTAACTTAATGCGTTGCACGTGATTTCAATTTTTTTTTAATCTACATAACTCGTTTAATGGTTAAATAATAATAAAAAGTAGGAGTAAGTTAATACAACAGTAAAGCCAACAAAACTAAATTCTGATTTATAAGTTCAATTGCTGTTTAAATATTTGTTAAATAAACTGACAACACGAAATGTGTTAATTTAACAAGAAATCATCATTTCCTTATTCCGATTAAAACGTTATCGTTTTTCTTTGAAACTGAAAATATTACGTATCTTGTTATCATCACGCATTAAATAAAGCCTTGCGAGATTGCTAGATTACTAGATTAAATCAGTACGCATAGGTAAGAATGAAGAAAGCTGGAAGGCATTTTAATTTTTAACCAAATTTTGAACCACAGAGAAAAACGAAAATCATTTTCTTGAAGTACGACCAAAAAAAAAATCAAACAAATCACTAATAAGCAAAAATGTACAGTTGCGGGCACAAAGTTTCGGACACTACCATCAAGGCATTAACAAAACGGTGTGACGACAGAATAAAGAAACAGACTTTACGAACAAGTAACCCAGTAACCTCACGTTCGGCTTCACTTATATATTTATACATGAGCAACAATTACTATTAATAATTAAGTTTATTGAAATTTGGTTTGTCCGGCACACTATCATAATCGATGCCCGACAGAAAACAAACTTCAAAAAAGTTGCAAATTAATTAATTACAATTCCATATAGGTATCAAACAGTATGACAGCTTGTTTCGATACTGACGTTTAAGTGACTCTACTGGGTAATTACTTATACTGTGACAGCTGTCAATAGCTAACCATACACCAGCATTCACTCATGTCATTCTTTCTTTCGTCAATCTTTCCCTTCAAGAAATTGAAACGAAACAAATCCTGTTCTAACCCACTAACACAAACTGAATCTTGGAAATAGTGGAAGTGTAAACAAGTCTAGACGAAACCAAGTGTTCATCGTGACGGTCAGGAACATTGGAACATCCCTAAGTCATGATTCCCGTATTAAGAACTAAGAATGTTGTCTAGTCATCTCGTATTTCACTAACACTCGTTCTTTCCTTCACGATTGCATTTTCCGGCGGGAATCAATGCTCGTGTATGGTTAGCTAATAACTGTCAGTGTCATGTTATCTGATCATGACGTCACATAAAGTCCCCAGATAGTATAAAGTACGGCAATAGGGAAGCCATTTTCTGGCTTATTATGCGCGGGAATTTTAAAATGAAAATTTTGGTTGATTTTCATGACAACGGAAAATAAACGTAAATGTCAATGTTGCCAACGTAATAACAATTTAGCATGGCGGTAAATTCAAAATCATCTTCAGTCATTGAAAATCACACTGTATTTATGCTATAAAAAAAATTCATAAAGTAACGACGAGAATTTCAATAAAATATTGTTTTTGTAAATGCTATGAGTTGGTTTGTTGACTGTGGAAAGTCTTTTTATGGTTGATAAAATAATTTTCAGAATAATTGTCAAAGCGAACTACAAAGTGGTCAATATTTACTGTTCGAGTTGGCAGTGCTGAATTTTATTTTTAAATGGCACAACTGGCGTAACTTCCGTTGTTGACAGCTTGACACTGACAGCCGTCACTTTACAAGTGCCACTTGACATTTCAAATTCAAATTAAAACGCTTACATTTTTATTCACATAACTTAAATCATATCGCTGTTCAGGTTACGTCAAATAAACTAACAAAACATATGTATAGCCGACACAATATAAGAATCTATACAGTAGGGACACTTGAGTATAACTGTCACATTTGCTATTTTGTTTGATACCTACTGATTTGCAAATTACATTACATTTGCAAAAGGGTATCAAACAGAATGGCGTTTTTTTTTTTGACAATGACGTTTAAGTGTACCTACTGAGTATTTACTTATACTGTGTATCCGATTGCAGTGTTGTAAACAGACGAATAAAAAATGCTCTTAATTGTATTGCCAACTTAGACAGTTATTCTTGACCACTTTGTATTATTGAAAATACTTGAATAAAAAAGTCTTTATAATATGTACTTCACTTTGACAGATGTCAAATTAATTACGTCGAAGTTATTCTTTTTTTTTTTTTCAATAAAGTCCTTGTTAATTTTAATTGTTGATTAAAAATAAGTGTCGTTACAATTTGGACAAACGTATTTAGTAAGTTAATCGTCGATATAAACTTGTAGTGGTATTAATTAGTATCAGTGAATGTCTTGTATAAATCTAGTTAAAATGCATTAAAATTAAGTATAATTTAAAAAACGGAATTCAACAATAATTCGCATAATTTACTTTAAATGTAGCAATTCGCTTTTTTCACTTTTTGTGAAACATTTGGCTATATTCTTCAAGAAAAATCTGACAACCCTGCCGGGCTTATGCCCGTTAAGGGCACAGTGTTGCCCAGATTGGGCGAAATTTCCCCGTTTCGCTTTTTGAGCTATTTTTATTCGACGATTGACGATCAGCGTAAAATTTGGACTAATTTTTCTTCAATTTCTTTTGAAAATATTTAAAAGCATCATTATAAATACTTGCCTAACAAAAACACTTTTTTTTGCTGATTAATATTACAGGTTTCTTTTTTGTGATGAACCTGAACCTGACTGAACGCCATTTGAGCTATTTTTATTCGACGATTGACGATCAGCGTAAAATTTGAACTACTTTTTCTTCAATTTCTTTTAAAAATATTTAAATGCATCATTATAAGCATTTACTTAACAAAAATATTTTTTTTAGTGGTTAATGTTACAGGTTTCCTTTTTGTGATGATTGATGAACCTGACTAAAATGAAGAATCGCAAAATAAACTACAAATGAACAAACACCGTTGATTATTTAGGTTGAAAACATAACTTTCAGATTGTAATAGCGTTGAAAGACTCAACATTTGTAAAAATTTAAACTTAAAATTTAAAAATGTTGTACACAGGATGGCCCATTAGTGCAGCGAAGTCCAATAACTCCACTGTGATACACAATGCACAAAAAAAGTTGCGTATAAAAATTATAAAGCACATCTATATTGTGAAAATATATATAATCAACGATACCGGGTGTCCCACAAGAGGAATTACGCAAAAATGTCATTTTTTAAATTGATATTTGACACGTTAATTTAAAGAGTTACGGCGAAGAAGAAGAAGAAACTGCTGTTTATATGACACTGAAGCTCTTAAATTGGAAGTATCAAAATTTCAAAACGGTGATTAAATCAACTGGTTAATTTTGAAACTTTTTTATTTGTATATGTTTATACAACGCGATCCAAAATTATTCCGATAAGGGGAGGTTGTGAAAAATAAAATCTTTGACCGTCTACCAAAACTGAAAAGTCAAGATACATTTGACGACAGTAGAAAAAAATCTTCTAATTGAATACGTAAGTGTTTGTTAAAACTCTTTAGTATGATGACGACCAATTTCAAATGGCGCGGGATTGCTCGCTGACCAATGAATACATTGTTCGGGAGCGTTTAAACAGCTCTGACAGGAGTCAGAAAGCAAATGTCAGACTAAAAGTTTCGGATCAAACTAAGGCTACAATTTTATTTTTCATAGTCTCCCCCTTATCTAAATAATTTTGGATCGCACAGTATGATATAACCAAAAAGTTAATAATAAAATTGGCTATGGAAAACAAAAAAAAATGTCCCTTTGCGGTACATAAAGTCGCATTTAATTTTTACAGTTGTCAAAGCGAACTATTGCTGTAACTGTAAAGATGGAATTTCTTCGTATACGTGATTGTACTATTTGCCCACTTACTTTAGTAAAAAGGACAACAACTTCGACAACTATCAAATGAATCAATTACATTGGCCCGTATTCTCATCCTATGATTCATTTAATAACGTGTTTTTTAATTCCCATGGCGCAAAGTTCGTCCGTCACTCTCTTACATATTCGATTGACATAAAGCTAGGATATCGTTTCTTGTTCGTTTTAATCACGACTTTAATCATAAAATGAGAATACGGGCCATTGTTTGAATAATTAAGAAATTTCTTTCGTTTTTTATTGCCAGCCTTTTACCTGAAAATGTTTTCTTAACTGCGTTTGTTAAGTTTAATTGTCTGTTAAAAAAGAGTGTTGTCACAATTTGTAGAAACGTATCTAGGAAATTAAAACTAAAACGGAATTCGGGGAAAAAAATTCAAGTAAATTAATAAAACTAATTAGAATAAAAAAAGTGGGTAATTGGATTAGTTTTTGTGAAACGTTTGGCTACATTTTTCAGGAAGGCCCTTCGGTTTACACGACTTCAGTCAAGACGTTGAAGACAAACAATTTTAAACGACAAAAAATAAAAAAAATAAAATAAATTTAGCAGAATTGTTTCGACTAAAAAAAATCGACCTTTAAGATCGTCGAGGACAACTTTGTTGCTTTGTCTATGCTTTCGAATACTTTTTGTTTAAATTAATCAAAATTAGATCAAAGAATGCAAAATAAGTAAGCCATCTTGCTGCGAATTGGGTCTACGCAGTCTTTTCCGTTTTTTTTATGGAACACCTCTATTTTTTTTTTTTCTTTGCGTTCAAGTCGAGTTAGGTACGAATTGCTGCAACAACTGACAACTGCACCGTCGTTTGATAATACAAACACGAACGTAGAGGAACATCGTGTACTTTTTTTTTCTTTACTGTCAAGTCAAAGATCTTTTCTTATTATATTTCGAACTACGAATTGCTATAACAACCGCGCCGTCGTTTGATGATACAAACACGAAACGCAGTCGATACGATTTCTTTTTTCAAGCAGCTGATAACATAACGTGAAGTTGAATAAATTGTTGAAGCCAAATTACCTGGTGGTGCTCCTGAAGAAATTTTGGGATTCCCTGTTCATGAGCTCCGAACGGAACTTGCTCATCTCCTCCTCCATCTTCCGCATTTCGGCGTCGAATCTCTCCCGGATGTTGCTGAATTCCGTGTCGATGACGCTGAAGTCGCCCAACTTGATGGGGATGTTGCGTTTAATTCCCTCGGACATTTTCCCTTCTGCACTTTTCACGTCGCAAAGAATCAACACTTGCACTTGCTTGCCTCGGTACGGCTTCTCCAACACTGACTTCGTCCGTCCTCGAGCCCGGCTATGATTTTAAATAGGTTGTTTGTGGGGGCTTGCGCAACGCGCACGCAACGTAACAGTTGCAGTAGCTACGTGTATACAATGGCATTCCAGAAAATTGTATGCACTCCTACGTGGCCCCCCTCGCCGCCGGCCCTGTCTAATAAATGAGTTTATCGGCGAATTAAGGCGATGAAATCATACGTGGTGGCATCGCACTCTTTGAATACGTTTTTCTAAATTTATCCTTTTAAGAAGAAATTGAGAGTAATCGTGGTTGAGGGCGACGGAGGCGGGCCTTTTGTCTTTGCTCTTTGAAATTGTGCCGTCCTAGTCATATCCTGTGCTCTTAAATAGGCAATGTTGTCAAGCGATTATGCACTTACGTACTTACAATACAATAATTGAGATAGCACCCTGTATAGTTAAGTTCCGTATAAGTTTCCTTTCCATTTTTTTAAATAACTGATAACTAGACTTCGGATATTTCGGACGTTACGTAATTAACCCGAACTATTCATTGGTCCACGTATTACGTGACCACGGCAACGCCCGAAATGTCGCCGAAGTTTGCTGATAACTACATTCAGAGAGCATGTATAAAAGCTAGAGGAATATGGTAAGAACTCATAAGAGAAGCAAGGAATGGGAGTTTGGCATTGCGAAGAGTAACTACTAGGAGAGAGCTAAGAACAGCGATAAGCAAGGCTAAGAACGTACACTGGGTCAAGTTGTGTGACGAAGTTGAAGAGGACACCTGGGGGCGAGACCATAGAATTGTCACAAGAAAGATTGGGATAACAAGTAATCCACTTTCCACAGAAATAGCCAAAGAGTTGTTTCCCCAATGCCAAGAACGGAAAATATTCCCCATGGCCATTAAGTTAAAACCAGAGGACTGTGCGCTGGTAACGCTTTTAATGCAGCGAATTGGGACCTGATCCAAACCGGACTTAAAAAAAGGGACGTCAGCGCATATCTAAGGCGAGTCATTGGGAATTATCTCCAGGACAGGGAGTTATTGATAGACGGCGAGGAGAGGATGTCGATTACTTGTGGGGTGACGCAGGGTTCAGTGCTGGAGCCTACCCTGTGGAATTTGCTCTATGATGGCGTTCTTAGAATCAGAGAGGTGGGGAACACAACGACTGTGGCATTTGCGGACGACCTGGCAGTGGTGGCGACGGCCAGGAGAGAGGATTGGAGGAGATTGCCTGGTGGGGCAAGTGAGAAAAAGAGAAGAGTCCAATGACCAGATACTGAGCTACCAGGGAACACTTGCGATATGAGTCTGTAGGGGATACCGAACGATATCAGCGGACGCCGCTCTGTTGCTTGCCAGGATGATACCAATGGACCTGATGGCTATAGAAAGAGAAAAAAACAGCGGGAAGAGACAAGGAGGAGAAGGACAGAGCAAGAATAGCAACGCTACAGGAATGGCAGAAGAGGTGGGAAAACTCCGAGAAGGCAGAATGGACAAGGAGGCTGATACCGGATGTTCAGCACACGGGCACTGACCGGCTACGGAGCCTTTGAAGAGTTTAGATACCGAATCAGAAAACTAGAGATGCCCACCTGTAGATACTGTAGGATAGAAGTAGACACAGCGGAACACACACTTTTTGAATGCCGAGAGTGGTTGGAGGACAAACAAAGAGTGGAATTATCGGCTAAGCAGCAGCACATAACGCCCGAGAATCTTATAGAAACCATGCTCGTAAGTGAAGAAAACCGGAGAAGCGAATAGTAGACAGGAAAGAGAAAGAGGAAAAGCTTTGAACGACAGTGACAGACGCGGCCAGTGTAACGAACTTATGCCCTATGGTGATCCCGTTACAGATGATTATGGCGAAAGAGGAACGCAGTTTAGTTGGTAGGCGCGTCGGAAGACCGGTCGCGAATCCAACACGCCCTCTGGCATTGCACTACGCCGGAGGTTGTCTTTTGAAGATTCTGTAAACCTCTATATATGTATAAAAAAAGACTGGAGATTCTACAAAAAGGTTAGCTTCACCAAAATCTGTAAACAGACTCTAATTTCAGATTCTGACACTGCTGACCTGAAGTGAGACTCTATTTTAGTCTGTCTGATGCTAATAACCTCTTTAGGACTTGTTTATAGTTTGTAAGATTTGTAACATCTCTAAAGAGAGTCTGTTTCAGGTGCCGATATTCAATTCCGTAGATAAACTGTTTCAGTCCATTTGCTGATGCTAAGATCTGTAAATAGACTTTGTTCGTAGGCTATAGGATTTATAGAACTGCTAGAATCTGTATTTACAGATTGCGACTCTCTCCAAGATCAAGTTCTAATGCACCTTTACCAAAACTCTATTTACTATCATCTACAGAACTATAGATTCTCTACAGAGGCTCTCTTTACAAACTCTGGCGTTGCTGGTTGCTGTTCAAGTGTTGATATTGCCCAGCGTGGATATGCCGAATCTCTAAAGAGACACTCTTTGTAGATTTTGATGCTGCGACATTTTTTTACTCTACAAACAAACTCTATTTCAGATTCTGACACTGCCAGTGCCCTTAAATGTAAATACTAAAGCTACCTGGTTTATCAAGACTCTACAGTTCTATAGATTCTATAAAGCTGAGGAACTGAAATCTATAAAGAGACTCACTATGCAGCTAGTTTCTTAAATCTATAAAAACTTCTATTTCAGTCTTAAATATAAATTTTGAAGCTGTCAAGACTTTATTTATAGGATCTATAGAACCACAGAAGAGACACTCTTTATAGATTCTGATGCTGTTAGATTTTTTTTGTTTTAATCGAAAACAAACTCTACTTCAGATTCTGATGCCGTCAGCGTCCTTAAATATATTCTGATGACATAGTCCTATAGACCCTGCAGATCAGTAGAACTATAGAATCTCTATGGAGACCCTATAGAGCTTTAAACTCTCTAAAGAAACCCAACCCAACCCTATAGAGCTTTAAACTCTCTAAAGAAACTCTCTTTACAGCGTCTGACGGTGCTTGCTTTTGTAAAATCTGCAAACAAACTGTATTAACTATAGAATCACTAAAGAGACTCTCTTTACAGATTCTGATGCTATAGATCTATAGAATTTCTAAAATTTATAATGTATATCACCTTCAAGAAACTCTGTTTGTAGATAATGGGTTCTGTAGTGTTATGTGTGAACCTCTAAAGAGACTTTTGTTAAGAGGATCTAACACGAACTTCAAATTGCTATACTCTAGGTCTAGATACTTACATAATCTGATTATTTTTTGTAGCTAAAGTCGGAAGTGTATAGGTAGAAGATCCTTGTTTAAAGCTGCCTTTGCTTTTCAGATACTTCTTTAATTACCGTTTCTTCTTGAGGTAGATACACGTCGATTTTTTGAAACATTTTAAATGAAAGCCATTCAAAGAATAACTGTTACAAATTAACACGATTAATTATTCTTTGTTCGTTCCCGCAAGAAGATATATAGATCCTGTTAACCCAATTTCACAGAAGTTGCAAAAACGCACCCCTTTAATCGCTTCATCGACTCGACGATGATGGTCACGCCAGGAAATGAACGTTTTGCGTTCATCTGCCTAATTTGTTTCAGAAGAATTAAAACGGCTTCGTCATCGGCAAGTTTTAGGCGGAATTCATTTTTATAGACGAATTTTATTTGCGCAATCGTTTAACAAGTTGGCGTGACATGCATCACATGTACCACACATTTCATAATTGGTTAAACAAAATCACATCAAAGTTTTATATGAACAGCTTAATTAGAAGCTGAAGACGAAATGGAAAGTCGTGGAAAGTCAAATCATGTGTATGTGATGATGTACATTTGATATACATAAGGGTATGTATATGTATATGCATATTCTTGTGGCGATAAATAATTATACAAAAAAAATTTGTGGATTAAATACATATGATATGTAATCGTGTTACAAGGAATGCTGGCATAAATCCGCCTTCCAATGTAAAACGGAAGCATAAAAACGAAGCTTCGCCCCCCCCTGCCCCACGTATACAACACGCTATAAATACCCACACATCGTGAAATATGAAAACCGTAGGAACACGACAAATTGGAACCGAACGGGAATGCAGGCGCGTTTGTTTTTAAACTGCACAAGAACATGTGGAGCACATCCAAAGAAAACCGAGAGGACGACCGTTTTATTTATGTTTCATGCACGCACACACACACACAAAAGAAGAAAAAAAAGAAACTCCTTCCATATGCTGTCAACGCGCTCATGTGATTAAACCGCAGCTTCGAATTTTGTATAATTGGGAGTCGCTCGAAATAACCGTGGAGGAATTTACGTGTCCCGCTTGGAATTAATTGTATTTACTCCACGGTATTTCAATAAAAACAAAAAAAAAAAACTTTAGCCGTTATAAGTTCTTTACCTACAATAGTTTTGACATACAACGGCGATTTACAAACATTTACTTTTTTATGCACCTTGTGGTAAATTGTGATAATGTCATTTGACCAATTAACTCTTATTATTACCGGTTGTCGGTTGGAATTAAGCAGCATGCCAAAATAAATTCTGCCGCGGTCCAAACAACGTCGCTTTAAAATATGAGTTCCAGGCTGCTTTCCGCTTTGATTTATACATCCTTTCAGCAAGTGCGAACTTTAATAAAAATAAACCGGCATCCGTTTTGCGAGGTTCCATTTCGAACACGAATCATACAGTTTTGAATTTATACATTCATTACAGTCCAACACATCCCATTCAAAAATATGAGTTACACCTTTCATTAGGACCAACATACAATTTGGAAACCGTTCGACTGCCCCCGCAATGTTCAAGACAAAGGAAGATATATAGAATAAACGAGTTTAAAAGACAAGATGTGGGGATTATGCTGCAGTCTATGTCATAAGGACACTTCCTTTGCCCATGCCTTCAAGCAAGCTACGATCTAGTATAACAAATCAGTTTCCAAGCTGTATACGATACGATTAACATACATATTAGGTGAAGAAAGTACACGAAACAGAAAAGTTCGTTCAAAACATGAAGGGGTAACCCATCCCTCATCAAACATTGAGTACCTAGATAATTGTACATGTAGAAATAAAAGTGACTCATTGGTCGGCCAAAATTTTTTTTATCAACGCGTACACCTCATCAAGCCTATCCAATTGCCTCACAGGGTTTTCAAACAAACCTAAATTATTACCGACCGCGGTATTTTTCTTGGCGCTTAAAACCGATATAAATCGGCTTCGACCTGTCGTCGGTTCCTGTGAATCACCGCGCGATAAAATAGCCGAAGACGAATTCGAACCGTTTCATTGAGACTCCTCATTATTTGCCTCCTCGCGTTCACTTGGTCGGGCGGCTTTACGTAATTATGGTTATTCATAGTTCTGGTTTGTGCATAGAAGAGAAACGTCCCACAACCTTCAATCGCAGTAGGCGAGAGGACTACTCGATGACGTAGCGACCCACACCGAGCGAGAGCTCGACAACATTCTGATCATGCCGTATATGGACATGAATTGCGTTTGCGTTATGTTTATATGGCAAGGCTACCGCGACGTTTGTTTCGTTCGTTAATCTAAAATCACACCTTCTTTGAAAATATAAATACACACATAATCTTTTTCTTTATACATAATTGATTTAAACAGTCAGGACTATGAATAATTTTAGAAACGAAATTTTATTTTATTAGTCACTAATATCATGGATAACCCGTTATCATTTTCAAATAATTATTGTTGTCGTTGTACATTTTATCCGAGGTAGAGTGAGGTGCCAATCTTGCCGTGTCTGCTGATGGCTCGGACAGAGGGCAAGAGATTGGGCATTCTATCATAAGGGTGATCGCTCTGTATTCGCCGATAGTCGGAGAGAGTAGGGGATCACTCCACCTGCACACGGCATTTGACCTTATCCGCCAACTGCAGAGGCGTGAGTAGTAAATGCCGGAGACACAGCTAGCTGTATGCCTGACCTAGTGCTTTCAAGAACGGTCATGACTTGGTGTTGACTGGGCTTAGGCCGGTGTAGCTAACACTGTAGGAGACAGTAGCACCAATGATTTTGAGAACGTACGCTCAGAAGGCAAGGTATGCTAATATCCACCTGGGGTTCGTCTTTATGCATGCGAAGTACGAAGATGGACATTCGAGGACACCTCCGTGAGTTCGCATCCCAGCAGGGAGCTTCCGCATCTAGATTCGCCGTTGGAGTTGACGGGGCCGGGAAAGGGCCCCGGTGAGTAAAATGTTCCATTGCATGACATCCTTATCGAATCGGAAAGCGAAGCCCAGATATTAAGACGTTTACCCTCAGCTCCGCAGTTTTCGAGAAAGAGAGAAAGAAAGCAGGGAAAGAGAAATCTAACCGAAGGGTGAGTGAATGTTTATTGTAACTCCGTTCTCTTACGTTGTTATCAGTCTAGGATGTTTAACAAAAAAAAAAAACTATCCTACATTATTATATTTATTTATTTTCTGTATTGATTTATAAAAGAATCAGAGTTTGGGTTGGAATCGGTGTCAGGGTTGAAATCGGAATCGGAGTCGAAAGTTTTATATGCAGGCAAGGACCCTTCACAATTTTCCGCTTTAGGGTTCCAATGAGCTAATCACTGGATGAAAGGTAGGTGACCGCGTATTGTTCCAGAATTGGAAAGTGGAAGGCAGGGGTGATTATTTTTCTGGTCTTCCTCCGTTAATTTTTGGTCTAGAAAACAAATGGAGTTTTGCGTTAGCCCATAATAAAAATCAACTTGGGGGAATGCCCCAAATGGCCCAAATGCCCCAGATGGCCAATTCTGAAAATGCGGCGAAGTCTTTGGAAAAACTATTCGTTTATGGTGGAGAAAGGTTTTTTTGAAAAGGTCTTCCATTATCTTTGGACTTTTCTTATTTAAATTGTATTATTGCATCCACGTTCATGTGCTTGTGCTTTAGCCCATCCAAGCATCGATGATTTGTAAGCAACCCGCCAGCTTGTTGGGGGAAATCCTTCTCCATTCAGATGAAATTTTTCTACGTTTTCTTCATGTTAGATTCGTTTTCTTCTTTTTCTATCATCATTTTTTGGTTCTTCTCTCGTCTCTTCCAAACTCCTCCGCCTCTAGTTTTCTGATGCCAGCCTGCTTCCTTTGTTACCTTGAAGTCATCTACCCCAGCGTTATTGAAAGCTGGCAATGGTTCTCTAGTTTATTTTGTTGGCACTTTAATGGCTCCAGTAGTTCATTCTTCAAAGGGATTGGCTGAGATGATTTTGAATTTTCGTTGCAAGTCCGAGGGCGGGGCTTAATTGTTTTCGTGTTAAGTAAAAAGACGCGGAGGAAGACAGATAACATTTACGCTTAGACTAAAACGGTCGAATTGAATCTTTTCAGTTTGATTCCGCAGTTTTCTTAGGCGCTTGTAGTCTTTATTCAAATTTGTATCCTTATATAACTCAGTTCAGTGACAAAGAGCAATTAAAATAACACACGGGCGTCGTGCGCGTCGCGGGTGATTAAACAAGGAGTGTGATTAGTGCGGATGTGTTTCACGGATTAACGCATATTAGTAATTTGCATTTATTTGTATTTCTCGCAGCTTTGGTGGCATAAATAGAGCGAGAATAATTTAAATTGCATTAATTCGTCGTCGAAAGAGTCAGTAAAGTCCATTATTATCATTACATTTAGAGAACTTAAATCAAACTATTTTTATTTACCTTACTGCGAGCTTTCATGTTTAAAAGCTTTGATTGGTCAGCGTTCGTAACTTGTAGCCGAGTTCGATAATTTAGTTAATCAGCGACAATTTGTCATTCCCTACATCTACTTGGGACTTTCCATACAGTGTACGTTAGAAACCACCACTCTAAGGGGAATTCTCTCAAGCAAATTATAAACCAAACAATCAGTAATACATTCCTGACACTTTCTTGACCAAGGTTTTCACAACCTGTATATGTGGGAGGGTTTAACTGTTGTCTTGGCTGTGAGATTTGTTGGTAAATGATAAGCGATTGCCTCGAGACTGAAAGGTCAAAAACACCCATAGTGTAGCACCAAAAAAACAGTCGAAGGGACCTTGCGCAATAATTTAGTTAGATAGGTTTAGCCGACGAAACAACGACGAAGAGAGAAATTTGAAAAAAGGTGCCTAGGGCCACTCTCTCAAGGCGATCGGAAGTAGCTGGGAAGTCCCCTACCCATCGACCTTAAGTAATTAGGTTAATTAGAGATAGGGTACACCATCACCCCCAAAAGGAGTCCGTGAAAAACGGGTGATTGCTTTTGATTTACCTGCAGATTGATCGCTGAAGGCGGCAGGAATCACATACTTCGCCCAAACCATCAGACTAATTCATTAATTATCTCCGTTAATTAAGTACACTGTCGTCCCACAGAGACACTTTGTGCGTTGGTTTATTGAATCGAACAAGTCTTTGAATACCGGCCGAATTAAGGACGCTGTACTAAGACTCGGACGCATTTGAAATAAACATAAATTATTGATAAGTGAGAAGCAAAGTTCTCCAGAAAACCATCTCTGTAACATTCTACCACCAACGGTGCGGATTGGAGGAATTTTAGATCGCGCCGATAACCGAAGGCGAAACTTGTTACGCGAGTCACACTGTATTTCCTGAAATCGTAAATTTTTGATTACTTGTAGTGATTTTTAAACAACAGGGTTTTTTACGCTCACGTTATCAGTTTCTACAGAAGCAGATAGCAGGAGTTTTTTGGCCCTATATAAAAAAAATGATTACAATAAATAATTATTTAAATTTAATTGTTGCGTTTCATTATCACTTGCCAATTTCCTTGTTAGAAGCTAATTGTACTATCGCACCAAACAAACAGTCGGGGAAATCACAACGTAGGTCATTTACATTCGATAGTTGTGTCATAATTATATAATATCGAAGTGATAACATCTGGGGGTTGGAACTGTTAGATGCGAGCGCCACGCAGGTAAAAGGGCCGGCCGACCTTCCTCGGTCATAAATCGTAGTTGGAAATTCCAGTGACCCGTATTTATTATTTACTTATGTAAATTACGTGTCTGTTTACTTGTCAGTATTAATTAATAGCAATAATTAGTGGGGCGCGTTACACCCCCCACGTTAATATTTTTTCTTTTGGCATTTGGCGGAACAATTGTCAGTCACCCTGTATTTACGCTTAGGCAGACAACAAACAATTTTTGCCGCGGTCTTAGTAAACATAAATTTGACAGAGTTTTCTCTTTAAAATAAAAATCTTGCACACATTTCGTGATCCGTCCTGCATTAAAAGAATTATTCGCAGTGAAACTTGCAATCTAAAACAAAATGGACGCGTGGGTTTATTTTTATTAATAAGTTTAAAAGAGACGTTTCGCGAAAGGACGAATAAATCAAATACGAAGATATTTTAAAGCGACATTGTTTGGAGCTCGCCAGGATTTATTTCCGTGCGTTCTATAATCCTAAACGATTTTTAACACTATGCAAGCCGCTATAATTATTGCTTATTGGACAGTCAAGGACTATAAATTTTAAAAAATTAGTCTTCCATAATCGTAAACATAAAAAGTTATTTTTTTGTTATTTGTAAAGCGACAACGATATTGGCAAAAACAATGTCTTTAGCTTTCAGCACGCTTTTAGTAAGGAGGAAGGAAAACGTTACTGACAAACAAACAAACAAATCAATAATCTTCAGTGAGTATAATTGATAAGAAACAATTCGTTATTGAACTTGTCATCAGAAAACTGTAATGACAATTATTTTTCTAAATGATTTTCTCTGCTCTTAAATTCTTAAAATGGCTTCGACATGCGGTCGTTTTCATTTTGAAAGGCGAGAAAAATCTCGGACGCTCATAAAACGACTGTTTGTGTATTTCTATTTATACACGCTTGACTTATACGTCCCACGTCTTATAAAATCCGGAGCGTTGTTTTCCACTCGATTGTTACCCGGAAAAAATAAGGCGTGAATCATTTCGCCACGACTATTTCGGGCGTATTAAGTGTCGCGCGAAAATTAGGGCAGGTCAGTGGTCCTGTTCTGGAATTTTCTCCTTCGTTTTTCCGTTCCGCATGCGTAAGCACAAGGACGTAGTGGGTATCATCGATTTTCCGCCCGTGAACACGACGCAACTGGCGTCTGTAAAAGGCAGCGACGACGATTTGCTTTCGTATCGATTTACTATTATGGGGTCAACTTCATTTCCGCGTACACTCCTCAGAGTAAACAGTGAATATTTGAGACGCAAGGCGAAACGCTCTGAAGACAATTCAAAGCTGAACTTTTTTTGGTTTAGACTGTTTAAGTTACTTGCCTTGGCGATTACTTAAAAAAAAATAGTGTTTCTTATTTAGGCCCAATTGTATGTATGTAACAAGTGTCTAAATAAAAACTTGTTCAAGTAGGCTACATTTAGTAAGTCTGTTATGTAAATGCAATGGATAAATTCTCGATCCCAACCTACTTGACCAGGTTTTTATTTAGACGCTTGATACAATTCTAGTTCAACTTTAAACCAAAGCTTAAACCCTTAACGTAATCGTTATGAGTTTAAGCATTAACTTAAATTTAAACTGGTATCGAACAATTAGGGCTTATAAGCAGAAACCAGACTGTGGAGAATAATGTAACTCCAAACTTAATCAGTACTGGGCCCAGGCTCCCCGCTCATACACAAACTGTTTCCCGTAGTTACACCGATATTCAAGGACATGATTATTTACATCACCAATAATTGTTGTGCCAAACAACTTCATTAAACTTTTCGTTGTTTCAGCGCCCTTTTAAAATTTTTGATAATTCTTCTAATTCAGCATTTTGTTTCCTTCCAATTATTTCTTTTAGGATCCTGTTCATCTTCGTTCATAATTTTCGTAATTCGTTAATATTTTCTTTGTACTTTCCTTGCTTTTTTCATTAATTAAATAATCTTTCCGTCTTTTTAAATCTTGCACCTTCTTTGGATTCTTGACTACCATTTTTGTTGTTTTGTTGTTTATTTTTGCAGAGCGAAAAAACGTTAATTTTAGAATCAGAGACGATCTCACTCCTTTTTGATTTAATTTTCTTTATTCCTCTTCATTTATCTTCATTAAACAGACGTCAATATATAGACTTCATTACATAGACTTCAATACGGCGATTTCGTTTTATATGTAAACTTCATCATGAACAAACTTCAATACATGGACTTAATCTCTTCGTTGAATAAACTTCAATATATAGACTTCAACATACAAACGTCAATATGTGGACTTCATTACAGAGACTTCAGTATAGTAGCGGACAATAAAATCTGGGCACGTCATTTGCGCAATGTAAACCTTAATTTAATATTTTTGACGTTTAATTCCTATACAAAATATCACTAGTAATTCTGCCGTTTAATACAAATAATTCCTATTTATTTTTTTATTTGAGGAGCTCGGGAGAAAAACATGTTAACTGACAAAAATCATAATTTTCAGTTTTTTGCATATAAAAAATATTAATTGCTTCAGGAATCTTTTTATGAAAATATTGTCACGGTTTTGTCAATAGATGACATCAAATCGAATGATGGTAAAACGTAAAGTATATATTTAGCATTTCTCAAAAACCGTGCCCTGTAAAACTTGTTTCTCCGCACTTAACAGTTCCTCATTTATTCTATATTTTATCAGAATACACTATCTGAAGTGAAGAAGAAAAAATATAAATGACGCAAATGACGTAGCTTTGAATTGCACAGAAAATAGTTCGATTAGTTGATACTAGATGGCACTAGTAATTCTGCCGTTTAATACAAATAATTCCCATTTCTTTTTTATTTATTTTATATTTTGTCAGAATACATTACCTGAAGTGCACATTTTTTGAGAGAAAAAAAAAAAGACGCAGCTTTGAATTGCAGAGAAAATAGTTCGATTATTTGATACTAGATGGCGCCAGGTACATATTAAAATTGGACGAACTTGGAACCTTTTCATTTTTACCAGTTCCCCTTTAATGAAATGAGAAATTAAAAAATGCGTACGTTTTTAACAAAGCAGAAAACGCAAGCATAAGTAGAAGGCATTGAATATCTGCAATAAAAAAAAGAAATTGTAATTTGTAAAAAGGTTAAAGTAAAAGTATGCCTGACGCGCTTGCTTAAAAAAACTGGAACTGCAGTGAAATTCGGTTCTGATCTAACAATAAGTCACTAGATGGTGCTTGCAGTATAAAGGCCGATTCCCATGAGAGCTGCATAGCGGTAAAGTTGTAAAGCGGTGCGTCGCCCATTGATAGATTTATGACGCCAACGGTCTATAAGTTGAACGTCCCAATGGACGTCGTACCGTTTTATAACTTTACCGCTACGCAGCTCTCATGGGAATCGGCCTTTACACTGCGGTAATCATAAAATGTATGAGTCAGAGTACTCCTTTTTATGAACGCTCTAAAACTTCAGTGACAGTCCACTAGATGGCGCTAGTAAAACAATACCGTTTGTTTGTTCTGTATTTTAACAAAATGCATCATTTAAGTACCGTTAAAAAAGTAAGAGCAATGACTCTGGCTATAGGTAAAGGGTGGAATTGTTGAGAAGTTTCTGTTTATTAAGTTTGACATTTCAAATTTTTCTTTACAAAAACATAACCTCAATAAAAGCCCGATTTACCAAATTTGTCAAAGTATGCACGACTTGCCCAGATTTTATTGTCCGCTATTGTATATACAGGCTGTTACAAATTCGAGGCTCACCATTGGGATCTCGGAAACGGTAAGAGATACGAAGTCGGTTAAATTGGGGCAAAGTTGCGTATTTTGGTGCTCAGTAATAATCCGTTCTGGAAAATCTTCTACGATTTGTAGTTTTTGAAATATTCCCAAAAAACCGAAAAACGAAATTTTCTTTTTTATTTTTTTCTGAAGTTATTATTGTAGGGATCTTAACAAAATTAACACATTCTACAGGCACTTTTTTAAGCTCTTTACGATGATATTATTAGATTTTACTTAAAACGTTTTGTCTCGTTCTGATCATCATCAATTTCATTTTTTCTTATGGGCGCTACATTGGGTTTTAATACCATTGAATAGATCTATTTTTTCTGATGCTTTTCCATATATCACACATCCCTATTTAATAATTTGAAACAGCTGGAAATGCAAGAAATTGTTGAAAATAACACTGCAACGAAAAACATGGTATGCAATGAAAACAAAAACCAAAAAAAGTTTGATACACCTTCGGGGTTTTATTTCGTTTATCATAAAAACAGATTTTTGAAAAAATTTTAGATCTAAAAATGAATGTTATGAATCCAAGAAAGACGTAAAAATTTATTGTGGTCTTAACAACAACAATTCAGTAATAACGAGCGAAATTTCCTTCCAACAATATCCAGAAAGACAACTACAAAACAATAGCTGATTAGATTTGTAATTAAATTATTCATTATTATTATTATTAAAAAGCTAGAAAATATCAAATTAAATTATGCGTATGTCTTTAGAAAACTCGTATCTTAAAAGATGTTACTGCTCGAGGAAACATTCTTTCTTGTAGTGTCATATTTTTAAACATTTTATAAATAATTTTGAATTACCTCTTCTAATAATTCTTCATTATCATCATCATTAAGGCGATCTCGATAAGTCCTTCGAGTTTTATGAAAATATCCATAAAGTGCAATGTTTCTATCTAACTTAATAATATTGTTCTGTCTGGATGGCATCTTTCTGGGTATTATTGGAAGCAAATTTATCTTGCTATTACTAAATTGTTGTTAGCACAATACATTCTTAAATTTACAAGAATGAGAGATTTTTAAAGACATAATTTCTTGTAATGCTTTCTTGCTTTAATCATAAAAATGTGTAATTTAATTACGAAAGTAATCGAAAGTAATTACGAAAGTAAGGCGTCATCGTCATTCTTGGAAGTAAATTTCTCTTGCTATTACTAAATTGTTGCTGTCAGCACAATACGTTTTAAAAGTCTACGTCTTTCTTGGATTCACATCCTTCATTTTTATATCTAAAATTTTTTCAAAAATCTGTTTTTATGATAAACGAAATAAAACTCCGAAGGTGTATCAAACTTTTTTTGGTTTTTGTTTTCATTGCATACCATATTTTTCGTTGCAGTGTTATTTTCAACAATTTCTTACATTTCCAGCTGTTTCAAATTATTAAATAGGGATGTGTGATATATGGAAAAGCATCAGAAAAAATAGATCTATTCATTGGTATTAAAACCCAATGTAGCGCCCATAAGAAAAAATGAAGTTGATGATGATCAGAACGAGACGAAACGTTTCAAGTAAAATCTAATAATATCATCGTAAAGAGCTTAAAAAAGTGCCTCTAGAATGTGTTAATTTTGTTAAGATTCCTGCAATAATAACTTCAGAAAAAAATAAAAAAGAAAATTTCGTTTTTCGGTTTTTTGGAAATATTTCAAAAACTATAAATCGTAGAAGATTTTCCAGAACGGATTATTACTGAGCACCAAAATACGCAACTTTGCCCCAATTTAACCGACTTCGTATCTCTTACCGTTTCCGAGATCCCAATGGTGAGCGTCGAATTTGTAACAGCCTGTAGACTTCATTCATTACGTATTGTCCGTTTACTTGAGATTCGCACTGTCAAACTGACAGCATGTTGACATCACTGCACACTTGTGACATTTCCTGTTTTATTCATCAGTATTTTTAAATTTATTCGTAATAATTAATACATTTTAGACGGACGCTGTTAATTTTGAGAGCAAACCATACCATATCTAATCTGGCTTTTATCCACTGACATATTAGTAACTATTCTATCCTTCATTTACTCATGATAAACGCATAGCCAGTGGTGGTCAGGCCGACCCAGTATAGTCTTCAATACATGTAGAATATAAACTTCAAATTATTGAACCTTCCTACTTTTAACTTCTTCGTAATTGATTAAGATTTTATTGCGAGAAAAACATTGCGCGTCGAGTGATGTACTGATGTAAAAGATTGCCGAGTGAAATTAGTTTTATTTTCGTCCGTCAGAACGCGCCTTATTTATTGAAATTGACTAACACGTTTGGTTTTCGAATGACTCAGGAATTTTCAATTCTCCTAATTCACCCGATGCAAAGCTGTTAATAATAGTTTATTTATACGAAATACGTGAATAGACGTGTGTAACGTAACGTTTGCTTTTATGGATTGTGTAAGATGCAATTTTAATTTTGATTCCTCAACATACGAACCCCGAGAATCTCTAAACTGATAATACGTATTCATATTGGGCTCGTGCTTTTACGTTTTATTTAAATGAGATATAGGTTGTCCCAATGAAATGTGTTCGCCCTAAGTAGCATTTTGATAACGTATCGCTTAACTCCTCTGTGTAACTTGACGGTGTTTCAAAAGACGTCATCTTAAGTATTATTTAAGGCTAACACACTTTTGGAAGCCCTACATTTTAACTTTTAACATAACTACACATATTCCGGCTTATGTTGCAGAAATTTTAATTACAAAAGTAACTGCGTTACGCAAGGATATACAAAATGTTTTCATTCTTTATTTTAATCCTTTTAGACAATGCACGTTTATTTCGGAACCATTACTTTTGTACGTCGGAACATTTTGCCAGCAGAATGTTTTATAAAATGGTGTGGGTCACATGCCAAATGCTTTCCCTAAATAAAAAAATGCACCGTCCATCATCTCTTTGACAACAAAGTTAAATGCCACGCAATGTAACATAATTGAACCTTTTCTTATCATACAGTGGAATTTTTTTTTCTGTAAAAGAAACTCGATTACATTTTCGTCTAGACTTGATGTCGTGACTAAACGTTTCTTTTTTTTTTAAATTGCCATAATTACCGGAGACAATTCGAACACACGGCTGGCCAGACGGAGTTGTGCAACTCGATATCTACTAAATATTCGAGGTCCTAGGTGGTGCCAGTCTGGAACTCGGTTATTTTTAGCTCCACATCGCCGCATAGTCGAGCTTACTGAAATAGCCAAGCTATTCAGTGCCAGTGGCTAACGACACGACTTCGAAATGCCGGTGGCAAATATTTTTTCCAGGAAAATTCGAGCTATTAATTAATTTCAAAACACACTTGCGCTTCTTCAAAAAGCGTCTAAAAGTGTTTTAATCAATGATTTAGAAATTATCGAGAGCAAGAAAGTTCTCAAGTTATTATAATATTCTTACGTCACACTTACTTTTTTATTTAATATTTTAAACTTCATTTTTAATAGACACTTAACTCTTTATTTTTAATTAAAACAGGGCATTTTCCGGTGTTTAATTTGTTTTATGAACTTAAACTCAAATTGATTTACATTACTTTCAAAATATGTAAATAAATGGACTCTGTTTGTAGAGTAAAGGATCTGTAGGATTGTAGAATCTGTAAATAGACTCTGTTTACAGATTCTGATCCTGCTAACATTCCAAAAATCTATAAAGAAATACTATTTCAGATTCTGATGCTATCAACGTCCTTTCAATCTGTAAACAGATTCCATTTCATTACAAATTCTGACACTATCAGTTGCTTTAAAATGTTCAAATAGATTCTGTTTGTAGACTGTAGGATCTTTAAAACTGTAGAATGTCTATAGAGACTTTTTTACAGATCTTGAAGAGGACAGCAGCATTAGAATCTTGGAAACTTTGTTACAATTGAAGATATATAAATGGACTCTACGGATTGTAGAATCTCTAAATAAACTCTGTTTACAAATTTTGGTTTCGTCAAGATAAGTCTGTAAACTATATAAGATCTGCAGGATTATAGAATCCCTAAATCCAAATCTGTAAACAGACACATCAGCGTCCTTAAGATCTACAAATTCTATTACTACCAGCTTCTTCAAGATTTGCAAATAGTGTGCCTGTATCTAGACTATAGACAGATTGTAGGATCTCTAAAGAGACACTTGTTGAGTTTCAGTGTCTCTACAAATTGCTACACCCTGATTATTTTTTATAGCTAAGGCCAGATGGTTCTTTTAACAATTATTTAAGCATTTCACATCCCTAGGACGTTCCTTTTTTTTTATTAATTACACAATAAATAAATAAAACTACATACCTACATACTTATTACATTCAATACAAATCTGGTTGTCTGCTTCTCAAGTCTCTGTTACTATTGCTGACGTGCTTCTTCAACATGTCCATCACATCGCTGTCGTACTCTGTCGGAGTTGGATCCTTGTCGGTTATCCAATAGTACAAACTCCATTCGTTGGAGATACTGTTAATCAACCTAGAAAAAAAGAGAAACCAACGTGATGATGTTGAAACCTAAACGTAGACGGTTAGCACCGAACCTATCGTAGGTATCGAGCTGTTGCTCGTTCATCTTTTTGAGGTGCTCGCCGGCGAACGTGCTGAGTAGCAAGTCGTTCTCTAACATGCCCCGCTTTCGTGATTGGTACACCAATCTGGCCCGTTTCTGCTCGAGGGGTTCGTCCGGAGGGGGCGTGTAAATTGGGATTGTTGCGGGACTCGGGTTGTCGGGGTAATGAGTCACGTCGTCCTGTGATAATCTCGTCGACGACGTAGAAAACCACCCGGAGCAAACGTAGCGCTGAAGCTGAAATGTGAGGTTAGGTCAGATTGCACTCGATCGATCAGTATTAATACTTACGATATTACTTTTACGTAATAAACCGCTCATCTTGTGAAGCGCGTTAAATTTATTTTTGTTGTAGATTGTGTTGGTAATTAAAAATAATTTAGTTTTGTTGTTAACCTAAATGGCAAACGTCGTAACTACTGGCGCCATCTATAAGCGTATTTTAGCGACGAACAATTATTCCTTCATTTTTAACACGGTTTACGTTATGATGTCAACAACAATGGTATTCGCAAAAGTTGAGTATTCCATAGGTTAATAATTGTCAACTATTCAGTCTTGCTGTTGTAATTTTATTAATAAATAAATAACAATAAACTCTAAAATGCTTATTACGTTAGCAAATGCAGCGATATTTCATCAATTTTCGATGATATAGGGACCATACACATGCGATGACAGCGCCACCAATTGTGGATTAGTAGGGTTGCCAATTCTCCAAGGAGCCATTCCTGGCCATTCCGGGAGATTTGAACAAATCGGGGGGGCGTGAATAAAAGTCGCTAATTTGTTAGTGCATTCATTCATATTTGATAACTTTACAGATATGAAAAAACCAAAGAACGACGTACTTAAAAAACCAAAATGAATTCTCGTAACTTTGTCGTGGAAACTTTCCAAACTTCTGCTAATATTCTTTTGCAATTAATAAATAAAAACGGGAGCTTCACGTGTAAAGTGTTTAACATGTTATCTAAAATAAAAATAAAATTATGGCCGATTCATACTTTCATGAAATGTAGGAAGATTCATTTAGTATTGAGCTGCTTATGTTTGAACCAAATCAAAATGGTATTTCTCTTCCAACTAACAATAAGATTTGACTAAACTGAGACCGCACTGTTTGGTAATATAAATAAAGGACCTCTTAATTCGGGATCAGGTTTTACAAACTTGCAAACACTATGGAATACACCTCACCATTCACACTGACTCAAAAGAGCGCAAAAGCGATGCTTGAACTGACGGCGATTAGCGCAGTTATGCGTTATTAATTATGCGTGATGTGGCGCGATTTATCTATTTTGTTAGCGAGCATTAATTTTATTTTAGAAAATCATTTTAGAAAATTATTTTGGAAAACCCGGGAGCTCGGGAGGTTGAACATTATTCCCGGAGTCTCCCGGGCATTCCGGGAGGGTTGGGAACCCTACGAACGACGTTCATAATATATGTACAACAATGACGTCATGCTTTGTCGGGAAAGTGTTCATTTTCGTAACCACTCTAATCTGGTTCATCGCTAAAATATGCTTTAAGTTTAAAGCTTTAAAGTTCAAGAAAATGGAAATGAATCGATGTTGCCAACTGTTGACTATCGTTTTTCCGTCACAATGGGATAGTGTTGCCAACCGTGGAGCGACTTGTCGCTACAATAGCGACTTTTAGGGTGCATTCGATATTACGCTCGGGGCACGCTCTGAGCAAAAGTGTGAGGGAGAGCAAATGAGTTTCAGTGTATGTAAGAGTGAGACAAAGAAAGACCCCGAGCGCTCCGAGCGTGATGTCGAATGCACCCTAAGGGCCGCTTTACAGTTCGCAATTATTTATTGCCGGCAATGAAAATTGCAGTGATTTGTATTGCACGCATGCGCAGTGTTGTATTTTATACAAAATGCAAATACCGCGCATACGTGCAATACAAATCGCTGCAATTTTCATTGCCGGCAATAAATAAATGCGAACTGTAAAGCGGCCTTAAGAGGCACGTAGTGACGTAACGGCGACTTCAGCCAAATCAGCCAAAAGTAGCGACTTTTGAAATTCTTGTACTCGTGCATTATTATAATAACACACAAGAACAATAAATATGGTTTTTCAACAATTTAAATTTATTTTTATAATCCTCAAATTTACAGTTTTTCTGTCTGTATAGAGCGCTCTCTGTCGGCAGCTAATGTTACAAAAACTGTATTTAGGGCCCGTGTGACACCATGCAAGATTTGATAACATTTTTGTTACTAAGTGAGCGAGATGAGCTACCACAGTGAATTCTGATTGGTTGAATTGGCACTTCTCGCTCACTTCGTAATCAAATCTTACATGGTGTCACACGGGCCTAGAATTAGAAACGTCAAACCTACAAATGTTAACATTTTGTAACGACATTTTTTTTATATCACAAAATCTTTTAAACACACACTAAATATGCCCACTAACACTTTACGTTTCGCTATCGTTTGATAGCTTCAGATATTTTTTTCAAGTATTAAATTGAAAACGGGGTAATTAAAAAATTAAGTTCTTCTTTACCAACAAAAGCTGTAAATTCTATGATAAACTCACAGAACATAATAAATCTTTGTGATCTATCATCTACAGGGAAATCATAAATTACAATTACTTCTACCCACGTGACCAATTTGAATTGGGTTTTGTTTTCTAGAAGTGGCAACACTGAGAAAAGTAAGGTTGCTGTTTTAAATTAGCGCGTATTTGTCATTGACTTTCTTGGCTGTAGGTGTTCTGGTTCTGGTGTGTTTAATCAGTTTAACCAAGCATTCCCAGCTGCTGATATAAATTACGATGCCTCTGTAAATCGGAGGCATTACATCCTCGAACGTTTTAACACACAGCACAAAGTATAAGTAATTACCCAGTAGCGTCACTTAAACGTCAGTGTCAAAAAAAAACGCCATTCTATTTGATACCCTTATGGAAATGCAATATAATTTGCGGCTGGGTAGGTATCAAACAAAAGAGCAAATGTGACAGTTATACTCCAATGACGCTACTGTGTGATTCTTATACTGTGACACAGCACCACATTGTTACCAATGGAGTATAATGTGTTGCCTATACGGCGGGGTCACGTGGGTTGAAATCATTTATGATTTCTCTGTATAAACTCTGATAAACTTATGACCAATGTTGCCAATTTAACAATTTTGACACTAGATCAAGTGACTTTCTGTTGAAATTCAAAATGGCAAAGACAAACTACACAAGGTTTCATAATTAGCACAAAATAAATAACTGTTTCAATTGATTCTGTCATTTTCTGGTGGCATCTGTCATAAAATAATTAGCCATGTTAGCCAACAATATGTGCAAACAACAGAATTTTTTCATTTTTGCAAAAAGGCCGTTTTGGTAATTTGCAGAAGCAGAAATAAGACAACGAAGAATAAATGAGTGACGATCGATTCCTGTCCTTCTTTTTTGTGAAACCAAAAAAAAACTATAATCCAAAGTTTTTAGAGGAAGCAAACGCGATGTAAACACTTTTGAATCGATTTAGATCAATCCAAATCGGTGAATCGAATACAGCTCGAGTGCCGGCGAGCCGAAGCAGCCAAACGAAATTGTACGCATACGAAGCCGATGCCACCCGAATTTGCCCGAACGCATTGCGTTCATCGACAGAAATTATTCGTTTGCGGCGGACGCAGCTTTAGATTTCCGATTTTCTTAAGCATAAATAATATTAAGTATTAACTGATTATACCCTTTATTAATTTGTAATTGCTTAACAAAGGCCTCCATAGTGTCCAAACCGTGGTCAGGACCGTAATCACCAAACACAACTCAATGGTCGTGGAATTCCGATCGACCGTGTTCTCGAACCAGGGCGTATAAAAGCCGGTAATCGTTGCGGCCGCGCCCAGAACGAAAGTCGAGAATCCAACGCAAACGTGAAAGAATCTGCTGTAGTTGGAGTTGATGTTGGCGTACTTTTCGAACTTGTCGTGATAACACGCCGTCACGCTGGTCACGCAATTCACGACGCCAAAGATAACAGCTATCAAACCGATTATACCGTGAGCTGAAACAAAAACTGGACGTTCTTTGACAACGTCTTCTGCGACCAACGTCAAGAAACCAGCAAGCCCCAAACCAAATCCAATTATTAGGCAACCCACGTGGGCCTTCACTTTCACTGCGGGACTGACGTACTTAGTGAAGATGTTGTACTCGGTCATGCAGAGGACCGATTCGTTCATGAAAAATGTCCACTATAAAGAACACATCATTGAAGAGAAAAAGAAAAAGATAAAAGTTACTTACTCCAACAATGCAGAAGACGACGTGATCCGCAATCAATGAGAGAGTACTCTCTTTGCTGGCACACAACCAAATTACGTAGATGGTCAAACCGAGTAAAAGCACGTGCGTTACGGTTGTAACGTGTTCCAGGAAGCCCCCAAGGAATTTGCACTTTTTTTGAACCACCTCAGCGGCCTCCTCCATGATTAGTGCCTCGAGAAAGGAGACGCTTCGTTTTATACTTATCGGTCCAATCTGCATCAAGCATCTTTTATCGTTGTCACTTTATCGATTCGTTGCTCGACTGCTCGAGTGAATGATTAACGTCATTTTTTCTGTTCTGGTGCTTGTGAGAGCGGTTCTTTAAAAATTACGGGGAATATTTTTATCGCAAGTACAGACAATAGAGTTATATAATGTAATTTAATGAGATTGAAAATAAAGCGTTAAGTGTTAGTTACAGGAACTGTTAGGAGAAGCTTAACTGATGAAGCTTCTTAGTATTTGGATTAGATGTGTATTCAACTACGTTAGATGTAATTTATATTTACTTTAGTATTGCCAACGTGGTAAAGGAAATTACACTAAAATTGTTGGCAACGGATTAAAAGTTTCAAAATAATCGGCACGAAAAGTAATAAATTATTTATCGTAAAGCCTCTGGTTTCTTAATTGTTTTAAAACAATTTTTGCTCTACATACAGAGCGTTCTAAAGAATGTGTCATCCGTTCAATCTATACCTATAAATTAAATAGTCCAGATTTGCTTTTTATTGCAAGTAACATAACATTTTAAAACTAAATAATAAACAAAGCTTCAACAGATGATATTCTTTATTCGTTTAGACGTGCGCAATGTAGGCGACACTAACGTCCACAACAAAGTCAACACCGTAATCACCAAACATAATTCAATCATCGTGTAATTTCGGTCGACCCTATACTTAAACCAGGGCGTATAGAAACCGGTAATCGTCGCAGCCGCCCCCAAAATCAAACCCACGATTCCGAAGCAAACGTGAAAGAATTTGCTAATGTTGGGGTTGATGTACTTTTCGAATTTGGCGGAGTAATAGACCGCGTAGCTGATTAGGTAAGCTGTGACAAGAAAGACGACCGCCATCAAACCGATTATGCCATGGGCAGAAACGAAATGCGGACGATCTTCGATTCCAATGTCTGTAACTATCACCAGGAAACCACCAAGAACTATACCAAATCCAATAATGTGGAAGGCCATGTGAACCTTCATCTTCTTTGCTTGATCGAGACACTTGGTGAAGAAGTTGTACTCGGACATGCAAGAAACCGATACGTTCATAAAGAACCACTGTAAACAAAATTGTTGTTAACTTTTGGGTATTTTGGGTAATTTAGGTTTTATAGTTACTTACTCCGACGGTACACAAAATTACATGATACGTAACCAACGAGAAAGTGATTTCTTTCCTGGTACTCATCCAAACTATGTAGATGGTCAAACCAAGTAAAAGCACGTGTGTTACGGTTGTAACGTGTCCCAGGAAGTCCTTCAGGATCGTACGCTTTTCCACCGCGGACTCCATGGTGAATCTCTTCTTTGAGGTGAATGTTGTAATGGAATGAAACGCACCGTTTTATATTTGTGGGTCCAAATACGCTGTCAATCTGTGATCGTGATTACATCTTTTATCAGTTATCGATTTGTTTCAGTGAATGAATTACGTCATTTTATTCTGACTGTTTACTCTTATCGTAAGTGTAAACAGTAGAATTAATTTATTAATAAATAATTTGTGTAAAATAATTCACGGGAACTAGACACTTCATTAATTATTGTATGGTGTGAGTAGTTAGAAGACGCTTAATTGGTGCACGCTTCCTAGTATTCAGATTAGATTTCAATTCAACTACTAGTGATAAGTGAAGTGAATTCGGTTTACTGTAAAAGAATTTGATGCGTTAATTGTAATTTATATTTAGTATGAATCGAAAAGGAACAACGAACTACAAAACGACAGAAACAGAAATGCATGTCTGAAACGACTTCGAAATAGGATTGAAGTTTTTTTAAGAAAAATGCAAAAATTTCACGGGTAAATGTAAAACAAAGTGCCATGAAAAGTTGACTTCATGTCTTAGCTTGACTGAAAAATAAGACTTTGCATTCCTTGGGTGCATTCGACATAACGCTCCGAGCACTCGGAGTACCTATTCCTTTTTCTCACTCTTACATGCACTGAAACTCATTCGTTCTGTCTCACACTTCTGCTCAGAGCGTGCCATGAGCGTTATGCCCGCGCCGAACCCTTGACTGTTCTGAGGTTATTTTACAATAGAGCTAAGACATGCCGTTCTTACATTTTATAGCAAAAGTTCACCCTGCCTGCATATTGACGAAAGTGTAACTACGCCGAAAGTTTAACCTCGTACCTTGGACTGGTCCTAAAATCTCGCATATAAACGTTATACGAGTCTGATCGATCCAATTTTTTTTAAATGAGACTGGCCCATGTCAAGAGTAGGAAACATTACAGGCCTGTCATTGGTCAATAGACATCTCCTCCCTTTCCCGCGAACCGTTCGCATTGATCGACGCTTCGAGATTCCTTCCTATCAGTCAATCAGTCAATGTGGCAACTCGGTTGCAAGTAGACCGTACGGAGAGCTCCTCTCAAATTGTGCAAACTTTGCATTAAACGGGGTTGTTTTGAAAGTGAAAAGTAAACGAGTTTTTGGGCTCAGATGTGAGACTGCTTGCGACGAAAACGGAAGCCTTCTTCGAAGCTTGTCTAAGCCTGTTCCGTTGCATCTACGGCAGGTATGATTGTTTTTAGCGTTACTCGTGCGATGATCGGTTCGTAATTTGTGTTCTCTTATATCTAGGCTTTTATTTTTGATTTGATATACTCTCAATTGGTTCCCCCCATTTGTACCGAGCGTTTCACGGAATCCCGGCGAGTAAGAGCGGCTTGACGATCGTGTGATGGCGACGTTGTAAACGGATTTTGGTCGGCCATTGTGGATTTTTGTCTCATCGAGTCAGAAATCGCAAGAGGGCGCACTCCGTGGGAACGAAAGTGGGAACTAGAAGCCGTTCCTCCACTCTATTCCGACTTCGTTGCCCGACGCTCTTGTTACGCCTAACCTCGATGGACGTTACTTTGACATTTGCGCTCTCGATACTCAAAGGTTTGAGATCTGAATCTTTATTATTCCAATTGTTCATGTATTTTGATATTTAATATTTAATGACACGTTACGTTTGGTTTGTTAATTTAATTTTTATTTGAGACTTAAATAAAAACAAGTGTGCACTACTGGTGGTTCTTATTTCTTTCGGATTAGTAATTCGTTCCTGTACTTTTCGGGTTACGTACGACCCATACCCATCTCCTCGGGTTTAGCCGGACGTGAGATGATTCTTTAGACTCATCTCAGCTCAGAGCTTGCCGGGGAGGGGTGGTGACTGCGACCGACTTATGGCCGATTTCTTCACCGTGTTTAACCTAAAGTTAATTTATCTAACAGTTGGAATGTGACATATAGTTGGCCGTACACTTACTATGTGTCACATTCTAACTGACAGATAAATTTAACCTCAAGATAAGGCGATGAAGAAATCGGACATTAGATGTTAATTTCTCCTTCGGCATTCGCCTTACAAACTGGGGAAACGCAGAAAACCCAGTTCGAAGGAGCCGGTATGAATCCGAAACACAATCCGATACATAAGTACCTACTCTATCTCTCACAGAGCTCTCACATTGAGCCTATATGAACCAGGAGGCGATTCGAACCCACAACTAATAGTTGCCCGGCCAAGGAATTAGGCGCCAGTTGCCAAATATGATTTTTAAGCGCCAAGTCTGTCTAAAGTGTACCCCAAATGGCGGAATTTCGCCCAATCTGGCATTCCTGTGACCAGTGTCGTTTGTATGTGGCGACATCTGTTGAATAATCACGGTAATTAAGATCAAAATTTTACTCCACCTATTACGTTATCGTGAAAGCCGTGAATTTAAGAAAAATACAGTAGTTCTACCAAGTTTTGCAAAGTTACCGTAAAATCGAGTGAATTCGCAGTAGTTCAACTAAACTTGCAAGCTTGCTTTATGTGGCGCCAACTCTTGAAGAGTCGTGGGAACTAAGATTAAAATTTAGCGCCATCTATTGCTTTATCGTGGAAACTGAGAATTTAAGATGAATAATAAGACGAATAAACAACGTACGGCGTTGGGTGTAAGTTATTATTGACATCCTAGTGGTAAACACCCGGACTAAAAAATTGACAACATATATGAAATATTTCAGACGCAAACCTTCAGTCATTGTTAATCGCAGTGTATGAATAGTACATTCTATATCAAACCAGATTATTATACAGTTTGTTTATTTAAGTCTGTCCTGGCACCCTTTTGTTATTTTACCACCTTAACTAACTCATCCCCATCTTCACTGATTGTTAGTCGAGGGGAACAGCTGATACGTTAGTCAGCAGAGCTTGTCGTCTGTCAAGGTAGGTACGAGGCAAGTCATTTAAAATTAAATTTGGTGACAAAACTTTTATTAGGAAAATTTTTTGTATATGAGTTTTTACTCATCATCTCCTATAACTGATTTCTTTCTGGCACGTCATTTCGGGACCACCTGTATAATTAATTTTTTTAAGTGCAACCTACAATATTTCCTACAAAAAAAAGAATAACGATAGATATAAGTAGCACACTCTATTGTGTCAATCAAGTAGTGTAGTGTTATCAATACAATTACTTGTTTTCAGTATAATCCGATAGTCGGCGTGCGTGAATCAATTTCTATATACATTTATCTCTGTTATCAACACGGTCGCCTGAGATACGCGTCTCGCCAGAGTTACCAATTTAGTGCTTTTGGCACCAAATCTAGTGCTTTTCGCCTCTTAGTGTCAGTTGGTACATTTAATAGTGCTTCTTGAATGGTGTTCTGGTGCTTATAGCAACTCTATGTTGGTGGTGGTATTGATTATTGAAATGACAGTTACAAAAACAATTGACAGTAACCAATGTTAATCTTTTTTTTGTACAAAGAAATCTGATTCGATGCGAATTCAGACCTCTTTTGTTATAGCTTTTTTGCCGCCTGCAACAACTGAAGGCGCCGCGCCGGTGCCGCTCACTTGCCCCTCCCTACTAGTTAATTAGGCAACCATATGTACATATTTAAAATGTAGACGCCTATGTGAAATCACAGATATAAATGTTCTAAATTTGACGCCCCAATTTGGAGACAAACTCGGTTTAGTTTGGAGACAGCTCACGAAATATGTGGTGGCGCTACTGTTACAATAGCAGAGTGGAAAACCGAAACCTCTAAATATAAGTAACATTTAAACAAATTCTATAACTAAGAGGTGCGATGCAAAGTTCAAAAGGAGAATTCACAGCGTATTGTAACCGTATGTCACATTATCGTGTTCTGGCCCCACTTTAAAGTTGTCACTTAATAGCGACATCTAGCGGTAAATGAGCCAATTGAGCTCCGGAATTAGCAGATGGTTTGTGACAAATGTTCAGTCGTCGAATTTGTAAGGTTACTGTATTGAAAGGGTAGCGCCAAATTTCTATCTCTTTTAATTTGGGGTTGATCAAATTCATTCATAACACAAACAAACTCCCTAGCAACAGTAACTTCTTATGTATCCATCCCTTTTCTTCTTTAGCGTTTCATCGCGTCCTTTTTAATTTGGGCGACGAAAGCCGCGGAAATGAATGGCGATACCTTCTAAATACAGTAACCTTACGAATTTGTGTCCTATACATAAGAGACATCTATTGAGTATTTAACAAACTGTTTTTAGAGCGTCCATTCGTTCCTACGAGTATCTCGTTGGCTGCCTGGAGAGATCTATTATCTGTGATCAAACTAAATGGGAAAATGATCCCGAATCTGAAAAAAGGAGACAAAATGGAGGATAAAAGAAAGTTGTAAAGACTTATTCTAAATTTATTAATAATAATAATATCACTATCATTACTTGGTAATAGTAACTTATAAATATTAAGACGCGCACTATATTATAAATAAACGACAAGAAAAGTTCGTTAACTAGCCAAGGTCTTTAACCTGTCGACGCTGGTTAACAACGGCCTAAACATCGCCCAAACTAATGTGACGACGGTAATCACCAAGCACACCACGATCGTGGTCTCACTCTGATCGACTCTATTCCTGAACCACCCCGTGTAGTACCCGGAAATGGTGGCGTAGGCCCCGACGACCACGGTCACGAACCCGCAGAAAACGTGGAAGAGTTTGTTCAGGTTCGGCCTGATGTACTTCTTGAGGTTGACGTTGTAAAGCGCCGCGATGCCGTTTATGCAGGTCGGGATGGCGAAGACGGTGGACGCCAAGCCGGTGATGGCGTGGTCGGAGACGAAGTGGGATTGCTCGTTGTTTTGTTTGTTGACGACAATCACCAGCAGCCCAGCGACAGAAAGGGCGACGCCGAAGATGAGGCAGATCCAGTGAGCTCGGACCCTCGCCGCATGACTGATATACATGGCGAGGACGTTGTATTTGGTCACGTAGAGGATTGATTCAGTCATTAGAAAAGTCCACTAGAATAAAAACACAAATTAGTTATGTAGGTACATCCCGTTTCATAAATATCTTGCTTTTATGAAACCAGGCCTTAATGCGTGAGAGTTTAATGTTTTTCTTTAAAGCTGTGGTGGAAAAAAAGAAATCCTTAATGAAAATAGTTAAATTCCTCCAGGGTTTCTCAATTGAAATTAAAAATCTTGATATCTCGCGAGTGTGAATCAAAAAATTAATTAAGTTATCTGTGAAAAGTTTTCAGAATCTCATTATTGATATCCTTTAAGGCCACTCAAGACGGCGGCTAGACGGAACTGTTTCGTCTCGAAACTGATTTAATCTCGTCCTTACAGATAAAACAAACTTGATTATCTCGCGGCTTAAAATTGAAACAATAGATCGATGAGTGCTATTACCTAACGATAAGCGAATTGCACTTTTATCGAAAAGCTTTTCGGCCGAATCACGCAGACGAATGCAATTTAATCTACATTTTCGTTATACAGCTAAATCACAGGTGTCCGCTCAAATTAAACACAGAAAAAATCTAAATTGTGATGTTTTGAATAAGAATTATTTAAAGTTGAGCAAAACTATAAAAATAAAAATCGAAATTTTATTAGCGTCGCAAATGAAATTTGAATTTAAATTTCGCGCCGATTAATGCCTGATTGTTAATGCAGAGGGCGCAGTCGCAGTTACGCCGCTATTAAGCTACATTTACATTCAATTTCGTGCCAGCACGAATTCGTAACACGAAAGTTTGACGTGTGCTTTCTTATGATATCCATTTCCACACAAGTTTCAATGAGCCTCTCCTTCATTTACTCACGAAAAACGCATAGATAGTTCTGGCCAGACCACAGTTGTATATTGTTTTATTACCTTAGAAAACAAACAAACATTAAGAGATCAATGAAATCTAATCTGTTGAACTAGTTTTAATTGAGGGATTGAAAACCACAAGGTCGCAGACGATCCTAAACAAATGTTTTTTTTTCGTTTTATGGAAATACTTCGAAACTTTGATATGCTCTAAGTCTATGTAATAAAATGAATGTACAGTTTAGTCTCTATAACGTGAACGTCCCGCAACATGAACGTAACGTCAACCAACCATAGCATTTGTTATCAATTACAGGGAGACGTAGAGAATGGGTGCGTTCAATGGACGTCAGCTGCTGTCTATTAATTGTTAAAATGTTAGTGACAGCAGCAGCTGTAGCCCAGCAATCTTTTTAATTTTCATGGAAAATTGGTTCCGTAAACTTTCTGTTCGATGATGACGACGTATGATGATAACGTGCTAACAAGATGCAAGTGTTGTAATTGAAAATTCAGCAACACCAGAAAAATGAAAGAAATATTCCTGTGAGAAATAAGACCTACGTTAAAAACACAGAATAAGATTGCACATTCGCATTTGCTATTGAACACAAAAGCATTAGGTTTCAATTCCCGAAATACCAAACCGCTGGCTACGATAGCGGTTAACAATTATATCGCATAAAATGCTCTGCGACATCAACTCAGCACTTGATCTCCACCTGAACGCGCCCAATGATAGACTGCGTTCAGCCACAGACATCGCTAGTTTTATTGCAGTTCATGGCATGACACGTTCAAGCCGCTAGCTCTGTTTTCGCTAACAGAAACCTGCATCGTTAGTGTTAGTTGTATACATTAATTGTTTTAAGTTGCAATTTAATAACTTAAACTTGAAAACAAGTTTCATTTTAGTAACACATTTTATTATGAAATTTAAAAAAAATGTCTTGTGTAACAGAACTATAATCATGTAGATTTAGGCGTTTACTACATATCATTAAACATTAAACCGTTCAGGCAATTTTTGGTCGCTACGATTCTCTATAATCAAGCGTTTCGCTCCGTGGCGTAAAAGTAACGGAGATCAACTGCTGTCTTGGTTGAATGCAGCCATACTTGAATGGCTGTAAAATTTTCGAAAACTGAAAACAACTGATACCTACCTTTAAACATAACCTCAAACCAGTGTGGGCAAAAGCGTGAATGGTCGCGAATCACCTTGTGATGCGTTTCTGATATGTTTGTGATTGCTGTTGCCTGTCTAGTGAACGATTACTTCGAATTGTGATTTGTTTACGTATTATCTTCTAATAATTTATGCATATATTCCGTTTGGGTTATGTAAATAAATTAGGTTATTGTACAGTTAAGACCATGTATCTTTAATGATGTCACGTTTGACGTTTTCAACACGTTTGCTGCTGGCAACTAATACAGTTTTAGAATTGTGCGTTTAAAAAAATGGCGTCTGATAGCAATCATACACTAAACATGATTGCAATATAAACACCCGTTCATCAGAAAAATTGCCAACAGTTGGCCAACCGTTTGCAAGCAATTACTTCTGGTGAACGCGACCAATGTCGGTAGTTGGTAGTTTTTTTAGTGTTGAAAAAAAAACAAACGATTGCAGCAATTTTTTTTAAGGAATATATGTATAGAAAATTTAAGAAAAATATGACCAGCGCGCAACCTGAAGATTTTTTATTCCTTTTTTTTTTACAAAAACGAAATGAGGAAAATAATTCAAGAAAAAAAAATTATCGCACAAACAGAGACGTCCACAGAATACAAGAATTAATTCGATAAGAAGAAACAAAAGAGAACTGAAACACAAACGTCAACCAAAACAAAAAAAGATCGTTGATTCTCGTTCGGCTGGGAGTGACTAAAAGTAAATTAAAAAGAACTTAATTGAAATTTTTAAAATCAAGCTTTCACTTACTTTTTACGTTGTTTCTTTCACGTGTTATAGTTTATAAATTGATACTGTTACGGGTGAAAAATTCGCTTAAGTTATTTACAATTCTCCCAGTCCCCCTGTATTTGTGCGGGAATCGAAAAGTCAGTTTGGGCCTACGTGCCGATCGTCACATTGCACCAGATTGGATCAGAAAGCCATGCGCCGCTACCTAATCCCTGCGGTATCAGTCCATTTCACTCTTTCGCCCGGTTAAAAGTGAGTTCATCTCGTAACGACCCCCGTCCCAGGGTAGCTGGTCAGGGCGCGTTCTTTCCACGTCGCATTCGTTGGCGTGGAAGATTTCTCGGCGTGCACATCTATTGTTTGTGTTTTGTGTATGTTCACGATTTTGTGCTTCTTTTCATGTGAATCTTTTGATTGAAGCCTGAAACGGAACTTACTCCGAGATTTGCTTAAGTGCACGCCAAGCAAAGTCAAGCTCTTTATAAGCTTCTCTAAGCCTGTTTCTGGGACAAGAGAACAGGTAGGTTTTATCAGCAACTTTGTGGTAGTCGTACCCCCCCCCCCCTTCTTAACCATTCACAATGACCTTTTGTGTGGTAGAACAAAGCCGTAATCGAAGTCACAAATACATATTTAAATAAATATAAAAATATGAACTAATGATTTTAAAAATTTGAGAAATTTAAAATAATTGCCACTCCCGTAGTTAGCGTCTGCGCCATCTGGAGGTGTGATGCTCGTTATATTCAGCGCTTTCTATTGGTGGAAGCGTAATTTGTGGCTTGAGCGCGTATCTAGCGGTGCCTACAGCTGAACGCAGCCATTTTGCGCCTAGCATCGAAAAATGTTTGGTGTTATTTATTATAATGAAATTTTATAAAAATGTCGTATTATAAGTAATCAAGTTTAAATTAAAAAGTGTAAAATGTCCAAAAGAAATCCTTTCTTTTAATAAATAATAAATAATTAATTTAAAAAAACGTCCGTTACTCTAAGAACAGTTCTTAAATTTATTTATAAAATAATTAAATATGTAAAATTTAAGTAATTAGTTAATTAATTAAGTACTTACTCCGACAGTATATAAGAGTACATGCCAAGTCAACAACGAGAAACTCTGTTTAGCACACAACCAAATTATGTACACTGTCAATCCAACCAATAGAACGTGCGTTACGGTGGCGGCGTGTTCCAAAATGCTGTCCAAGACGCTGCCCTTTTGGACCTTGGAATGTCCATTGCTTTTCTCCATGGCGGAATATACTTGGATGGCAACTTTCAAAATAAGCCAGCTCGTCCGAAGGTCCGCTCTTATATAGTTTCCATTCGGCTTATCTTCCCAAGACTTAATCTATAACAACCTTGTCTTTCGTCACTTGATCACTCCGTGCGATTTGAGCCCGTTAAATCTTCCGACAATTTGCATGAGGGGGGGGCTCCACATAATATATAAAAAAGCAAAAGTTAGTTACGTCGTTTGTACGCAATTTAATAATTACATTTTCCTCCTCTTCTCTCACTCTATTTGTTTTTTTTTATTATTATTAATAATTCATTTCATGTCATGAAGGTAAACTCGATTATTAATGTTAATAGTTTGTAAGTTTCTTCAGTTATTTTGTAAACATGTTCCATTCCAAGTTTACTTTCTCATAGTCAAAAGAGAAAGAAAAAGAGCAAATCCCAAAATAAACAGATGCACGTACTGAAGATAAGCAAATGTGACGTCTTAGTAGTCTGGAGATAAAATTCAAAAAAGGGAAAGGAATTAAACGAAGATAAAGCCTCGCGTTTTGGAAGGCGCACATACATAGATTAAAAGATATTAAATATTACTTAAGCGAAGATGGATTGCCCAAAGCATCAAGCATCATCACAGGGGCAGATTTTTCTGGTTTGCCCAAATCACGGAAAGTTACAGGAATTTTTGGAATAATTAAAATAAAATTCGACGCGCACTTTCTCTTTAATCTATGGCTTTAAGATGAAGGCTAGCCTTTAAAATTATTTTGGTTTTAAATAAATGACTGAGACAGAAAAAGCTTCGTCGTGACAAAATGCATGTTTAACAAGTAACAAGAAACAGGATGGTGTGAGAAAAGAGAAAATAAAAGAAGGAGGAAAGAAAGACTTTCCCATTCCCCCCTCTCTTTTGTCTTTGTAGAGTTAGTTGGCTGAATGGTGCAAATCTGAACGAGTTCACGAAAATCACTATCTTGCGATATTATCGAATTGCCCCTAAATTATAATAGTCCTTGTGAGGTCCTCACTATTGAATGCAAAAAAAAACCACTCGAAGGCGATCGTGACTTCCAGAGCTATTGAGGAACATGACGTGTTAAATATTTATTTATAAACAATATAAAATTCGGCTATCTATAAGAGTGAGTTTATTTAGCGCGTACGTGCTACCGGCATCATCAGATAACGGGCTAATTACGAAAGTCTTTGATTTTAATCGTAATCGATGGACTTTTCGAATTTGATTGTCGATTATCGTCGAAAAACCAACTCACGTGAAGCACTTGGAATTTAAGCGTAAAAAGGATTACGGTGCAGCAATTTGAAGGGGAAAAGTTGAAGTGTATCCAGAAGGGGTTGATGAAATAGAACCAGAAGTAGGAAATAGGCTAAGGACGGAGATATCCACCTCTTAATAAATTGGCTAATAATTGTTAGCTCGTAATCGTCAATGCAACACCTGGCCTTACGTTGTTGTAACCCAGTTCTTTTGGTGCGGCGGTGAATAAACTTGAGAGGTTAAGGAACTAAATACGTTTAAATAAAATGCGGAAGTTAGATTTAATTAATTATTTATTGAGAGAAAAAAAAGGTAAAAACTCCTTATACCAGCCACTGCGGGATCTGATACATTGAGCGTAGAAAACCTTGCCTTTTTTCAAATCACCCTACGTCGTTTTTTTCATCGGCTAAACCTATCTAACTAATTTGTTGGCGCAATGGACCCACTCCGGCACTCCGCTTTTGCGGTTATGGCACTTTCAGTCTTTCGACAAATCGCTTCTAATTAACCTGCAAATCTCTCAGCAGCGACCACACTTGCAAGTACTCCCTAATAGCTTCGTTTGCCCTACGCATGTCAATACATAATCTGAACTTACCTGATTCTTGCAGGACTGGGACCACTGGTGACACCCATGGAGTTGGACCTTCCACCTTTTCGATTGTGTCCTGTTGAAGAAGCGCTTCAACCTGCTTTTGGATCTCATCATTCTGCGACCAGATTCAAACTGGCGACTTCCCTGTGCAAATCGAAATACAGCCGTTAGCGTGTTTCCAACTTGTAATGCGCCCAGTGATTAGGCTTGCTTGTCGATTGTTACGTACGTAAACAGACAATAAAATTGTATAAACAAACCACAACAATTGAAATTTATGATCCCTTAAGTACTCGTCTGGAACCCGTATTTCGCAGAACTCAGAGGGCACACCAGCTGTTAATATTAGACGGCATGCGGTCCAGGCTATACCTGAGTTTTAGGGCAGGCGCCTACTAGTGTCCTATTTCGCCTACGATGAATGCCCTCGGAATACCCTGGTAATAATTATAATATTACCTAATTATGGCCCGATCATCAATGTAACCCCGCAAGTACGTTGTGATGACCTGGTTCTTTTGGTACGAGCAGCGAAATAATTCTTTATAACAAGGAATTTGACACTTTAAATAAAACACGACAATTAACTTTAATCAATTATTTATTGAAAAAAAGAAAAAAAATGGGAAAAACTCCTGATATCCGCCTCTGTGGGATCGGAGATCTTGAGCGAAAAACCCTTGCGTTTGAAATCAATACGATTAATCAAAAATTACAGAATGTGCAGTATAAATCGTTATTCAGATTTCACTTTCGATTCACACCGTTGTGTTGGTGGTTTCAATGTCTACGCAGATGTTTGTTGGAGAACACTGCTCCTTAATTAGATTACTAATTAATTGAGTTTCAAATTCACTCGAGTCTTGGTACAGTGTTAGTCACTCTAAAAGACTTGTTCTGCTTAATAAACCAACGCACAAAGTGTCTCAGTGGGACCACAGTGTACTTAATTAATTGAGTTAATTCATGAATTGATCAGATGTTTTGGGCGAAGTATGTGATACAAATGCCGCCTTCAGCGATCAATTTGCAAATAAATCAGTAGCAATCACCTGTTTTTCAGGGGCCCCCCGTGGGAGGTGTTGTTTTAACCCTATCTCTAGCTAACCTGATTAATAGGGTGCGTGTAGTGAGCCGAACTACTTCTACTACGTCACCTGAGCGTTAATTAATGCTTTTGAGGGCGGTGCTTGACCCGCTTGCCTTCTTATTGAGGACCCTCTGATGTCGCTCTTTCGCCGTCTAACCTAACTAATTAATTTAAAGCGTAAGAAATCCGTTCTGACTGCCTGACCGGAATACCTAAATGATTTAACAAACAACAACAAAAATTGAATAAAGACTATAAGCGCCTAAGGATAAATACATCGTTCTCGTTAGAGCTTCAATGCTATCTCTCGTTCCTTCGCGTTCCCGATTCTCACGAAAACAATTAAAAAGCACCCCCTCGGACTTGCAGCAAAATTCTGAAATCCCTTCGACCAATGGTAACTGTTGATTTGAATTCTAGCACACGCCCTTGACTGCATTTTTCTCGCAAACAAGTATAAATTATGAACTCCAAACTGTCATACGGAATGCGTCTGTCTCACGATGTCTGCGATGCGTTTCCTCGCTAACTGCGTTTCAAGAGCCTCTTGAATTGACAGAGAATTATGACGCTGGACTGGGAACAGAACCAGACAAACAAAACACTTCAACTCGAGCGTAAATTGATCTGACTCTTTCGTTACCGTATGTGTACCCGTGATTTCGACGCGACGGACTGTATACAGAGTCTAAGAAAACACATCTAAACGTCGAATAGATTTGTTTATGACGTCCGTGCCACCCTAATGACTCTGCCTGGCGCCTGCGATTACCGCGTGACTAAATTTGTACCGAACTTCGAAATACCAGATAAAGGTTACTCTGACAGATTTACAACCGGCCGAGGGTGGTACACTGAAAGGAAAACGCGGCGTCTCGAATTGTTGGCCTCCCGCGCGCAAAACGCCGCTGCAAACTCCGAGAAGCCGGCCATGTGGTTTTTATTTGAAATTAGACATATAATAATCGTTTTTATTTTGAAAACAATTTAGCGACCGTTTCAAACTTCACAGAGAATATCTCCAAAGCTAGAACTATTTCCCAAGAGTACACTGTATTTGAATTTCCCAATAGAGTGAAAGGAACAGTTAATTGGCTCTGGTAGATTAAATCGCAGAACTGGCCGAATAATTTACACAACAAATGACCAACAAATTTTACTAATGTGAATGCAACTTGTTGAGGTTTAACCTCGACTCAAATGCAAATAATAATATTTTGACTAAAACTTATCCGAAGGCAATACGAATACTGAACTTTACAGATTCTTTAGCCACTGATTAATGCAAATTAAAATAATTCTTAATCGATTTATACCACCAAGTATGTGACGAAAAATTACAAATAAATGCAAATTACCTATCCGCGTACACGAGATGAGCACCAGACCGCACACACACACACACTTGTTTAGGTACACCCGCGGCGCGAATCCGTACGTATTCGTGGTTTTGTTTGTTTAATTGCCCTTTCTCTTAACACACTGTATTTTAACCGTACCGAAATAAAACGATTTAGCTAGAATTATGAGAAAAATGAGAGAATGACTGCAAGCACTAAAGAAACCGCGCTAAGTCAAAATTAAAAGAGAATTCAACCGTTCGCTCGAGAGATTGAATTCTGTCTGTCCGTTTCCGCTAAAAAATGCCAAGTACCAAATTAAAACCAAATATCACACTTACAGTAAATATTTATTATTTTCACTAAGAAGTCACACAATTTCTATTTACAAATAGGATTGAATTTTGCGAGAACGCGACTTTTTGGTAACCCTAACAGTACAATAAGTCTTTACAAATAATTTAAAATAAAAACAACAATACTGCAACATCATCTCGCCAAACATACTCGCTCCTCTTACTTTTAGGCATATAAATATAAAAAATTACAAATACTCGACACAACACGTTACAAAAAAAAAAAAAATACAGAAACTATTATGTACACGAAGACAACAAGGAACTCTTTTCTGCCCTCACTTTCGAGTCCGGAGATTCGAGTCCTAACACAGTCGAAGAATTAAGAATGAAGGTGGCCAAAGCGCACCGTTTTATTCGATTACTTCCGCCCAGGGATGTTCGATGTGGCCATACTGGATCGCGTACAGTTGCTCACGTATTCGTTTGTATAAAGGCATGGAATGTTCGGCTGTTGGTATTTCGATTACATCGTCCAGGTACTCTATTGAAGCGATTGGACTTACTATACAGGCCGTTCCCGAACCGAACATTTCCAAGAGCTGTTGAAGAATTTGATTTAAGCAAGGAGGTCACACAAAAAGGAATGACGCAAGGACTTACTCTGTTACTCTTCTTCAATTTAATGACTTCGGACATGGTGATGGTTCTTTGTACGATTCGAAATTCACCCCATTCCTGCACCATTTGAATAATGGATTGTCGCGTGACACCAGGCAGTATTAACCCATTGAGGGGTGGCGTGGCTAATTCTTTCTCTAAAATAACTCGAGTCTTAGTAATGGATTTGAGTGTAAGTGTTAAGAACTTACCCCCATCTTCGTTTATGTAAAAGATAAATATGTTCATGGTTCCGACCTCTGTGAGCTGGTGGTCTTCTCCGTACAGCCACAAAACCTGCTGGAGGCCTCTTTTCGCGGCTTGCTTCTGCACCCTTATTGTTGGACCGTAATTCGAGCCCATTTTTCGGTCGCCGCAACCCCCGGGCCACGCTCTCGTGTACGAAGGGTCGGCTAGGAGTGAGACTGTTTCTTTCCCCGAGGTAAAATATGCTCCCACGGGGCAGAGGATGGTATAAAGGAGGGCCGAATCGGATTGTGCAACCCCCAACGTTCCCTAGAAAAAAAATTTCCATATAAATATTTTGTTTTGTGCACCGCTTTAGAATGAAAAATGTGCTTCCACTTTCACTCTCCGAAAGTCTCTCATGTCCAAGAAATTAAAAAAAGAAAATACTAATAAGCATCTCTGCCATTTCCGGAAAATTTCGGTTTCTGCCTGTGAGTAGTCGTATAAAAAATTTACGATTTGTAAAACTGTAATTTCGCAAGTTACAGTATTTTTAAAATAATTAATTATAAATGACAAACTTTGGTGAAAATACACGATTCGAATTTTGCCTATTTCCGAAAGAAAGACCTTAGGTCTGTTCGTTTGTTCTGCACTTTTCTACACTTTTTGCACCAACCGCTTCTGAGAAAGTGAGATGTATATAATATAATGTGAGAAGGAGTGAGAAAAATAGACCAAAGGAGTTAAAAGCGTAGAAAGTGCAGAACAAACGAAGAGACCTCTTAATTCATAAGAAAAAAGTTTATACTTGTTCTTTAACACAAAATTTAAAGATATAATTCGTCGGACTATTGTAAAAATCAAAGTCTGGACGTTTCTCTGTACATTGACAGTTTCTTCTTTGCCCTGAAGGAGCTGTCAACATACAGTGAAACGTCGACTTTAAATTGAATTGTACAACAGTGATTTTCAACGTACGAGAAATTGTTTTAATTAATAAAAGTGAGTTTTATTGCTAATTATTTTTTTTTAACTATTAGGTGACTATTTCGATTAAAAAGCCAATGCCAAATTAACTTTCTCCTAAAAGGTAGGCGAAGTGTATAAATTAACGCAAGTTCAAGTGAAAAGGTCTACGAATAATTTGCATAAATAAAAAAACAACGGCAATGAAAAAACAATAGACGAAATACGAATAAATTCTCGTCGATTATCATCTACTTTCGTTCGTGGTATATTTCCAAAATTCAAATTTCTTTTCTAATCACATCAAAAAGTTTCTACCTTCTACCTTCAGAAACGAAACAACGAAGAAATTTTAAAAGAAAAGTGCGAAAGAATAACAAAATTAATTGATAAAATAACGTACATAAAACTAATAGAAGAAGAGATACTTTATTTTTTTTATAATTTTCGAATGATGGAGTAGTTGAAAATGTAAAAGAAAGTAAAAAGAGATCATGAAGTGACACTGACAGAGCCACAGATGTAGCAGATAAAAGCCAAACTACTCTTTCAAATTAGCCCAGAAATGGCGTTGAGGATAGCCAATTGATCCACATCGCACATTTCGAGGATGCATGGCAGCATGTGGAATGCATTGTCAAAGAAATACGAAAGATCAACATTCGGAAGTAGGGTATATTTGAGAAGAAAATTATACAGTAGATGTTACAAGAAGTGTAAGTGAGGAATCGAACAATTATTTAAAAATGAAGGAGTTGGGAGAAGTTAGACATTATGTTGGTATTGAAATTAAACGCAAAGAAGACGGAACTTTTCTCCTTAGTCAGAAGAGGAAAATAATAGATATGTTGGAGAAGCATAATTTACTAGAATCAAAGCCGATGGAAGTGGGTTTCTTAGGATCAACAGAAGAGAACAGTTCTAAGTTACCATATAGACAAGGCTTATAGACAAGCCATTGGATCGTTATTGTATGTCGCTAGAGTGTCCAGACCAGATATTGCATTGGCTGTGAACTTTCTAGGTAGACGAGTGGAGACACCAACACAGAAGAGTATAACCGAGAAGAGAAAATTTAGATGGTGAAGCTGGATCAATATAACGATCATCTGAAATTTGGAGAACTTCAAAGAAGTCGAAACTGAAGTTGTAAAGCTATGTTAATCCATCATTTAAAAATTGCGATACTAACAATAATAAAGTTTATTCACCCATAGAATTAAAAGTAGGAGATATCCTGAATAGTCCACAAATATCTGAACTGAGCAAAAGATTAAAAATTAAAACAAAAGGCAATGATGAAATCGATAAACCCAATCTAATACGACCAGTCAAAAGCAGAAAAGATCCCTTTGCTTTGAATTAAAGAAAAAAGAAACATCACATTGATATTTCACTCTGCGTTTCTTCTTCATATAACTTAGGAGATTAAAGGCCCAGTTGTACAATTCGAGTTTAACTTTAAGCGAAGCTTAAACCCATAGCAACGTCCATTACAACCATGTTATTGAGAAGGGTTTAAGCTTTGTTTTAACGTTAAACTCGAATTGTACAACTGGGCCTAATTAAAACTAAGTCGAAAAGGAATAAGGGATTTACTGATGAGTTAAAGCTTCACATTTCCTAGTCTTTGATTTGAAAAGAGAAATTATGGATAGTTGAACAACAACAACAATTATTGTTGAAATAATCATAGTTATGGGTTTAAGCTTCGGGATCGCCATTGATTGTACAACTGGGCCTTAAACAGACATTTAACTTGAATCTCCTTTAATTAAATCTGCTTTTAAATATAGTTGATGGCCGTTAGTATCTCAATTTTTAAATTGCACAAGGCTTATCATAGAGAACACGTTAAAAAAAGAATCGCGATTCATTTTGTGTAAACGCCGTGCAAATATTGACGGAGTTTGCAGGCTCATAAAAAAAAGTTGCTTCTAAATTTAAAGCCAGTGCAGGTGCGAATTACGTGCCGCCAATTTCTCTTTCTTTTTGCGAAAACACTGTTATGTACAATTACGTACGTACGTGACCGCACGTGTCAGTGTCACATTAAATATAGAACAGATAACGGCGGAAAAAAAGAGAGAAATTATAGGTCACCTAAAAATAAGTTTGATTCACCCTTGATTAAACACACGCAGAGCACTCAAAATTGTTTTCACCAGTTTAATAAAAATTGCGCAAAAAAAAGCTCACTTTAAAGTGGCTTGAAACTACCCTTAATAATTTGAGACACTACAATTTTTCATGCCTCACAATATAGTTTTGTTCACACACACTCAAGGTCTACTGAATTGACACATTTGACGGTATCTATTTAGTTGAACGCCACTGTACATAAAACGATTATTTTATGACAGCGTTTTCGATTCGTTCTCATCTTGTTTTAATTCCATGCAATAAAAGAAGATGGAGGCACCCCGAAAGTGCCCTAAAGCAGCGATGAATCGAAAACGCTACTAAATTGTAATATTTTTTTTGGTAAATTACGTATTCACAAAATACTTACATCAATACCAATAAGTGTAGGTCGTATGTACAAGCTAGAACCTTCGCTATGCGGCACCCATTCCTGATCAATCGAAATCAACCTTTTTAAGCAAGCACTTAGTTCTTCGCTCTCAAAAGTCGGTAAACCGGAAGCCTTCGCCGACAGGTTCATGCGAAACATGTTCAGGTCCGGTCTGAACACCCTGATCCTTCCATCCACGCCCCTGTACGCCTTCAGTCCTTCGAAAAGCTGAAGAAAAAATTGTGGTTTAGTTGTTGGGGATATGAGGGGGTTGAATGGTACAACTTACTTCAATGGCGTAGTGAAGCACTTTGGCGGCTGGGTGCAGGGAGATGTTCTCGAAGGGGATGATTTCCGGTTTCTGCCATCCACCTAGGGCCTTGTGGTGGAAAATTTTGAGCATGTGGTCTGTGAATATCTGTCCGAATTTCAGTTCGCTTACGTCGGGTTTCAGGCGGAGTTGATGCGGTTCTGCCAAGGTTGTTGTTAAATCCGCATACTGAAATAAATAAATAAATGAATAAAGTTTGGCCCCAAAATACTTGCAAAACATAGAGAACACTTTTATCTTTTTTACCTTGAAGACACGATTACCTATTTTTAAAATTTAGAGCGTAAGGAAATTTTATCAACATTAATAAAAATGTCATTGTAATTAAGCGTCACAGTGGAAAAGACCGTAAATTTTGCAAAAAATACCTATTGAAAGTTTGATTTCCAAATTTTTTTGTGCAGAGTAATGGCGGAATCGGCGGTTGGCTTTAGCGAAGCAATATTTGGAGCCTTACCTAAAAGTAACTCTGAAAAACACTCACACATTGTAGACTGTACTTATATTATGTAAATGTAATCTCTTTTCTTTAATTCTTTCTTATTTCCAATTTTCCGATCACCCCGTGGACAATCCTCAAGTCGAAGCGTCGAAATAATGGCAGATACTCTCGACCCCAAAACGCATATCGCAAATCTCTCGTTGACTTTTCTCCAGAAAAATGGAAATTATGAAACGAAATTCGCGGTCAAATTAAAGAAGAAAATTCAATTTGAAAGAAGCAGATAAGAAAGTATTCGCTGGAATTAATTTAGCGACGGTAATCTTGAATTTAATAAAGAAATTAATCTCGAACCCAAAATGCGTCGCTCTCCCAGAAAGCGTTTTAGCCTCGAACCCAAAACGTCTTTCGATTTATTTTTTCTGTTTTTACTCTTATTTAAATAAATTTCTGGAGTCAACTCAGCCGAAAAGACGAATGGTTATTAATTAAAGGGAATTACATAGTTATAAAAAGTCGTAAGAATAAGGTTAAAAATTTTAGCGTTTTGAGCAAAATAATAAATTGGATTGATGACGTAAAAGAAACGGCAAAATGGCGTAGCGGCGTAAGCGACTGGAAAGTGGAAAGTAATCGAACAGGGTGCTTTAGATTCTAATTCAACGAAGGGTAAGTACTTTATCTCGGAGTGTTTGAATACTATTACATACTTAGGCCCGATTGTACAATCATGGTTTAACTTTAAACTTCGCTTTATTCCCTAAATAGCATCAATTGTAAAGACAATTATTTCCATAGAAATAAAACGAAGTTTAAAGTTAAACCAAGTTTGTACATACAATCGGGCCGTATGCACCGAACGAATTAACTCAGCTTAACTTTAAGCGTCACATAGGGCCGATATTTCAGTCATGGTTTAACTTTAAGCTTCGTTTTATTCCTATAGAAACAATAGTTAAGACAATTGTTTCTAAGGGAATAAAACGAAGCTTAAAATTAATCCACAAGTGAAATATCGGCCCTTAGGTGAAAAAGCGCCACTTTACCATAAATAATTTGCCTACCAGCCAGGCAAATCCAACAGTAGATGCCCTAACATGCCCTTTGTGAGTATAGTGAAAAAATCTATAGCGGCAAAAGAAATTGCCGTTGGCATTTTTTTTTATAGATATTGAGGGTGCATTTGATAACACCTGCTTTACATCTATAGAAAGGGCAGCCACAAAACGAGGTATTAATCCACCGACAATCAGGTGGATCAAAGCAATGCTGCTGGCAAGTCGAATAGTAACATTTTCGGCTACTAATTTAGAAAAGTTTGTGGAGGAAAACTTTAAATTCCTTCAAAAAGTAGTGCAAATTAAATTATTGGCGTCGGATAAGTTAAAGTTAAATCTGGAGCCTTTTTGCAAAAAATTAAATTAAATTACTTACTCTGAACGTTTCTGGCTCTTCTTTCTCGATTTCGTACGGCCTGACGTCTTCAGCTCCGAAGGCCTCTTTCACCCTTAAATGACAGCTTCTGGCCGCCTGTTTCAATTTGTGCTGATGGCGAAGGATCCATCTGCAAGCACACTAAAAACGAAAAAAATCTCAATTTTTCTTATAGAGTATAAGTACTTTTGTTTCCAAGGCTAAACTCAAAGTCGCTTTTTGTTGAAGACTCGACATTTCCAAAGGATCAGTTTCTAATTAATTAACAGCGTTGATAAGTACACGAAGCATCAGTTTAGAGTCATTGGATTTAATTAGCAATAATAAAAGCAAGAAAAATCGGCCCGTTACAAAATAGGTTTACATAAGCTGCGCGAAATGGCAACAATATTTTCCTTTCAATGTTTATACTAGAATTTCAAAATATTTTGCCTTCGTGCAAGAAATCTGTAAAAAAATAAATTTCCCAAATCCTTTTGATTTATTTAAGGTAGCTACTTATAAGAAATGTGTTTTTGCAAATCACATTAAATTGATTATCGTGTCAAGGACATGAACTGAAGCAGGTGATCCTTAATTACGCCTGATGTGATTACATTATCTGTGGCGAGAAATATTTCGCAACCTCGCTCTATAAACACAGCATTTTTGCACCATCCCACCTCTACTAGCATTTCGCTATTTCTAGAATAGAACAAAACAGGCTTTTGCGTTTTTTTTTCCGTCGCGATTTTATTTTTTCTTGGAAACGGCGCCACACGCTACGAAGAAGTTGAAGTGGCGCGATGAAGCTAAAAACCGGCAAGAAAATCTCATTCCGGCGCAGGTTGTAATTACCGGTGATTGGCTCGGCAATTAAAGACCGCAAATATGCGCAAGAAAGTGGAAAATTATGTGTGCGAATTCCGAAACGGGAATGGGAATGAATCCAAAAAGACAAAGAATTTGTGGATAACGTAATAATTATCAAGGATTTTTCTATTGTGTCAAACTCATAATAAAAGAATTCCCTTTGTATGAATCAATGTGTCATGAGATGAGTCGTGGATTGCTTGCAAATTTTAACATACTGATTGTTTCATTAAAATTTGAAAAAAAAAGCTGAGACAAGACAGAAATGGCAAGATATGCGTTTACGTTTTCAATTCAAAATGAAACACATGGTATATTAATCATGTGGCAGAATACGGTCCAAGGTTTCAGCAGCGAAACGTCGAATTAAACATATTTCTTTCTTTTTTATTAATTTCAACATTAAATCCGAAAAAATATTTTTGAATATTTTCTACGTATTAAGAAAATGAAGGTTTTTCATTATTCTTATTAAAACTCATTTTTATGGTCAACATCCTGTTTTGATTGTTATACACTGTTCAAAAAATAAAAGTAGTCATTGTTTTTTGCTGATATACCTTTGAATTCTCTATTCCAAATGAATTCGTCCAAATAGTAATAAAACAGAGCGCAAAATGAACCTTGTTGAAATTCTTTTTTATTTTAGCGCTTTAATACATTTGGAAGGCAGTGTACACATCTAGTAAAGCTGCAAATTTTGAAATAAATTAAATTTTATACGAGTACCTACAAGGGTATTTTAAACAAGTAATAGTTTTATATGTAGATAAGTCAAGTCTTAAAAAAATTTAAACATTAATAAAAAAATACTTTTAATTTTTGAGTAGTGTATATTCAAAGGCGCAGAAAACGTCAATTTCGATCAGTGTTGTCAGATGGGCTCAATTCTTCAATTTGAGCAACATTTTAAGCATATTTTAGGCTACTTTTGACATAACGAGCGCTGAACAAGGAAACAGAAAGTTCACTACTGACCAAAAATTTGAAACCATAAATTTGATAACGAAAAAAATATACAAACACTTCAGTTTCAGTGTTCATTGAAAAATTCATCAAGTTAGCTTTGATTTTTTAATGAAAGAAGAAGCGAAAAAGGGATGACAGTTGTCAAGCAGTTCAAGCAGTTGTTATGTTTTGCGTGACATAACCTAAAGAGACATTTCACTTTGACATAATTCAAGACCTACTTCGCAATGTTATGAAAATTTTAAATGCCACCTACTTTCTGACTTTTCTGAAAACAGTACCTCTACGTCAGCAACCAATGTTGACACATTAAAGTCATTAAGTAAATATCAACTGACATATTACAATCCTTTACACCTGATAACTTTGGCATATTAAAAACGTTATTTTGCTAAAAGCCCCCATGAAACATCATTACATTGGTTTAAATCTCATCTTGAAGGATGCTTTCAATTGGTAAAAGTAAAGGATGGCGCAAATGAAGTTGTATCAAATAAACTACCGATAACTCACGGGGTACCCCAAGGTTCCATACTAGGACCATTGTTATTTCTAATTTATATTAATGATATATCAAACCTTCAAATAATAGCAACAAAACAAACATCGATGAGGGAGATCTAAAACAGCTGAAAGAAAAGAAAAATACATATTCAAGAGCAACTACATATTTAAAAAAAATGTCTAATGTTAATCTTTCATTTTAAATTAATGATGAGAACTTCGTATTTGTTTTGTAAAATTATTTCTAAATCATTAATTTAATTATTATTCGATGTGTGCAATCAATGAATATCCGGCTAATCAAAAATTTTAGCTGAGTTGACCGGCGCTATCTGAATTCCTTTTATTATTGATAATTTCACATTTAAAAGTATTTGAATCAGGCAAAGAGAGAATGACTGATAAACGCAATTGATGATGCAATTTTAATTGCGGAACACTAAGGCCCAATTTTACAATCCTGGAATAAGGATGTATATAATAATAACTGTTCGCCGAAAACCCTTTAATGTTTCCCCATATTACGTCACACCTACGTCACGTTATTCTAAGGATAATGCTTATCCGACGATTGTAAAATCGGGCCTAAGAGTGTTGCATACATCTTTGTTCGTGTTTAAATAAATTTTGATCGAAAGAAGAATTGCATTTTTTTTTTATTTTAGGAAAAATCACTTAATATTTAAGTAACGCAGAACGCGTAACTATTGAAGAAAGGAAGGGATGAAGAAGGACAAAATGTATAGGTGGGAATTAACTGAAATGAGGTATAGTCCCGCGCACCTAAATTGCACTTCCTGCACGCAAACCTCACCCTTAAAACCTTGTGATACAAGGCTCACAGAACTATCAAAAAAAAATAAGGAGTGGAAAAGGAGGTGGAAAAGAACGAGGGTCATCTGTACCATAGACCATAGCCTAACTTCGGATTAAGTAAGTAAGCAAGCAACCAAATGAATTTTTTTAAAATATTTTATTTCCTCTTCTTGACCTTCCTCTTTATATCTTAATGGTTTTGTTTCTATGTGTTTCTTTTTGTGTAATAATTTAGATATCTTTTTTAACTTCACTCCTATTTACTTCACATACTTTGTAATCTTTTCCTTTTTTTATTTGTAATCCTCCTTTCTTTAAAATCGATTCCGTTTGTTTCCCATTCTTCTTTCTTGTTTTAGTTCGTCGGTCAGTTAGATTATCTTTGTACAGTATTTTAAATTCTTAGTTCTTCATCTTTTATTAATTCTTTTTTGTACCAAAGAATGGACTTTTGCATCCTTTGATGTGATGTTTTCACTGTGAAGTAGTCTATGAACTTTCTTGAATTTTGGAAACGCTTTTATATGAATAACTGATTGATGTTCAAATCTACAAAGTAATCGTAATTTTCAATTAATTGCAGAGTGACTTGTTTACAATTACTAATAATCTGTAAGTCATTTGAATTTTTTTTAAATCATTACTTATTATTTGTTTATTTCATAATTTGGAGAAGTCAACTCAGAAAGCAATCCGATTAATATTTACAACAAATAAATAAACTCTGCGTCACAGTATATCTACAGATCTGATACTTTCCTCACTCTGCATTTCAACCTCTTCCATATTCATAATAGATAAATAATTATTGCCTCCTAACATTTCCTAAGCGCAAAAGGTCAGTGCTAAAGTAAGTTACCTTTTTTCTCCTATTACACTTCGCCATGAATAATGCGTGGTCATTGTTCTATTGTTTCATGTTTAATTAAAAAGGGAAAAGCTGATTAGTTTTCCTGCAAATTTGCAAAGCTAATAATTATCAAGTGTCCGTCTGATTTGGTTTAACTTCGATCCCATTTACTAAGCTATTTTGATCGCCAGACAACTTTTTATTTCCTATTCCCTAATCTAACTGAAATATCTTAGGAACTTGGGCAATGGGATTATCTATTGAGTCGGCGACAAAAAATTCCACGTAATGGCCAAAGACCAGGTAACGCAAAAAAAAAATTTCCAAATAGTTTTTCCCCAACACCCCCCAAAAAAGGACATGTCCCCCAACCAGTTACATAAGACCAACACGTGTTGAGTGAGTGAACACTCGAAGCTACGTGCCAAAATAACTTGCCAAGAAAAAAAAAATCTCATCCACAAGGACGAACCACATCACCTCATCGCATTTTTTTTTTAATGCGTGAAGATAAAGACACGTGGAGAAGTGCGCAAAAAAAATACTGCGGATGCATGGTGTTTACGCAGGATTTATTTTATACTTTGTTGATTACGCTGGTGATAGTGCGTCAGTTATCTGCAGCAAGAAGGAATACTTTCTATTTCTGGGTCATTACCACCTGTACTTGTTCCTCACGTGTTCGGTGCGTATGTAACAGCTACGCCTCTAAATACAACCAATCACGGAACGAACTCGCTCTCTCTTGCTACGTTTCGAAGAATACTGAACAATTTTTGCTAGCTATTACACAACTGGCTTGACTTGATAGAATTTGGTCTCGTTTTGCAATCAGCACGAGTTTCGATTTTGATTCTACTTGCAAAAATCTTTTGATTTAAACTTGTCTTCCGCATTGGATTTGTTTAATGTTAATCGATCGATTAACAATCCCATGAGTTAATTATCGATGTAAAAACTTGCTACTTGTAAGACGGTGGTGAAAGTAAAGGCGGTGATATCCAAGGCATTCTTTATAGTGTTGTTAATTCTAATCCTTTTTGATCCGTGTGTTTCGATTTCAATTAATTAAATGGTGATCACAGGTCACAGCCTTGTCTAGCATTGTAGTCTGAAAACTGAATCAGACTCTCTAAGTTGACCTTGAATATAATACAAATTCATAAATATGTATACAATGATATTAGCACTAGACCAACAGACCCCCCCTATGTCATTTCCTTATTTCTTTGAACTTTTTGTAACAGTTTTGACATGTATTCGTGCACTGTATGAAAGATTAAAGTTTCCATAAAATTATGGTTTACAATTAAGAAAAACAGCAATCTTGGAAGAAACTCGAAAGCTAGAATTACGTTTTTGCCGCAATTTAGAATTACATTCTCTTTTTCTCAAACATTTGAAAATTTCCCGCTAAAAAGGGACGTCTGACAACACTGGAAACTACGTTTCAAGCAAAGAGTAGATAAATTATATTCAAGAGGACATACTCCGTGTCGGCTCGTTTGCTCGATCTTTGCCGAGTAGTTTCTATGACCTTAAAACAGTTGTCCCTTTAAGGCCCAGTTGTACAATGCCAGTTTAAATTTAAGCTGAACCGTAGCAACGATTATTCCAACAAGTGTTTTTAAGGGTTTAAGCTTTGGCTTAAAGTTAAGCTGGAATTGTACAACTGGGCCTTAATAATTGGCGTAGGTGAAATACGCAGGAAACGAACAACACAGTGGCATTGGCATGACGCAAGGTATGGTGTACAGTTTTCACCAATCAGATTAGATAATCGATTGAAAACAGATCCCATTGTCGCAGGTATGATTTTTGTCGGGAAACACTCGATAGCATGCGAAAGGACATTTAAATTGGCGAAAAAGTTTTCTCTTTTCTAATTTGCACTTCCTTGTTTCAAGTGACTTCTCTTGTATAAGTTGCTTTGCTTCGAGAGTCATGCGATTACCCCTCGTACATTATTTGAAACGGTCGCGAAATTTGTTTTCGAACAAAGTCGGTTATTGCGTGTTTAATTTCAAATAACAAACACGTGTTCGAACTTTACACAGTGAAAATGCGACCGGAGGGCGCCGCACTGTCTCTTTTAAGAGGATGGAACACCCAGCGAGTCTTTAGAATTCTATAACGTCGGGCACCACTCAAATTGCACTACAGTCTCACAGACACCGTAAACCTGTCATAGAATAACTTTTATCTTTGTGTTCGTTTAGATTTTGTATGGTTTGGGTCGCGCTAAAATTGTCGATGTAGATTAGATGTCAGTTATGGAAAAATAGATCAAATTACGTTGCAAGTTAAAGTGTTTTGCTTAAGTCTGTTTTGTTTCAACAAGCACAGGATGTATTAAAATTTCAGCCTGGTCACTTGTAGAGTTAAGTAGTTGCAGATGGTAAGAAACCACCGCGAAGCTGTAGGACAAGCTAATTGGGGTTGCGTAATTTAAGAAGTGTATAGAAATGTGCAGGGCGTGATTAGGAGCTAGAAGCAGCGATTATCATTGGCCGAGATTGTTCAAATTTTATCTTGCGAAGTCCGAGGGTTAATTTTTACTTGGGAAGACAGGAGCGCGGAAAACAATCTCTCGAGGGAACGGTCGAATTCATTTTAATTTTGACTTAGCGGGTTTCTTTAGTGCTTGCAGTCATTTCTCATTTCCTAGCTAAATCATTTATTTCGGTACGGTTAAATACAGTGTGTTAATAGAAAGGGCAATTAAACAAAACCACGAATACGTACGTATCCGGTCGCGAGTGTATCTAAAACAGAGTGTGTGCGTGTGCGCGGATCGCGGATGCGTATGTGTTAGGGCCGTTTTACACTACCATATTTCTTGTACAAGATTTCTTGAACAATTTAAATTATGTATTTAGTAAATTGTATCAGAAATTAAATTGAATCAAAAACTATCTGAAAAAATAGAACGTGTTCTATCTCTAAGCCAGATTGTAGAACAGAAATTTCTTGTTTTAAATAATTTATATGAATTGAATCAAATATTGTACATGAAATAAGGCAGACTAAAACAGCCCTTAAAGAGTTTAAGTAACATTTCAAAAAATCTTTTCCTTATTTTCTTTTCTACTGTCTTCTGTTTTCTTCTTCGGTCGCGATGAATTCTCCAATAAGACGAGGTTTGAGTAAATTTGAGTAAATTCAAAAGTTCACGACGTGATCAAGGATCAACAACCATTGGATAAGAAAAAAACAAGAAACGATTGATTTTAAAACGAGATTTGTACAAAACAACCTTGCTGTGAAATGTGCAAACAATTGAAAAACTTAATAATCCGGGAAAATTCAGAAAAAAAAAATTAGAAATCATTTAAAGCAAATATTTGAATTAAATTGATTGAATTTTTTCAGTCTTTTGACTCTTCTGTTAATAAAAAGATGCGAAAAGTGCGAAGAGTAAAGAAAATGGGAGCAAATGAATAAAAATGAAGATTAGTTATTTGTACAGGAGCGGACAATAAAATCCGGGCAAGAATTTGACATATCATGCGTAACACGAGTCTAGTAAATCAAGCTTTCATTGAGGTTATGTTTCTTAAAAAAAAAAACTGTTTGAAATGTCAAACTTAATAAACTGAAATTTAATAGCAACTCTTCCTTCTATCCAAACTTCATCTACCACATTCAAATATTCAATACCAACAATCTTATCATAAATACCACCGTAACAAAAAAAGTAAAAAAATACGTACTAGAAATTAGAACTCACTTGAATAGTAGCACGGCGCAAGCGCGTTTGATCAGTATCACCAATCCAATAAATTCATATTTTTTACGAAGTTATTAATTAGAAATAAAAATAATTTAAAAAAATAGAATTGCAAGATGTGGGATAGGTACCAACGGAGTACCAAGGCAGTCACGAAGTACCAAATTTGAACAACACTGTTGACAACTGTCATCTATCAAACGTCAATCAATTTAGGAAGTCTTCTTTCATCAAAAAATCAACTAAAACCAATTTGATTGTACTTTTCAATTGAACAGGCGTTATTTGTCGTAGATATTTAAATACGTAGTTAATTTGCTTCGACTTAATTTTTATCGTGAGGAAATCGCTCTGTTTAAAATTTTGCACATTTTGCAAATTTCTGATGCAATCACCATTGCGGTCAAAAAACTGCGGCTATTTTTGACCCGCCTTATCTCAGTTATGTTATTAAACAATTTTAACGTGGTGTTATCATTTTCGTTCTTGATTAGGCAAAAAAACGAATGACCCGATTTTGACGACCGACACCAACAGTTTCGCAAGAGACCCAATTTTCGTCTAACTAAAAATTTAAGTTTGTAGACCTTTACGAAAACCAAAAGCTTGCCAACTCGTTTCCCGGTTCAAAAATAATAAGGCGATTTCCTGTTTCGGAAAACTTCCAGAGTTATTTACTCAAGACTACATTTTTTTTTTTAAGTGCCTCGAGTATTTTGTCAGGTGTTGGTTGTGTGGAGGAGGTGTGTCCCGAATTTTGCAACGGAGGAAAACAACAAAACATATTTTCGCCGTCCATTGTCATGGAGGTGTGTTCGAGATGTTTTCGTGACGTTCGCCAAAATTACATCGCGTGGCGTGTTTTTATAAAAAAAGAATCGCACTGGTAGTACGTAATTGCTCAAGGATCTTTCGAGAGATTCGCGAAAACATTTTTTTATTTGTACGTAATCACTTGAGAGGTACACGTGCGAGTGTTTTTGAGGAACGACTTAAAAAAATAAGCCCCCTTCTTTTTTAATTCTTAAGAAAACCTAAAGAAAGACAAGAAGAAAAGTGCTGAACAAGGAAGAACTTCCAAAAATTTATACAGAATATAAAAGAATAATGAGCAGGGATTAACTCGATATTTAAAAATAGAATATTATCATTCACCCACTAACATAATAAAGCAAACAGATTTTTTTTTAAATAGATAACCTTCTCATGTGTCCCTTTTTTTTCCTGTTTTATAAACATCTTCACTTGAACATTTTAAAAATAGAAAATATATTTGCTTGATTTTATCTTTGCAACGGCGTCGATATTTTTAGAAATAATTTTAAATTTTTTATGTATGTGTATATAAAGTGTCTTTCTTCTATCTTGCGCAAGATCAAGAGCTGAACAGCCTCCAGAAGAGATAACGTTACAATAAACCGTAAACTCTGGAGCGTGACAGCATGCAAGTCAAGGATAAGCAACGTTATCTTGCAGTTCGCCTGTCTCTTTGGAAATAATATGCACACGTTCGTTCTCTTTCGAAACAGAAATGGGAATAAATAATAACAGGCAAGAATTTATTGTCTGCGAACTAGCTTCCGAATGACTTGCACAAACGGTGAATAATTTACGCGCAGGCTTGCTTGGAAAGAAGAGCAAAATTTGTTCACAGCATTCAGAAATTGATTCATTGATTTATTTACTGAGGATTGAAAATTGATGTTTTTAACTAATTTTCAACTCATTCATATACAAGTACTTTCGAAAATTTATTTTGGATATTACTTGAAAGAGCAAGTGAGAGAAATGTAGAGTACGCTCTTTTTACATACCGATTGTTTCGTAGGAACTTGAAAAAAGGCGGAGACGGGATAGAGAACCACGCCTACCTCATTATTAGAGAGCGGATTTCTAGCCTTTATGCTTTTCGTGAGGGATAAAAGCAACGCAAAACTTTTCATACACTGTAACTAATTGAAAATTTGATATTATTTGACGCATATTTTTTAATGCCTTTTGTTAGTTTTATGCATATTTAATTTTATACGCATATTTACTGCTTTTCTACGTCTTTTCAAGTTTTAATTTTTATCATTATTTAAATTTTTTGATTTGTTAGCGAAGAAAATAAAAGCGAAGTTTCTCGAATTTTATTACAGTTCATTTTTTTTTAATATATGCCCATCGATCGGTACGTCAAAGGACTTTTAACTTTCGTGAAATAGCCTTACGGCTTTTGTCATGTCATGCCATTTTATCGTATATTTTCTTAACTCAGGTCTATACGATCGACATACGTATAATAAAAATTTTAAAAAATATAATAAAATTCAATTTTATCGACGAGCGGAAAGTATTACATAATTCACTAGCGATGAAATAAGAAAAACCTATTACAAATTATATTATTAAGCACAGTTTTACAATCGTGGAATAAGGACAGAATAACTATTCGCCGAATATCCTTTAATCTTCCTCTATATCTATTATAAAAATTATTGTTATAAAAAACGGAGTATGTTAAGAGTAATGTTTTTATTTGTAATTTATTTCTTTTTGTTTTTTGTTCTTAACAAATTACTTTATAAAACATAAATCATGTTATTCAAAATATGTAAATTAGTTTGATTAAAAAAAATATTGCTTTGTCAACGAGCCAAATGCATAAAACGAAGCAAATGCTTTTACTTCTGTTACAATTTTTTTTAAAGCTTAAATACGTGAAAAAATTTCCAATGCAAATCATTATATTATATATTAAAATTTTTACTACGTTACAGGCAGAATTATTTAGAATTTCATTTTTCTTCAAATATTTGCAGTTTTCATTGAAAAATTTGTAGTAAAAGCATATACTTCATTTTATTCACCTGGGCCAACGTTAATTCAGATGGGTTTAAGAATTTTTGCTATTTTGTTTTACATGTATTTTGTTAAGCTTTTTCTGTTAAAATAATGCTTTTTTCCAAAAAAATATTAAGCTTTTTAAGCGCTTATTTTTATTTTTATTGTGCTTATAAATCCTCTCTCTACTCATTATACTTTCTATACACGCAGTTCGGGTATAAAGCACATTTCCAATTAAAAATGAAACTTACGCGCATATCACGTAGCAACTTTATTATTATTATTATTATTATTATTATTAATGCATTTGTTTTTTGTACTTCGCTTTCATTTTTACGATGAAACCATTAATCACGTGGTGTTACGCAAATGTTATGCACAAGCCGTACAAATATTTACTTTTCGTCCTTCTCTTTTGGGATTGATTATGTTTATTTCGTTCCTACGATGAACCAATGATATTTGTGGCAGTTATGTAAACAACTCGTTTCGAATTTTTTTGATTATGTTATAAAGTGATTGTGTTGACGGACTGTCATATGAAACTGATTTAAAAAATTAATACTTATTCTATCTTTTAATTAAAAGTAAAACAAGACAATCGCTCTCTGACGAAATAATAAAAAACGATCGACTGATAAAGAAGAAAGAAAAAGTAACGAAGCAAAAGCGAAACGATTGGTAAAAAAAACTCTGTACGGTCTCCGTAAACAATATTAAAATTTTTAAATCATTCAATAATTGAACTGTAGGATTAAAAGTGTTGTCGTTCTATTATTTATCAAGTTTAGAATTTAAGAAAGTTTACGCATTTGTATCCGTAAAACACGAGGACGTTTGTTTATTTTATCTTATGGTTTGGGATAAGATACGGGGTGCGTCTCAGGTAGAGAGATGCAAGGAAAGAAGGAACGAAAAGCACTTCAGTCGGGGCGCGGTCCTTGAGGGCGAACGTCTTGGTAAAGTTACGCTAATTACGTAAATGGGCTCGCGAGTGTTGTAATAAATTGCAAGGACATGTGATGAAGTAATTGTGCAAGAGTAAAAGGTTTGCTGATGATAGATGATACTCTGAGGTAGAGTAAGGTGCCGATCACGTGGTGTCCGCTGATGGCTCGGACAGAGAGTAAGAGATTGGGTGATAAGGGTGATCGCGCTGGATTCGCCCATAAATGGGAAAGAATCGAGGATCATTCCACCTGTATACGGTATTTCACCCTATCCGCTACTGCAGGTGCGTGAGTAGTAGACACCGGAAATACAACTAGTTGTAATACCTGACCAGGTGATTGCCTTGTGCTTTCAAAACGGTCATGACTTGGTGTTGACTGTGCTCGGGCCTGTAGGAGGCAGTAGCACCAGTGATTCTGAGAACGTACGCTCAGAAGGCAAGGTATGCTAATATCCACCTGGGGGTTTGTCTTTATGCATGCGAAGTACGAAGATGGACATTCGGGGACACCTTCCCCGTGAATTCGCATCCCAGCAGGGAGCTTCCGCATCTAGAGTCACCGCTGGAAAGGAGTGGGGCCAGGAGAGGGCCCCGGTGAGTAAATAAGTTCGATAGTCTTGAGTAGATACTCGTAAATGGTTATTTGTAGTATTTGCAATAACACCGAAAACAAAACTAAATGTATACAAGACAATTTTCAGACCAACGGATGTGAGACGTGGACATTAAACAAGCGTTTAAAACGAAGACTGGAAGCCACTGAAGTGAAATATTTAAGGAAAGTTAAAGGAGTCACGCTAAGAGACCGAATGAGAAGCGCACAAATTAGAGAAGAACTAGAAATAACACCAGTATCAGAATTTGTGGAAAGACAACAGTTAAGTTGGTGGGGACATCTTTGAAAGGTGGACGACAATCGACCGGTAAAGCAAATATGGGAATCAAGGAGGACAGAGAAAAGAAATAGAGTCATGGAATAAGATACACGTCACGGACACCTTCGAAACGCCTAGAAACGCCGAAGTCTGGTTATTACCAACGTTTTTTTTTGGATTAATATAATCCGACGTTTCGCCAGTCTTCAGAAGTAAGAGGGAAGTTGCCTTGGTAAAGGGTTTTCTTAATAACAAGACGAATCGGCTTTTCTCAAAGTGACCCCCCTGAAAACGACAGTGGACAATTGACTTCAGAAACGTCGGATTGTAATAATCCAAAAAAAAAGAAATGGTGGTAAAAGCCCAAGAAACAATTCGAACAATTCTACCATTAACAACTCTTAGGCCCAGTTTTACAATCGTGAAATAAGAACGGAATAACTATTCGCTGAATATCTCCTTTAATCTTCCTCCATATCTACGTCACACCTACGTCACGTTATTCTAAGAATAATGTTTATCCGACGATTGTAAAATCGGGCCTTAGTGGACATTTATAAAATTGACGTTTCATTTAAGTTCATTGTTATTATTGTTGTTCTTATGATAATTTCACCTGAGATATTCGCGCTTTTTTTAGATTTTTGTACCGAAAAGATTTGAATAAATAAAAATTCAATAAAAATATGAAATTCGCAAGTGACAATAATACATAAAACATAAATAAGTGTAAATAAACATCAGGGGAATTACCGGAGCTTTTTGTTTTCGATTAATACGCCGAATAAACAACGAAATTAGAAATCGTATTTACTACGAATAAAGATTTTGTTTGCATTAAAATAATGAAAAGTTTAGCTAATCGAGGAGTTTCTTGCTCGTCGCAAAATTTCAAAAAATAAATAAAATTCTATCTATACTTTTTATGATGCACATTTAATTTTATTTATTTTTCACTGCTGTATATACACAGAGCATATTATTTATTTATTTTAACTTTTATGTAACAATTACATCATTCCTCGTGTTAAGCAGGAGAACTATTAAGTATGAGACTCTTTTAACGAATTTTGAGCATGAATTTGTGTTTTAAAAAAAACTTCAGTACTTTAGTAGTACGAAAGGAAGCATTTCAACATTGTTAAAAAAAAATCGTATTTACAAACAAGATTAAACTATTTTTAAATTAAAACGTTGATACTTAACTTTCAAATCGCCTATATTTACGTATACACGCACGCCTTCATTTAAATAACTCCATTATCAATAATTATAAACAAATAAGCCAAAAAATTCCTTTCATTTCAACAAACCGGTGGAATTTTCTGAAAAAGGAAATAAAAAATCTCATTACCTGTTTTGTTTGGATGACCATTTTTCTCTTGAGTAAACCTCCACGAAAAAATCTTCTTGCAATTCCACAGTCTGTGTCTCTCCACTCACTGATCTAATACTGATCGATAATCGATTGGTATTTACAACTGGCTCTTTGCGAGTGACCGATTCGTTCTGCGTGCGTCTGAACACTGGAAGTACCGGTTAAGTACGCTTTGCACTTATTTTCAGAAACGAATCTGCTCTTATCTTTCGCAAAACGCGCCATCCTCACGTGACACAACCGTCGCAAAAATAAAATCAAAACGGCGTCGTTCGCACACGCATTATTTTCGCGATTTGAATAAATATAATGGGTGAAATCGCCGACGCTGTTTTTCGAACTGTGTAAGGTTGCTCGTGACGTCGTTGAAATCGACGAAAAAACTAAATTTCATATTACACCTAAATATAGTGATGAAAACGTAAGACGTCCGTTTATTTGTAAATTTTCCGGGTGAAAGGTCGTCGACTTAATTCGCTTTGTTTGAATTCGTTATATTTCGGTTTACAATAATTGTTTTATAAACAGTAAGAGTTAAAGAAATTTTGAAATCAAATGCACTTGTTGTTATTAATGTGATGCAAAGAAAGTGCCCGGCACTGTCTTTAATAGATAGTGAAAGATGCAGGATTCTTGACGAGAGATCTCATAATTTGCGACTTGAGGAATTCGCCAAAAATATTATATGTGAAATTAAATGATGATGATGATTTATCATTTGTTAATTAAAGATCCTCGAATTTTATTTGATATGACATTAGAAACCCCTAACGACGACGATCATGCAACGACATTTTTAAAAATTGGAATTGGTTTACATAGTAAAATGAACAGCAATGTTTCACGTTAAAATAAAATCACGGTATAATGATAAATGTCATAATTAGAAACGAATAGCATTTAAATTTCCCGCCAATATTTTGCACTAAAATGACGGCTGATTGCGGTACTGTAATTATTTAGTGACGGTAAATACTAGTATTACAATGTGGCAATCTACCCGGCAAAACTGTAAAGTCAATATCTTCGTATGCAAAAGATGTCGCCACGTTCTAAACAGTATTTACTAATATACTTACGCAACCCGATAAGCAGAGAATTGTCATTCCACCGTCGAAATTCCCACCATTTGAAACGCGCCCTTAAAACAAGATGCAAATACAAGTAAAGAATAAACAGGAGGGATTCATACTAACAGTAGTTTCTTGTCTAAAGTGGTAACTAAATACGGCCCCTGTATCTCATAAGCGCACACAAGCGTTTCATAAAATTCTGGAACGTCTACAAACCACACAGGTCACCATTGTTTATAATACACTTACTTCACTAAATAAGATCCTGGATATGACAATTGAAGACCTTTTTACAAGAACAATCAATGTCCAAAAATGCGATTTTCGAGATTTACATAATGTCATATATTTCTGAAACTTAGCAACATCGTGATGGCATCATTGCTCCTAACTTTTAACCTATAAGAGACAACGTAAACGCGAAGTGAAATAGTGATAATTTCAAAGGGAGGTATTGGGCACATTTCAGAATTAACTGGTTATTCCACCGGTAGACATTATAAAATTCTAAAATCCATTGTAAAGTTATAATAATTTATTTTAGCTTATAATAAGTTATTAACTTATTATAACTATATTATTATTATATACTTATTGTAGATATATTAACTTATTGTAGCTTTACAGTGGATTTAAAATTTTGCATTCAAATTAAAAATAACGAAAGAGTGACCCTATAAAAAAAAATAAGTATGTCCATTTTAAAAAATGTACACACATTAGATGAAAAGAATATTCATTTATAAAATAGACTTGCACTGCTTTTATTCATCACGTAGCAGGCAAATACATCAGAAATTATATACACAACTCGATTCACAGTTCATCAGACCTCTTATTTTGTGAGTATTTTCCATGATAGACCTTGCTTTCTATGGTGATGCTGTCACAGTTTTTCTGCTCAACTAAAAAGTCCCTGGCCACGAAAGCTTGCGCACCATCTTTAAAAAGAAATATCGCCCTGTTACTCCCCACCAGGTACCTAAAACGAATGAGAATCAAAATGGGGTTTGTCAATTGTAAAGAAAAACAGTGCAACCTCTCGGCTTGTATGTGGTTGTTCCACAAGCTCGTCTGCCACAGTTTGGTTACCTCGTCAGTCTCTTCTTTCGTGGGGTTCCCCGACACGGTGACGAACGTCATAAGCGTGCGGCCCTTCTTCGTCGCTTGCAGGAATCCCTCGGGATCGCTCATGTCTATTTTGCTCATGTCGATCTTGGGGATTTCGCGTAGATGCTCGGGCAGTTCGTCAGGTTCCAACGGATCGTCGTTTTCCTACGTGATTAAATGTACTCCCTAAATTCACCGCGGATTCTTTAGTTTTACCTCCCATTGTTCCAACAGGCGCTCCATGTCGGCGTCGGTGTAGTCTCGTATGTCTTTCCTTGCCCATTCTGGTTTTTCCTTATCTTTGGCTTTCGCCGCGAAAGTAAAGCACAGGAAGTTTATGAGGAGATACAAGAATTTATTCATGATTAGCAGCAACAACCAAACTAAATAACCTACAATTAGAGCGGAATGTTTTTGAGGTTATGGTACACAGTTGAAAACAGGCTTGCCAAATTTGTCTGGACGGTGCAATTTTACAACGCAGAAGATTTATTAAAAAATATAAATAAATAAGTTGTAGAGTAAAACAAAATATGAAAAAAAAAAATCATGAGATTATCACATTTATATAATTGGGCCCGTTCAGACGACCACAGCAGCTGAGTTGCTGGGTCAGCAAATTTCCTGAACCGACACGCTAAGTTCCAGCAGCTGTTACTTCTACACAGCGGAATTTATTTACGCTGACTTACTCAGCGCTGAGCGTTCATTGGTGGAGGTAAGTATAAACAAACATAACCTTAACAAGATCTTGTATTACGGGCCACAGACCATTCAAATCTAGCCCATCGTCGTATAATAATTCACACAACAAAATATTTTCTACCATTGTATTTAAATTCATAAATTTCAATTCATAAAACGTTCAGAAACGAGGTTCGATAAATTTTAAACTTTTGGAATGACACAAAAAATTGCTGAGAAGTAGCAGTCCGTTCAGAGATACGTGACCGCTGACTTTCATCATGCTGAGCGCTGACTTGCAGCAGCTGTGTTACCTGAACGGGCCCATTGATAAGTTTTTCTTATAACCAATTACGGTTTTCATTGCAGCCAACCTACATATATGTAGCTACTTGCTTACAGCTGAATTCAAAAAAAACGGGAAATGATTTTTTTCCAGTTGTAAATTTTGTTCCATTTGTCAGTTAATTGTCTACTTGACAATACATACATATATTTATAAAAAATTAACCTATTTACCTATGAACTGACATACCGTCACATAATTCTAACCTATTTTTAATAAATCCATTTTCACGCTATGAAAATATTGAAAAAAACGTATCGATTTATTTTGACATTTCCCGATTTTTTTGAATTCAGCTGTATGTCAAATATTTGCAAAATTTCATTTTTTGTTTAAAAAAAACGTTTAAAATATTGGCCTATGCCGTCTACGGTGTAGGAAACTCTTTTATTTTAATTTTAATTGTTACGTTTTCTTCTGATTATTTAACGGCAAAGACAGGGCCGAATTAGCACATTTCAAGGCCCCCAAAAGGTTCTCGTGAAACTTAAGCGTCGCCTTGAAATATTTAAGGTGCCAATCAAACCAAAAATAAGAACAAAAATGTTTAAACAATAATTTATTTAACAAAAAAAATATATATTGTTCATGTGATCGGTTCGATGAGTTTCTGCGCCTTCCGTGAAGTGTGCAGTAAAAATATCGTAATGACAAGAACTGAAAAGAGAAACCAATTAAAAAGTCGTGTGTATAATATACAGGGTGGTGTTTTACCTAGGTGATCAAGGCCGTAAATGTAGAAAGCGTAATCGCAGAGCTTGTACATTAAAAAGCCTGCAATGTGCGACCCTGCGACTGCCCCGAATCTTCCCGCCATTAAAGAAATTGCAAGGGCCATCCCTCTGAGTTGGGTTGGATATAGTTCGATGACGATTGTATTGATAATGCCAATGCAAATTCCGACCATAAGAAAAATTCCTATGAGTATTTGGGCTAGGGTATTTCCGTAAGCGAATTGGGCCGCCAGGCCCGCGCATGTAGTCAACACCATCACAGAGATGACCAAGTTTTTAGAACCTACCATGTGGATTATGGTACCTGTTATGATATACATTAACGCAAGAGCTATGCCTATGAAGATGGTCAGTTTGTAAACTTCTTCGTCGATGACGTCGCTGCAACTTTCTTCAATTACTACCTAGTACACAAATGCAAAAAGGATTTTTGGTTTTAAAATAAAATACCCAAGTCTTACTTTTGAATTTTGATTTGCGTTATAAAAATCAATGGCCTCACACACTGAACTATCGTTGGAATACGCCGCCATTCTATTGAGTATTTCCGGATACCACATGAACAAACCGGAAGACCTAAAGCAACTATGACAGTTCCAGAAATGATGAAAGTGAATTACTTACGAAACGAACGTGCCAAACTGCAACAGGCAAACCATGAAGGTCTTCAGCAAATACGGACTTTTAAAAAGAGGCACAGTTTGCATCCATATGGACTTCAACATGCCGTGCTTCTTGCTCTCGATGTTATCCTCGGCCTCTTCCCAAATGATTTCCGATACAGGAAACTCGTCCGGATTCTTTCCGGTGTTCGTGGCGAACACTCGCCGTAAAATCTGAAGTGCCTCTGCGTTTTTCCCCAGCGTCAGCAAAAACTTGGGGCTTTCCGGCAGGTTGTAGAGACATATCCCGAAGATCAAGCTCGGACACCCAAATGTAACCACCAGTAACCTCCAGGGACGATAGTTTAGATCTAAACCGGGAATGTAGAAGCTCCAATCCAAGGGTAAAATGAGCCAGGATAAAGCCGGAAGCGCCACGTTGCCTAAGGCAACGAACGTGGCGATCCACGCAACTACTTTCGGGCGGTAAACGCTATCGTGGAATTCCCCGACGTACGCATAGATGATGGCAGAAGATCCTCCGATGCTAAAAGAGGAGAAGTTCAAAAGGGGATGGACCTACACGAAGAAGTGAGTCTTACTTACAAGAATCCGTTGAAATATCTGATGAGTATGAATGCCCATGCCATTGGCATTAGGCTGGAGATTATGCTGGTGATGACTCCCATGGACATGCTGATTAGAAGGACGGTTCTTCTTCCTCGGGTGTCGGCCAGGAAGCCCCAAAGATGAGAGCTGGATACGACCCCTACGAAACTTATTGACGCTAAGAGACCCTTAGTCGTCAAGGTCAAATCAAGATCGCATTCTGCCGAGGGCATTACAAACATCATCCCCATCGTTTCCATGATCACGCTCATCAAGCACCCTCCGCCAATGAACAGGACGTAAAGATTGAATCGTCCAAAACCTATACGTTCAAGATAAATTGTACCTACTATAGTCGTCCCAGTTTTGTATTAGTTTTATGGTCTTGCTATAAAAAGGCGACAAAGAGACCGCACTGCGGTATCGCGAGACCATAAAAACGATACAAAACTGGGACAAGAAGGAAAAGTAGAACATAATTTTTTTGTGCTTCCCCCAATTTCTGCAAAGTTTTGGGCTCAAGGCCAAAAGAAATGCGTTTGGCTTCTTGTAATACAATTGTTGCTTAAAATGTTTTATTACAGACCTGTTTTGCTGACTGCGTCTTCAAATTTGGCCGGCATTCTTGACATTCGCTTGGTCATTTTCGCTGTGAATTTCGGGAGCGCGCGAACCAAGCAAAATCCGAAAGGCGAGTGTTACATTCGGGCCATGGAATTGTGTCTCATTGCATCATTTTATTTTCGTTTATCTCCGCGCGCTCCGGCCTTATAAGACAATGCCGAAAAAATCGGCTGTTTCAATATTTGCGGTCTAGTGATAAGGTATTTGTGAATCCGAATTTTTGAAATGAATTGCAAATTTTCTATTAACGACAGAAATTTACTTTCGCTGCGTTTGCTTTATACTGTGAGGGTAGCAGAGTCATAATTGATAAATTATTTAATATCGTACTACAGACGTAACTGCATGCTTGACAAGCATGCATGATCAATCTTTTTGTACAAGCACGTACTATTTCCCTTTGCCACCACACGACGCATGCATGCTTGACAGCGCTAGCTTGTGTTTGGAACGTGTCGAGCTTGGACGACGATGACATACTCGGTTTGGTGCTTTTTGTCCTAATTGTAAAAAGAAGAATAAGTAAAAAGAAACGTGGCATGTGGTGTAAAGATTGGTTGATGAAAATTTTATATAGGGCCTTAGTAACAATTCTAAAAACAAATTTTACTAAGGCATTAAACTGTAGAGTAAATTTATCTTGCATTTATAAAATTGGACCTTAAACAGCTTAATTAAGAACATATAAACTTGATTTAATTCAATTTTAGAATAGAATCCGGCAAAGAAATAACAATTTGAATGACATAGAAAAAGTAGTCATTCAAATAATAGAGACGTAGTAAATAATAAAAACTACTTTAGTATTTTGCTTTATTTACTACTTCCGAACCCCGATCACAATAGAATAATAATAATAAAATAAAAAGTAGCGAGTTTGCGAGCTTTATTGTAAACCTTCCGGAACTCCCGGACTTTTAAGCTCCACCCTTCCTTCATCTCTCCCTTCTTCTGCGGCCCGTTTCCCGTACCTATTGTATTGTATCCTGGAACGACGTTTAACGGCAAAGAGAATCTAATGGCTCGTCATAAATGCCACTACATCATCCTCAATTAATTATCAAAATAATTGCCTGCGATTTTCAAAAGATTTCAACATCGCTTTTGTTCCGGTTAGCGTCGCGACGCGACGTCGGTAATATTTCACGCACGTTTTCAAACTAAAAAGAAAAGTCGTCCTGATAATGTCATTCGCGTTACAAATTGCTTCGAGAGCTTTAAAGCTTTAGATCGGGGAAATGCGGTTTTCCCCTCGTCGCTCATGCTTGCCTGATGAGGGAGCTTTCCCGGAAGATGTGAAAATGACCTAATCGAACAGTAACCACGAGCTTTTAGAGAAAGCTCTTCATTAAAAACATTCTTCTACGTATTACGTTTAAATTAAAAGTATGTAAATAGAAAATATTTTACCAGTTTATTTTCGTTTCTGTTCGTTGAAGTGCTATTTAAAATTTCCATGTTTTCGTTTTGTTTGTGGAAATTTTGCTAAAAAATCGGCAATTGTTTCGTTGTTGGAGAAAACACGCCGCACGGAGTTGTTTTGCTTTAGATGTTGTGAAACGGTTTAAACGTGGAGGTTTATTCTAAACAACGATGATGTATGATTGCTGTTCTTTAATTTCATTTAAATTTCAATATTTTCTTCATTCCAATTATTTGATCGTCGGAAAACCTTTTTTTGTCCCCGAGAATTAAATAAAAAAAATTTCCAAGCAAGGCAATATTTTCTTTGTTTCTTTCTTTTTCACAAACGATATTGTCTCTTTTCCTTTTAAATTTCTGACGCGACGCATTCTTTTGCTTTTTTCTTTCTGAACAAAATGCGTATGACGTTGCGTCGGTTTCATCCGAATTTTTTTACGCTTTCTCTTGCTTTTTATGTTGATTTCGGCAAAAAAATTCGATCTTTTGTTTTCTTATTAAGAATCCGGTGATGTGATTATTTTTTTCCTCCTTCATAAAAATATCAAAATCTCATCAAGAATCACATCATAATCTGATGACGTCATTATCAATTGACGCGCCCTGGACAGAAAATTTCGAATGTCACCGTCAGTCATCTGACGTATTCGCGAAATCAAACAAACTAGGCGACCTCTGATGGTCAATATCGATACCATCAAGAGAACAACATTTCACGGATTGGTTTGACATTGAAAACATCAGAAAACATGCACCAATCAAACACGCAACTGCAATGTTGTTCACCTTTTTATCGGCCATATTGCAATTAACAGAGACCTCCCACGTTGACAATTAGGTCGCGAATATATAAAAGAAATTGTTCAACTTTTGCGTCAGTGGAATGACAGTGACATCCGAAATTTTCTTCCGCAGCTGTACGATAGCGGACAATAAAATCCGGGCACCCATGTCTTTTGTATGATGTAAACCTCACTTTATTATTTTTTACGTTTGATACATATACAAAATATCACTGGAAATTCTGACGTTTAATACAAATTTTACTGCTAATAATTCGTATTTTTTGTATTTTAACAAAAAGCCTCAATTAAGTGCCGACTTTATTCGATGAAGGTTGGACATAAAGAAGAGTTGCTGCAGTTTATTAAATTTGACATTTCAATTTTTTTCTCTTACGTTTTGACAGAAGCATAACCTCGAGAAAAGCCTAATTATATCAAATTTGTCTAAATACGAGTATGTGTGGACGACATGTTAAATTCTTCCTCGAATTTTATTGTCTGATACTGTACATGTAGATTACAAGGGTAAATACAATGCGATCGAAAATGATTGAGCGTCCTTGAGAAAATAAATACTCAAAGGTGATGAAAACTACCTTCGGCCTAGAGAATTTTCGCGTTTTTGAATACTCCAGGTCAGGTGACAATCAATAGCGTTCGTTTGTTGTGCACAGTTTATTTATGTTAATTTGACTATTATGATTTAGTATAGTTGTGTCATCGGCGAATTGTATTACTTTACTGTCAGATATGTAGTTAGAAAAATCATTCACATAGATGATAAATAATAGAGGGCCTAATATTGATCCTTGTGGTATACCCACTGTTACCTATGGAGTCTCTGATCTAATGTTATCAATGTCAACAATCTGAGATCTATCTGCTAAATAAGAAGATATGAAACTTTGTGCTACTCCTCTCACACCATAATAATGCAATTTGTTTATCAAGATCTTATGAGAAACACAATCGAAAGCTTTCGAGAGTTCACAAAACGCGGCACCTCTCTCAAAGGATTCTGTTATGTTTACAGTTGGTTCTTGTCCGATGAAATTTGTATCACAAAATCTTTTAAGCGGACACTAAATCGCGCACTATACACTTAACGTTTCGCAGTCGTTTGACAGCTTCGTCAGAAGTGAAAAATATTTTTCACTTTTTTAAATTCCATTCAACATTCAACCTTTGGCTAAAAACTAGAGATTCGTAATTTTATTTTAGTAAAAAGATCCAGGGATACCAACTTATTACTCATATTTTTCATTCAGGTTTTTAAATCTGTACCTTAGAGGTAAAGAATCGTATCTCCAGTTTTTGGTTAAATGCTTTTACATATTTCTTATCCGGTAGAGCATGTTACTGCCAGTTGTAATGTAAAACATGTTAGTTAAATTACTTAATAAAATAATCCAGAAGTTACATTGCTATTTTATTTCATTATTGTAAAAAAAATACTGCATTTTAAAACTTTAAACTTCGTTTTCTCTAAATCTATGATAATGGAGATACGATTCTTTACCTCTGAGGTAAAGAAATATGAAATAGAATGCGAGGTTCCTCGAATGATTTTTATATAATCCGGTCCTGTGTTACTGTGTATTTGCTCTAATTGTCACTCATAATTTTTGTTGGAGATTCCTAATAAATTTTTATCAAATAAATACATACATTTCTATATGTCAGTCGTTAATTCGATATTTATATCGACTGACGTGTTTTCTGTGTCTCGATTTAAGAGGTAGATTATTCAGCTATTGTTGACGTAAAAAATCAATAAAAAGGAGTGGTCTGCGAGTATCAGACGCTATCATCGATACGGTGGATTCCACCCCCGTCGCCGTTCCGACGAAAAGCGTCGTACCATTCTATTCCGTTCTGTTTTCCTAATAAAATATGTTACCGGCACCGCGACGCCCCGGAGTTGATTCCGGAGCAGCGGCGTCCCCGACAACACCATCCCTCAAGAAGACTCATGCAGAAACTAAACGACCGACCCAATCCCCAAAAAGCGCCCTGCGTTTATTCTTCTTCTTCTTTCTTCGGTTTTCCTGCGTTTATTCTCGTGCGAATTTCAACTTGACATTTGAATTTGCCGCGCTCCTCGACTTTCGGATTCGGACGACCTCGGCTGACTTCGTCGCTTCCGTTTGACAGTTAACAAGTGGTTTTGTTTAAGTATGACGAATTCTTTTTAGCCTAAAAAGCCGGTGAAGAAATAGCCCGTTTTTCGTCGAAGCCGTCGAGAATGGAGAACATCAAGGTGCTCGTTCTGGGGGGTAAGTTTCGGTGGAGCTCGCGCAAAAATAGCACCAGATAACCTACAACGCACCCGGGTGTTATTTTTAAATTATCTTTGTCGCTTTGGAACTCTTGCCAAACCTTATCTTTCAGGATGTGGCTTCATTGGAAGGAATCTCGTCGCGTATTTGATATCAAACAAGCTCGCCGGGCACGTCAGGGTCGTCGATAAGGTGCCCCCACAAGTGGCATGGTTGAACGAGAGACACCAAGAGTACTTTAACGACCCCGCTGTCGAGTTCAAAAGTGCCAACTTAATTAACTCGGGTAAATTATTTATTTCCTCAGCTACTACATTATCTTAACATTGGTTACTGTAGAGTCTTGCAAGAATGCTTTCGCAACCGAAGGCAAGACTTGGGATTTCGTCATTAACTGCGCAGGCGAAACCAAGCCGGGCCAAACAGACCCCGTTTACAAAGAGGGGGTTTTCAAGTTAAGTTTAAATTGTGCAAAGGAGGCCGCCGCTTTGAATGTGAGGCATTATGTTGAGATCTCATCGGGTCAGATGTATTCATCGGAGAAGACGCCCCACAAAGAAGACGGCCCGATTGAACCGTGGACTTTTATAGCAAAATGGAAAATGCAGGTGATTTGAACGAAATATAAATCAAAAGACCACCACCACCATGTCGAAACATTTGTTGAAATCAATTTTATTACTATGTTATTTATATTTATTTTAAGAAGAAGCCTTTTCGATGCTTCAGAAGCAGAAAAGAATGAAGTATCACTTGTCACTTTCATTATCAAATTTGTAACTGGGACACTGTTGCCAATTGCATTTTTCACAAGGCAACACTGTCTGTGGTCTTTTAATTTTTGAACAGATTATAATTTTAAATTTCCTTTCAATTATTTTTAATACTTTAATTTTTACACAATATTTTACCATTTACACATCAGGGTTGCCAGTTTTTCAAGCACCAAGTCGTCACCAAATTTTGTATATTTTATATGGGAATAGGTATACAATTTTTAGTCACCAACTAAAGTTAAAAATTAAAAGTCTCCAAGTTGTCCTTTTTTATGAAAAAGATGTTTTGTCGACAAATTTTGATAACAAATCGCCCAAAATGGCGATAAATTGCCAACTCTGGCAACCCTGCAATATCAAGACAGGTGCATTACTGATATTTACTGGTATACAGGTGTCTCTAAAGTGCGTGAACAAGGGTTGCCAGTTTTCAAGCACCAAGTCGCCAGCTCCTTATGTTTTATATGGGAATATAACATTTTTAGTTACTAAATTAAAAATTAAAAGTCGCCAAGTAATACAGGGTGTCCCGTGACTAAATTAAAAATTAAAAGTCGCCAAGTAATACAGGGTGTCCCGTGACGTAATGTCACCACGTGATAATGAATTCAATTCAAACCAAGTAAAAAACTCTAATAAAGTTTTGTTCTAAAGCAAATCGTTTCAAAAATATGTACTGGGTGTTTAATTTTTTATTTTTTTAAATTTTAATCATTTATCCGTTCAGCTAATAATCAATTCGAAGTAAAAAAAAAAAAAAAACTTTATCTCAGAAGATGTTCAAAGGCAACCAGGTCTCTTTTGAAGCGCGCTAGAATGTGTCTAGCAAACAACGGGGGTCATTTTGAACACCTTTTGAGATAAAGTTTAAAAATTCCGAAAATTACAAAACACGTTGTACTTTTGAAAAACGGTTTGTTTTATTTTTGGTTTGAACTGATTAAAATTAAATATTATGGTGGCGCTCTGCCTCTGCAATATTGATAAATCGTTCTGTTTAGTTGACGACCGTTGCTGTTATTTCGACATGCAGAAAACAATCGCAATCAACCATAGACGTAAGTTTTACATTCACTCAGTAGGTCTTAATTGATTATTACAAAAAAAAAACGGAATAGCTGTCATAGGACATGTTTTAGTCTTACACGAACCGAGGTCTAAATGCATCAGCTCGGAACTAAACTATTTTAAGAGCCAATGAATGAGTTTTTCTCAACACACGGACCGAGGTTGAAAGAAATCATAACTAATCGGATCGTTTGCATTTTTGATGTGTAGATATTTTTTTTAAACCGAATTAAAAAAATGTTGCTCTAGACTTTAAATCCCGGGAATGAAGGAAGATAGCCAATATAACAATCCTTAACGAAGTTATCGACATCTAGCGGTGACTGAAGGTACTACTACCTAAAAAGAGAAAGGGCGTCCGATTTCACCCAATAGAACTTACAAACCAAGTTTTAATTTTCTTTTAATATATAAAAAAGAAATCAGAAAACTGCTCTAGCTTATATAGGTAGAGGCAATTATACAGAGTGATTAATAAAACTCTTTAATAGGTTTTTGCTTTTAAAATTTTTCCCGATTCGTGAAGTTTCAATAGATGACACATGTTCAATAACACCTCGTATAGACATCACCGATGAATTAAATTAATTTGGAAACTTGGTCGTGTACATAGCGACACGAAACGCGCATGCAACAACGTATTCATTGGGCTAATATATTAACAATACATTTAATTTTTTTTACTTTACAAAAAACTGCGAAAATTGCCCTAGATTGTATAGAGACGAATAATATGCATAGTGATTAATAAATAGAACATAAGAATTCTTTTATTTAATTTTTTTCTTGGAAGTTTCAATAAATGACTCAAGTTCAGTAACACCTTGTTTCGACATCAGTCAAGTTTAAATTGAAAAGTTACTAAAGGGTTGACGAGCAAAATTTATTTACAGTCTTTTTCTTTTGGTTTTCCCCTTTTGTCAATTATGTTTCCGAATTTGTCAAATGACTTTCCAATTCGCAGGCCTACTGTACTTTGAACAGATTGGAAAGTCATTTGACAAATTCGGAAACACATTTGACAAAAGGGGAAAACCAAAAGAAAAAGACTGTATCACAGAATCGACTGTATCTCATCTCGGAAATGGTTGATTTTCAGACCTACATTTATCAAGACTTTTGTGTTTGTATGAATGATATCTATAAGTGGGTAAAATATCCGAACATATTTTTTAATCACACTGTATACATATATTTAGACGTGTTTTTGTGGAATGTAGGTATAATTTGCATTTTGACAAATTTGTACATTTTTTTAGAAGAAGATGGAGCGTTAGATAGAATGCACGGTTGTCTAGTTAGGAAAGTTAGGAAGATAAGTTTAATTAATTTTATTTTTAGAAAAAGACATTCCTTTTATTGTAGGAAAATTAATTTTTTTTTAAAGAACTTTGAAGTAAAATATTGGCTTAACAAAGCGCTCTTGGATATAGGATTAAATCATCTTATTTTCAGCCTAGAAATCTGTGGTTCAAGCATTTTGGAGACACTCTGTATTTGAGCAAAAGTGTTTCTATCTGTAGTATTCTTTTTAAACTTGATAGTTACTTGAACAAACTTTTTACAAACTCAACATTGTGTGCTTTTTCTATTTCATATAAATCTTAGTCCATAAGAGAAAAAGTTTTTTTTTTTACTTGTCGAGTTCTTCTTCCATACCCTTCAAATAACCTAAAGACTAATCTAGAGTTAAAGTTGTGCTTTTTAATGTATTTACAAAAAGTGCGTCTTTTTTGCGACAAAATCTATGCATGTTCGATAACCAATTTATTATAAACTAAATAGGTCTCATTTCTACAATTACTTCTTAATAGAAACTGAATTTTAATTTCGTTTAAATTTTAAACTGAAATAATTACAACTGATCTTAAGTTTAAAACATCTCGGCCGTGCGATGGCGCGACTAAGCGGTATGTTTCAAACTTTCATAGCTTTTCTTTTTGCTCGCCTATTTTTATCAATAGGAAGTATCTAAGTTTTCCCATTGTAGGTTGAAAAAGAATTAAAAAACATAAACCACCTGCGTTACACGATACTGCGCCCCGCAGTTGTATACGGATCAAGTGACAGATCGGGCCTGACCTATCGCATAATGATAGCCGCCATCTACAAACAGCTAAGCGAGACGATGAAACTCCTCTGGAACGCCTATTTATACGTCAACACGATCCACGTTCTCGATTTGTGCAAGGCGATTTGGTTTGTGTGTGGCCGGGACGACACAATCGGACAAGTAAAATTGAATTTCTCACTTTTTCTTCGCTGACCAGCATTGATTCCAGGTTTACAACGTTGTGGACGATGGCGCTTCAACTCAGGGAACCATCACGGATCTTCTGGCCGACCTGTACAACATTAAAGTCGATTATTACGGTAGTTTAGTTTCGATGGTTGTCGATTTGGTGGCCGCGGCCGACGAAGCGAATGATAAACATCTAGAACCGTGGGCCGAGGCTTGTCGTGCTGACGGAATTCAAAACACTCCTCTAACCCCACATATGGACCCCGAATTACTAGTTAATAAACACCTGAACTTGGACGGAACTAAGCTCAAGGCGCTGGGATTTACTTGCGATATTCCTAAACCCACCACCGACAAGATCGTTGAAATCGTAAAAGATTTTACTGTGATGAAGATTTTTCCATCAACCCTGTCTCCCTAAGCGTATTGTTTCTTTCTACTTTAAGTACTTAATTTAGTTACTTACATTATTTTTTTTTGAATGCTTTATTGTTAGTTCTGTAGATTTTAGTTTTGTTTTAAGTCATCATATCATTTGTTAGGTACTCGGCCAACGACAATTTATGTAACGAATTTGATGTGTTTATCTTAGGTTTAATTTCGTTTTACATTCCATTAGTTTTTTAAGAGGCAAATTATTATTGTGATGCTTTTTGAGCTTTTTTTTTTTGGTACGTACTACCACTTATTGTTTCTTCACTTATCATGTGTATTTGTATTTTTTTTTTGGTTTACCCAACGAATTGTACTGAATGTCAATTTTTGACTGTGCTCAATCTTATTGATTCTTTGTACTTATATATATATGAAGAAAGTGATTTAATACCATTGTTGTTATATTGTGGTTGCAAATATACCAATATTTTTCAAATATTACAAAATTTTCGTGTACGTTTTTTGTTGTAACAATATTACATCCAAACAAATCTGCTTCATTCAGTAAAATTTTTATGAAAAGTTTAAGTAGCGACATCCTGCGATCGCTTTTTGACTGACATTGCTACGCTTCTGTTAACGAGGCCCCAAATAGGGCCGAAACAGCTGTACAGAGGATACTCGAGGAATCCACTGCAATCAAGTTTTTATGTTAGGGTTTTTAATTGTACGTAAAATGGAAACAAACTGGTAACTGCTTTTGAAGTTTAAGTTCTTTATGACAAATCTTAAAATATTTCGACAGTATAAAACACACGTAATAATTAAGTGGAGTACATAAATAAACACTACACCGATTACATTCTTTCATATTATTTTTGAAATGTAAATTTCAAATTTCGCGCCAAAAAAATCGTAGTCTGACAGAATTTACATCGATGGCGCCAGCGTGACAACTGCGATTGTTGCTTTTTAATGCCTAATTAAAAACGTATGAAGAATTTGATGAAATGAGTATTAATGACAGAATCTAAAATTATAAACTGAATACAATTTGACTGCAGTTTAAATTTGGAAAGATTAAAAAAATATATATATTCAGAATTTGAAGCCAGTGTTTTAATTAGATTTTATTGGAATATTTCAGAAAATTGAATCGATAGAGAAAAACAAAGAAAAGGAAACTTAAATGAAATACAATATTAAATGAACAAAAAAACGATCGGCAATCCTCAATCCGTGAAAGGCAATAGATATAAATTAATAATGCGACGTTTGAATTAATACATTTGTTGCCCGCTAGATGGCGCTCTCAATTTCATAACTAGATAATTTGCTGGCATTTTTTCGGATTTTTAAGAAAACTTGGCAATTTTCTGGACGCAGAGACACACCAAAAAGATATATGCCAGAAGGTAAATCAATATAAATTCAACGATGTTTCGAAATTTGCCCCATAGGTGGCGCTGATTGTAAAATCAAAAATTCTCAGTTTCTAGATCGCAAGAGAAGGTATATTCACAATTGTTTTTTTTTTAAGAAAAAAAATAAAATAAAATAATTGCATATCGTTGACTATTATCGAAGGTAATTCAATTTAAAATCAGCTTTTCCCTATCAGAAATTACAGATCATATCAGAACGTGTATTCATGATCATTTTTTAAGAAAAAAAAAACATTTGCACATCAGTGTTGCCAAAGGTAACACAAAGTAAAGGTAAAACAAAACTTTGAAATTTCTTCCATAGATGGCACTGTGTAAGATCAAAAATTTTCAGTGATTCCAGGATGACGTTAATTGCAATAATTTCTATAAGAAAGAAAAAAAAACAATTGCGAGGAATGTTTCATGTTGTTGAATGTTGACAGACAAAGATAACACAATTAAAAATCAGCCTCACAGATAGCGCTGGCGTGATAAAATCAAAAATTCTCGGAATTTCCAAGTCGCAACACTCGGCGTTAATTGTAATCGTTTTTTTTTTTAAGAAAAAAACAATTGCGAGGGCTGTTTCATGTCGTTGAATGTTGACAAACAAAGACAACACGATTTAAAATGAGTTTGTAAGACTAAATTTCGAAGTTTTTCTCACAGATGGCGCTGATCATAAAATCAAAAATTCTCGGAGTTTCCAGGTCGCAACAGTCGGCGTTAATTATGTATAATCGTTTTTCTAAAAAAAAACAATTGCGAGAACTATTTCATGTCGTTGATTGTTGACAGACAAACACAACTCAACTTCCCAACTTTAAAATGAGTTTGTAAAACTAAATTTCGAAATTTTTCTCCCAAATGGCGATACCGGGTCGCAATAGTTATAATAGTTTTTATAAGGAAAAAAAAAACAATTGCCAGAACTGTTTCACATCGTTGGATGTTGTCTATGGTCTATGGTTTCAAATCAGGTAATAATGATTAGTCACTTTAACGTGTTCATTAAAAAAGACACACACACACCCACAAATTTTACTTTTTTCTCTACTTTGCGGTTCGCTTTTGCTTTTTGTGAAACCTCTAAAATATAATACGTACAAAACCCTTCAAGTTTTGTATTTAAAGTGTTTCTCTAGCTGCTAAAATAAAGCATCTAGATAGGGTACAAAATATTAAAAAAAAAAATACCCTATACCCCCATTTCGAATAAATTCTTAATTAGCTATAAGATATTGTTGTATAGAATTTTTTTTAACATTTTTCTCATATTCTGGGAAGTCTCTTCTTTCGTTAGCATTTTTTGTCGGTCTATTTCAGAATCACTCCGTATATTATGTATTCATAAACTGACATATATGCAACCAACATGACACACCTGTGTGAGCAGAGCATACACAAGATGCTTGTTAATAAATAAACCTTAAAATAATTCGACGGTGTAAAGGCACACGTCGCATCCACTTTACATTTAGAATGAACCGTAAGTACCTATCACCGTAAAGTCTTAGGAACATTAAATTAAGAAAAAAAAATTCAAAATTGAGGTTATGTTTCTCAATATGTTTGGCGTTTCGAGTGCACCGTCTTGTCTTTCGCACTTGCAGTGACGAGACATCGCAGCCCGGATGAAAATGAACCATCGCCTTGCAAATCAAGACGCAAGGAAAACATGGAAGCCGAAAGCTCGTGCCAAATAACCGTAAGTTTCATGTGGTGTGCGTTGCCCCCTCGAAGTCTTACAACACGATTGATTACTGTGCAGATTGACAACTCTTCCAACGTCCTGAAGGTGATGAGCAATTTATACCACGAGAGGTTGATGTGTGACGTCCACCTGATCGTTGGAAACAAGGAGCACCCTGCGCATAGACTAATCCTCTGCGCCACCAGCGACGTCTTCCAAGCGATGCTGATGAAGCCCGAGTGGAGCGAGTGGCAGGAAAGTCGAGTCGTCTTGCAGGAGCTGCCGCATTGCGAACGCGTCTTTCACAGCTTTCTAGAATATTTTTACACCGGGAAGATCTTGATAACGCAGACTAACGTCATCGCAATCCTTTCGCTCGCTGATAAATACATCGTGAGAGTAAGTGCAAATCATTTTAGGCCGCTCCTATTTTTAACTGGGCCTTTATTTTTTGTATTAGAGCTTAAACCGACTGTGTTTGATGTACATGTTGAACCACGTGCCACAAGCAGCCGCACACAATGTGTTATTCTCATGGTTGCAATACACGATGTCCTGTGGACACACGGAAGTCGCCACTTGCTGCTTTAATTACATAAAGTGGAACCTGTGCGCTGTGGCTAACACCCCGGATTTTAGTGACTTCGACGCCGAAATTTTGGTGAACCTGCTGCAGCAAAACGACGTCGTCGTCTACAACGAAATAGTTCTGTATAACTTCGTTGTTAGGTGGCTCGATTTACAAAGGATTCAGCTACAACAGTCCGGTTTAAACAAAGACGAAGTCGATAAACACATTGATAACCTAGTCGAAGTCATTATGGTGCATATAAGGTTCCCAATGATGTCACCGCGCGAGCTAGCCGAGTTATTACTGTCGCCCTTAATAAAGAAGTATAAGGAGTTTTTCGTCGAGCAAATGTCGATTGGTATGGCATTTCACTCCGGGCAAGAAGAGCGAATTCAAGAGCTTTGCAGCACCGACGAGGGAAAGTTACTGTTCACCCCGCGTTTATACACATCTGACAGTTTCAGTGCCATCTTATCAATAGAGAAAGTGAAGAGTCTGCCGAGTTATCACACGAGTACCTTTGTGTTTTCGTCGCACGTGTCCGCAACGGAACACGATACGGACAGAATCAACGAGTGGGTGGTCGACTTGTACCCGAAGGGGGTGTGGTTTCAAAAGTGCTACTTGATTTTGTGGCCGGGGCCTCTCGAGGTTCCCGAAGAGATACTGTCGACGGTGCGACTCTCCCTGACGTGTCGCGAAATGACGAAGGAGGACATTAAAGTTAAGGTCGGGGTATTGCTGTATGCCAGGCGGGGTGGAATCGAACATGTTGTGGAGGTCATCGAGAGGGTTCATTACTTCAGTCCACAGAGCAGTGTGCTGAACATCGACAATATAATTCCATTTGAAGAGCTGAATCCGCCTGCTACAGCCGGTGATATGAATAGTAAATATTTAATAGGGCCCCACAATGACCAGTTTAAGATTAACATAGTGATTACTCCTTTGGGGCCTGAGTGATACATGTTGGAAATTGTACTTTATATATTTTATAAGGAAAACATTAAAGGTTTTTTTATTATTTAAATATGTCTGATCATACTGTATTGAGTTTTTCAAATATTCATAGTTTCTGCCAACATAAAATATTTGAGGTTACAGGGTTGCCAGATGTTAGAAGTTAGTTGTCGCCAGGGTTGCGATTGAAAGAATTTTAATTGTACGAAAATATCAAATCAAATTGTATTAAAAACATTAACATTGTACTATGGCTATGGCACACATATGACTGTGGCCTAGCCGAGAACAGTCTAAAATCTAAAAGCAAAAAAAGAATCTACCTGTGGAATCTACGTCATTAACAGTGTTGCCAACAGGTGTTCGCAAAAAGTCACACAATCAGCTGTTAAATAAATTTAAAATAGTCACGTTTTTTCCTTCGGAAAGACACAAAAAATAATTAAAGAAACAAACTGGGTCTATGGTAAAAAAAGAAGCTCCAATTTTTTCTTTTTGTCTAGAAATGGACAGGAATCCGATCGTCCTTCATTTTCCATAAATTGCCAAAAACAATGTTTTTCTACTTTGCGTTCACAATGAATTCATTGTGACAATTTGTGACAGTTTCACAATAAAAGCTCATTATGAAACTGTTTTTGGGGAAATTTTAGCCAATTTTTAATTGAAAATATTTAATAGACTTTACAAAATGATTTATTATTTATTTGTTATTTAACAGAGTACTCACAATGAAGCTGGATAAGAAAAATTAATAACACGTCAATGTGATTTTTGTTTAAAACGAAGAGTTGTCAGTGTTGCCACACATTACAACTAAAATTCTCCATATACTAAGGAGATCCAATTCTTGACAGTATTTTTCATATTTTTGTTCAATAAGTGACGCAAAGTAGAAAAAATAGTATATTTTACACGTTTCACAAGAGGCATTGTAACACTCGTTTCGTTGGGGCACTCGTGTTACAATAAGCCTTCTTGTGAAACTTGTAAAATCATCATCTGTTTCAAAATCAAAAAACCACCAACCTCGCAATTTACCTCGTAGATACAACCGGCAACGCTGCTGCATGTACTTGCTAGTGACAAATCTAGGGGAAAGAAAATGTTAACTGCGCGTCTTGAAAGATTTTTGCGTTTTCGCAGCCTCATAAGCTTTTAGGCAAATTAAATATTAAATGACATTTTAAATTTCGACGCCAAACTAGTGACGCGCATAAATTATAGTGACATTGTGAAGTACCAACCAAAGTACATCTGGGAATTTTGCTTTTTGGTAACATAATGGTAACATAATTCAACAGGTGGTGGTTTTTTAATTTTGAAACAGACAATACTATTTTTCATTAACAGTATTGATACCAAAAAATGACTGAAACTGAAACTGAAATAATTATTTATTATAATTACACATTATAATGGTTTAGTTAAGAATATTTTCAAATGAAATCACTAGATTTGTCATTAAACCGGTCAAGAAATCACTAAATTTTCGACATGTCTGAATTCACTAAAACAAATTGTCTGAAATTTCAATCAAAAAGTCACCCAAACTAGTGACAAAATCACATTGGTCATTAATGCACAACAATTGACTAAATTTCTTCTATTTGTTGGCCGGCCAGATCATAATATCGTAATTATCGTAAATCTCTTCTGCGACTTAAAATTAATTAAATATTACCACTACCAACCAAGAACAGTAAAAGTCACCAAAATACATATACAATACATTCAGTACTCGTGTTCATTTAAAATTATGTCAGTATTCTTATAATTATTTTCAGTACGTTTTCTTTAATAACTTAAGCTTTGCCAAAGTACAAAATAAACACGAACTATTGACAGCAAAATTTGTATTAAACGTCAAAATTAGCAGTGACTACGTTTATCTCGCACGTTCAATCCGATTGAGATTTCAATCGATTGAAATAATACTATTTGAATCTCGCTCAAATGAAAGGTCTCGACACGTCGAGACGGGACGAAATCGAATGTCGTAGCGATGCCATCTTGGAATTAAAGATGGCGGCGCGGTAAGATATGTTGTTCGGGTATTCTTTCAATTATTATATTTATACCGTCGCCCATTTCAGTACCTTTAGGAGAGCTGCTGAGGGAGTGATATGTGTCTTGAAGTCAGTCAGATTGAAGTCATTGACGTGTATAGACGTATTAGAGTCCGAGAGACTCCACCTGATAGTTAACTCGACAATTTTTTGTACTGCCTTGAGTGTTGTTTTTTGTATTTTGAGTGTGCCTTTAGTTTTAAAACATGGCTAATACATCAAAATACTCGCGCCCTTTAACTCAAAAAGTTTAGATAAAAAGTAAAACATGTTTAATTTGATGCTGCTGAATTATATATAGATAGCTTTTTCATGTATTTATATCCCGAAATAAATGTTTAAATCCTACTTTTACATTTTGTTTTCTTATGTTAACAACAAAAAACAATTATAATAACATTAATATTGCTGTTATCACGCCTGCATAAACAATATAGCCCAAGAGTCTGTAGGACTCCTCCTGATAATGTATGTTACTGTTATAGTACCTGATGGCGTAAAGGTTAAAGGTCTGGACGGGACGAACTCAAATATTGTAGCGACGCCATCTTCGAATCGAATATAGCGGCGCTGCGATCGAAAATCGCCCCATAAGAGATAAACCCGTCGTGTCGCATATTAAGTTAAACGTGCCGGCGAGGCGAACTCATACCGGGAACTCGACTGTCATAACGACATAAATTCAATAAAGTGAAAACTAAGTTTCATTTCTTCAGGTTTTGAGTGAATTAATATCTGCTTAGTGAACGTTTAAGCTAAAAATGCTCAAACTTTTTATGAACGTTCGTTGGCAACATTGGTTTCACGTTTTCTCCCCGGCGATATGAGACCGACAACATGATCAATGAATCCATTTATTATACACACCGTGCTTTCAATAAATTATTCCCGAAATTCACATGATCACTCAAGTTAGGCAACCAAACTTACACCTTTGGTAATATTTAGTAATATTAAAAACTGGAGAATCCAAAAAGTTCAGTGCGAGATGTTTTCAATATTTATTGTATGTGTACGACTCGGTGATTGTCGAATAAGGAAAAAAGCAAAGAAGCTGAAATATTTTTTTTTATTTCAAGTGACTTTTGTAGTATTACACGATTGATTAATCAGAGTTACTTAATACGACTGTGCTTAATAGATAAATAAATTCACACGAATAAAACAAATATTTTATTTAACACAATGACAATAAAAATAATACAAAAACAATTTAGGGGCCGCTTCGTTTAATTATAAGCGAGTGAGCGATTTTCTTTCTTCAAGGAAAAAGAAAAAATAACAATAATAAAATAACGAAACCGAAAATGACTTAATGAAAGAAAGAGAACCGCACTCGCTTTTATTAACACTCAAGCTTTCTTCTCTTCTTTCAGATGAAAGAACCACCAAAGATGTGGGCTGCGTTTAATGCGAAGAGTATTCATCGAATCCATCATGGCCACCATAGTATCCTGCATTAGAAGAACACATCAAGTTGTTAAATATGTATAGCTACACACACAAAATTTAAAAATTAGGTCGAATTTCAAATTAATTTTAGAATTATAAAAAGAAAACGTTTTTTTACCTCCGGCCTCGTAATGTTCAGGACCACTGTATCCGTGGAAATGAGAGTCACTTCCGTGTCCGTCGGTGTAGCTTCCGTAGAGACCGTCATTGTTAAAATCATTAAAATGATCGACGCTAGAAAAAATAGTTCGAATTTTAATTTTTTTTATTAATTAGGATAAGGTGGTTAGTTACAAACTTTACTGAAAAACTTTACTTAGCGTTATTTCACTTTCCTTTAGTTGGTGGCACTGACTCATTTACCACAGTATAAGAATCTACACAGTAGCGTCACTCGCGTATAACTGTTACATTTGCCATTTTGTTTGATACCTACTGATTTGCAAGTTTGCATAAGGGTATCAAACAGTATGGCGTCTTTTTCCACACTGACGTTTAAGTGTCGCTACTGGGTAATTACTTTTACATACAACTTTAATAAATTGAAATTGAAAACTGTTCTAAAAATACCGAAACAGAGGAACTATTGCAAATCACAATCCAATTCGAACGTGGAGCATCGCGAAATCAGTGAAGTTCTTCGATGTCACCAACTTTTTAGCAAAAATCATGGCCTACTTCAATTACAAATTTAGTTGATCTCATGGTATTAAAACTCACCCGTCCAAGTGTTCTATGTACTGATAATTCACTTGCGATCCTTTACCATCACTATCAGTGGCGGCTGCAATGAAATTGAAGCAAAGAAGAGAAAATTAAAACAAAATACATAATCCCTTTTTGTGTTTTCGTGAAAGTACAGTGCGTTCAAAAATGATTGAAAGCCATTTGGATTTCTGGTTGAAACTCGCCTTTGCTGCTGGTTCCGGCACTTCCACCGTCGTAAGACCCATGATTGCCTTTGCCATGGGCGGAATGCGATTCGTAACCGTACTTGTCGCTGTCTTTCTTGTGATAGCTGTCGAAGTGCTTGTACCCATCACTGCCCTTGTTTTCGGTGGTCCTGTGGTATCCCTTGTCGTCGTTGTCTTTCCCCTTATCACCGTAGACGTGCACGTAAGAAGACTTGGTTTCATCTGGCGACGACCGAATTAACAAAAAAATTTAAAAGAAAATAAGGAATAAAGTTGTAGGTACCTACCTGATTGTAGGTCACCGATTCCTGTATATTCTTTAAAAGAAGCGGGATTCGTCGGAGCTGCGTACGTAGAAGAAGAAACAGCGGCGAAACCGACGACGAATACAGCAACAAACATGGTCGATTTCTTCTCGAAGCTACACCGTATATAGAAAAGAAAAAAATTACGTACGCGTGCGTTGTTTTTGCGCTGTAGCTATACAGGCGTACAATTTGTTAAAACGTTTGCGATTTCGATGTAGGAAGTCTACTTATAAACGTCGCAAGACTAGAAATTCGTTGCGTAACATTTCGATTATTTATAATAATAAATAACAATGACGGTGCACGGTGCAATGGATCGGAGGAATTGGTTTCTTTCTTTGCGTTTACACAATTTCGGTTTGCGTGAAAGTTACGCTAACAGACCGTAAATATTAGGTCCGTTTTAGTAGTTACATCATTTCACTTTGGGAGATATGTAAGTATGTACATATGTGTGTAATTCTAAATTGTTATTTTGTCGTTGGTCTTCAGAAAAATTGAAGCAAATATGAATGAAAATGAAAAACAGAAGCGGTTTGAAATTGTGTTTATTTTTCCTGCCACCGGACCAACTGCGATCCAAAAGCTCTAGGCCTTGATAAAATTCAAACTCTTAAGTCCTTCAAAAGAGGCACCTACAACAGCTTTGACATCGTCGTCCGTCAGTGGAAAATGAAGGAGCTGAGGTCTTCAGACCGACTTTCATCTAATTACGAAGGGGTCCTTAATGACGAAACAAATTTCAATATTTTGCCATTTTGCCAAACAACCTGATACGCTCTCATTTAAGCAGCTGTCAAAACAAAACAAAACAATTTATTTAGTCACGAGAAATAATTTCGAATTTCGCGCAGTAAAAATCGTAGTGTAACAAAATTTACGTAGATGGCGCTGGCGCAACACAGTTTAATTTTTTAATACATACTTAATTAAAACTGCATAAGAACTTGTCTAGAATTAATTTAGATTTAAGAAAATTTTTAAAAAATCGACGTTTTTAGTACCTTAAGTAATTTCAAATTTCGCGCCCAAAAAATGTAGCACGCAGCAGTAGCGTACGACAAAAAAAAATGAAACAGACGACAGAGAGAATACAGAGTATAATGAACAGGAGACGAGAGAAGATTGACGATTGCAAATACATACGAGGAAAATTTTCAAATTTCGCGCCGAAAAAGTTGTAGTGCGACAAAATCTACATAGATGGCGCTAGCACGGCACAATTACATTTTTTAAATACTAACGTAAACATCCGAATTTAGTTTAGATTTGGGCAAAATTTAAAAAAAAAGTCGACTTCGTTTAGTAACAAATTTCAAATTTCGCGCTTAAAAAATGTGCAACTCGCAAGAATCGTAAATAGTACAAATAGATGAGACAACAAAAGATAATCGATGATTTTAATCATGGAGAGTAATTTCAAAATTCGTGCCGAAAATTTATAGTACCACTAGATTTACATAGATGGCGCTGGCGCAAGTCAATTTCATTTTTTAATTTACTTTACCTTCTTTTTTAATTATCGATCTTCTTTAGTAGTAAAAAAACTAGTAAATTTCTCACCTTCATTACTATTCATAATATTTCTCCCACGAAACAGTTGAAAATTCTCCCCTTTTTCTCATTTATTAAATTTAGTCTCAATTCTCCCCATGAAAAGGGAAATTCCTTTCAAGTTGGCAACACTGATACTTGACAGTTGAGGGTTTGAAGCTTTTCAACAATGCCATCTATCCGTCTAGCGTCACCAACTTATAAAAGGCAGAAATCCCTCAAGGTTTGTGTCAACAGTCGCTCGCCGAAATAACGATCGGTTTTGACAACTCCATCAAGTGTACAACTTTGATGAGTGCGTGTCTTTGACGGTTTCGAACTAGTTGGAACGAACCTATCGAAAATCATTGAATAAATATCAAAGTAACACTAACAAATTATGGCAGAAACTTTTCCGCCGCAATCGAGAATCGAACTCGAGTCTTCTGGTTACGCGCCAGATGCTCTAAGCCATTGAGCTAATGCGACCCCGAGTTCAGTTGTCGTCTAAATTAAACTGGAACGTGATGGTAATACACAAATGCCTATGCAGGACAAACTTGGAAGTGTTGTTTTCTTATTGATCTTCCGCATCGCGGAAACGAACGAAAAAAGAAACGCTAAAAAACTTTCGGCATGTTTCAAGAGATGGCGCGGTTGCATGACATAACAAGTCATTTTCTTGTTACCATCCAGAAGTCATTTCTGCAATAAATTTTCAAAAAACTTGAAGGAAATGCGACGAAATAAAGAAAAATTAACAAAATTTAAACAAATATGATCAAGGTCATAGCTTGTTTAAAATCACTGATTTTAATTATGATTTTTTGAAATTTGTTCAAAGTCATTAATTAAATACATTTTGTTTCCATTTGCTAAAGCGAAACGTAAAGTGTGCGCTACTTAATGCCCGTTTAAAAGATTTTGTGATACAAGATTTTTTTTATCTAAATCGGCGATTTTTGATTTTTTCTAAAAAAATCGTCATTTTTATCAACACTGCTTAAACTATTACTAAATTTCTTAAAAGTTTTAGTTAGAAACCAACCGAAATTGTTCGAAATTGTTACAGTTACTAAATAATTACAGTACCGCAATCAGCCGCCATTTTAATGCAAATTATTGGCGGGAAATTCAAACATCTAACCCTAACAACGACACATTCGGACATTTTAAACTTTTATTTGACAGGCGTTAAATTTGATCGAACTTACCAGAAAGGAAATCACTAGAAAAGTCGGCAATTTAAACTTGCCGGAAAAGAAATCACTAGAAATGTCGACTATTTAAGCTTGCCGGGAAGAAAATAACTAGAAAAGACGGTCGTTTTAGTGCAAAAACATTTACTTTATCTTACACATTAAGCATATGAACGAAAATGGTCACTAAAGTTGACCAAAGCGGTCACTGGAGTTGACCAAAGTGGTCACTGAAGTTGACCAAAGTGGTCACTGAAGTTAACCAAAGTGGTCACTGAATTGACGAAAGTGGTCACTGAAGTTGACGAAAGTGGCCATTTAATCATTAGAAATGTCGGCCATTTAAGCTTGCCGGAAAGAAAATAACTTTAAAATAATTTTAGTGCAAGAACGTTTTCTTTATCTTACACATTAAGCGTATGGATTGCGGTACTGTATTTAGTTAGTGTATGTAAATGAAAATGGTCACTAAAGACGTGTGAGAGAGAAAATTTAGATACTTAGTGCACGTAAGAGTGAGAAAAATGGCGCCCCGATCGAATTAACGAAAACGCCTTAAAGTTGACGAAAGTGGTCACTGAAGTTGACGAAAGTGGTCACTAAAGTTGATGAAAGTGGTCACTGAAGTTGACCAAAGTGGTAACTGAATTGACGAAAGTGGTTACTAAAGTTGACGAAAGTGGTCACTGAAATTGGCGAAAGTGGAAAGTCGGCCATTTTAATGCAAAAACGTGGTTTCTTTATCTTACACATTAAGCATACGGATTGCGGTACTGTATTTATTTAGTGACTGTAGAATTTGTGTTGCACTGGCACCACCTATGGAAATTTTAACGTACTACAATTTTTTGCGCGAAATTTAAAATTATTCGCTCGTATTAATTTCAATAATTCTCCGCCGTCGATCTTCCTTTGTTTTACGTAATTAATTTTTGCATTTTATTGTTGTATTGGTTCAGTTTTCTTTTGTTTCTTCTCAACGAATTAATTTTTCCTATTACATTGACGCCTCTTACAGTTTTCTCTTGCTAGTCCTTTCAGTTTCAAAAGAACGTCGACATTCTCTTATTTTTTCTTGCTCATCTTACTTTTGAATTTTCATTGTCTGCGTATTCTTCGTTTGCCTTTAAATTTCACACGCTTCTGACCGTAGGAGTTTCGTCGATTTTCTTTCGTTTTTCGCTCATCTTTTATTTAAGTTGCCCTTGATTTGTTTATAGCCCTCTTATGTAAATTTTTGGTGGAATTAATAAGTACCATAGATTCTTTTCTTGGATAAACATCCGGCTGGAATTTTTGACTTTTTCTTGTTTTCGGTAGATACGTCACAAGCCATCGCAAAATGTCACGTTTGACATTGACGTCACGTTCAAAATTTTAGAGTAAAATTATGGCTTTATTTTCAGGACTCTTCCGATCTAAAATAATCGGCGCCATCGCACGTCCGGCACTCGACCGTGCAAGACGCTCCTTGTCCCTCATGAAAAGAGAAAAAGTAAGTATCCACCCGAGTCTTCCGATAGGAATCGCATCTCGTTTCTCTGTTGCCATCATCGCAAGAAATGAGATGCAATTCCTTCCCCCCAAAAGAAAAATTATCTCACGATGTTTCCGCGTGAAAGAAGAACAAAGCGGTGTCTCCCTTCATCATCATCCGCCCCGACAGAGATGACTTCGACGACATGATAGATCTAATGTGGGAGACTTACTTCAAGGAAGAACCTTGCATGCGCTTCTTAAAATTGGGCAAGTGCCAAAGCAGCGTCTTCGACGAGTACATGTGCAGCATCTTATCGCAGGGCTTAAGCCTGGTGGCGAAATGCAAATTCGACGGGTGCATCGTAGGGGGTTCCCTCAACGAAGGCACGTGCGCTTGGGATCCCGATTTAATGGACAAATTCGCATGTACCCTGTGCACCGTGAAAATGCGACAGCTCTTCCAATTTTGGGCATACGTCCGGCGACTACCAAACCTCTGGGAGGAGGCTTGCACCCCCAAAATATTCGAAGTAAATAACCCACTTAGTTCCTTCCCTCAACTAAACCGATGTCGTAGGTGTCCCACATGTTTGTACGAGGCGACGATAGAGGCAGGGGTTTGGGGCATGACCTCCTGATGCAGTCCATAGAGACGGGGGCGGATGCTGGTTACCGCCTGATACGTTTCAACGCGCCGAGCGCCCAAGCGTAAGTAAATCAAATCACCCCAGCAGATTAACCAAAAGGAAATAATTTTAGGGCGCGCATGGCCGAAAAGCAAGGGATGAAGTTGATCTACGACATTCCGTACTGCACGTACATCGGGGCGAACGACAGGCCGGTGATAAATCCTCCCTCCCCCGACACGGCCATGAAGGTCTATGTGAAAACACCCTTTCTGGTTAAACGCAAGCGATAATAAATTCATAAATGTCCGTGTGAGTAAAGGAATGGTTTTATTAATAAATAGTTAAAAATTACTATGGCGTTCAATGGTGGTACGTATAGTGCTTGTGGTTTGCGGAGTTTCCTTCGTTTCCGTAATCCTCGTGGTGGTGTTGATGCGATTCATCCCCTTGTTTCCAGTCGTGCCCGTCGACCTCATCGACGAACTTGCCCTTGTCGTGATGGCCGTGTTTCCCGGAATGGCGGTTGTCGGAAGACGATCTTCCAGCTCCGCCTTTCCTGTGGCCACCCTCGCCGTTACCAAAATCGCTCTGATAATCCCCGTGTTTGCTGAAGTGCCCCGACTTGCGGTAGTCGTCGTAAAACTTGTGCTCCTTGTGGTACTCGTCCTTGTGGAACTGGTTGTGGTAGCCTTTGGTTTTGTGCCCCCTCTTGTGCCCTTGCTTTTCCCCGAATTTACTCGACTTTAATCCCTTTCCCGATTGCCGGTGATCGCTGGAGTGATCGGATTCGTCGTGGTGATTGTACTTGTTACCCCCTCGCTCTCTGTAGGAGTCTCCGTCGAAATGCCTGTTGCTTTTGCCGCGGTCTTCTTCGTCGTGGTGGTGGTGCGAGTTATGGCCGTCGTTTCCCCGCGAGCCATCTTCCGAGTGGTGTTCCGCGTGTTGTTTGTTTCCACCGCCCCATTCGTAACGGCGAGTTTCTTCGGCGATTAAATCTTCAAGCGCATCAACATTTTCATCCCGGCTCCCCAAGAAAACGAGCGCCAACGCGATGAGCTTGAGGGATAACATTGTCTATGATTTACTGGCGGCTCATATTTTCGATAATCTGATTTATAGTCTTCGCAGTGATTACGTTGGTTCGGAAGTGAGGTGGTTTCCGGTTATGGGAGACACTTCCATGCTCATTAAGTGCCCGGATGGTAATTGATTCGTCACGCTTCTTGTGCTTCTTGTTACTTGAGCGCTTTCTCCTCTGCATGGGCTTACGCAACCGGCGCGGGTTTTATCTGCAAGACGTCAGAAGAATTTCGGGGGTTTTTACATGAGACGTGTTGGTGTTTTTTTTTTTTGTTGGCCCAATTTTCGTTGGTGAAATTGTTACGCATTAAGCAATGTAAAGTATTTATTATTTTTTCATTCGTTGTTATTGCGACAGTCAATTGAAGTCACAAACAATGTTCCGAATAATTTAAAAGATACGCCAATTTCAATTTATGTATGTATGTGGTGGTTAGACAGAGCGAAATGGTAGGGAATAAGGAATAGGAAATCAATTAATACAGAAAATAACAAACATTACAAATAAAAAGGGAAAGCAAAGCAAACAAAAGCGTGTCGAGAAAATAATAAAAAGAGAAAGTGCGTAAGCGAATTTGGAGAAAAAAATGGCGAAAATTATGAAGGAAATCAAACAAAAAATGATACAGTGAATGAAATATTAAACAAGCAAAATTTGGAAGAGAAAAAGAGAGGATGAAAAAAATGCGCCGGAAGTATTTCAAGAATATTTGAACCTCTGGATTAACAAAACCTTCAAGAAGAAAAATAAAGAATGAGCTACGCAGAGTCTGTGCCAAAAGATTAGATTTTATTACATTCTGCGACACGGAAAATTCTATTTTCAATTTTTAGACTAGTCACGCCATCTATGAACCAGTCAAGATTTCAGAACTTTACAGCCGTGCCACTAGATGGTGATGGAATTTGCGACTTGTTCCAGGTTATTCTCGAAGGAGTTAATGAACATGTTCTTTCTTTATTTCAACGCAGATTTGCGATTGAAAGCTTCAGTGCTGGGACTTGATGCAATGTCGTCATCTACTGGTGGATACAACAAACTTGGAATAAAAGAACGCCTTGGTTTTCTTTTGAAATCCTTTCTAACCTCTAAAAAGTTGTTCTTGTGCATTATGTAAGTAGATTGCATTATTGTAACTTACATTCACAGTCACCTGATTCGACTCCTGCACTGTGATGAGCCGTACTGACCAGCTTATGTAATTTTTATTTAATTTTTTTTACGTTTAAAAAGTGACGTCAGATTTGATGCCATCTGATTAAATAATAATAAAAAAAAGAACGATTGTTGATGAATCTGACTCCTGATTGATGCAACAAACAAATAAAAGAACGACGTTGATGGAACTGATGCCATCAAGTGGGCTTATTGATGAAATAAGGAGCACGCCCTAAACCCCAAATTCGTAGCAGTAGAAAGACAAGAAACTAATGCGTTCGTTTATTCAACTGCATCTACTCTATTTACTATTTTCGCACTTTTGTCTCACTCTTACATAATATTAAAACTTATTCGCTCTCACTCTAATTTTACTCCATCTCTGCATCGTGTGAATAAACGAACTCAGCTCTAGAGAGACAGGGAATAGTATGTACAGTTGCGGCACACTTTTTTTGATGTGATAATTTTAGATACTTTAGCTGGGTGGTTGTAATTATGAGCTGACACTTACGGACGACAAATAGTAGGTAATATTTATTGTTTGTCATCCGTAAGTATCAGCTCATAATTACAACCACACAGCTAAAGTTTTAGTAATCTAAAATTGACGTCGGCCGCGACTGTACTTAACCTGTTCCAAATTTCACTTGTCAAGTAACAGGTATACACGTGACGTCAGAACGTCGGTTAACGGAGGGGATAGCAACTGAACTATCCTTATAAGTTTACTACCTACCTGAAGGCCAGCAAATTGTGCGAGTGACTGACGTTTCTCCAGCACCGCTCGGCAAAGCTCTTGGAGAAGGGAGGGTTCGACGAAACCCCAAAGCAAAAGGTGGGCGAAGTGAATGAAATAAAAATCACCAGCTGAGCACACTTGTTTTTATTTAAAAACGCTCAAAGATAAACAACGAATAAGAAAAACAAATTTACAAGTATCGAGTTCGACCCTGGATAGGTCCCAATGAAAAGAACACGAATTGTAGTTAAGTAAACAACAAGTTAGATTTAATCCGATCAACAGATCTGTTCTTCGTTTCCAATTAACGTTTAAAGTGATTAAAGAAATTCACTTCATTAATAACTGAAAGAAAAATAACAACATCGCGTCAATAAAAATAGTTAAAGTAATTCCGACCTTGTAATTCAAACATTCAGCCAGCGTCATGACAGTCCGCTGTCAACAGTGTCGGAGCGCCCTCTCACGATGGTAAGTGCAGTCAGTCAATGACGTACTTCGACGCAAGGTGTTACGTCATCAAGCGGCGCGGCGTCGCGTTTGCAGGTTAGTCGGATGAAGGATGGGCCGGGGTTTCATACGTTTCAAACTCCGATTCCGGCCTTTTCTTTCCACCCAAGGGCTGACGATATTCTCAGTCAAGGTAAAACTACCTCTAAAAGCCTAATGGAAGAGAGAGATACGCGTTACGCATCAGCACAAAATCGAAATGGCCAACAAAACATACCTGTTCCTTTTCACAGAAGCAGGCTTTCGAAAAGCTGTTTAACGAACTTGTATTCGCTCGGCGTGCTTTAACAAGTCACGGACAAGATTCCGTTTCAGGTTTCAATCACAAAACTCCATGAAAGAAACACAAAGGTTTTAATCACTAACACAAATGCAACGTACTGCTCGAATGCTGATGCAAGTCTGACCGCGAGATCGAGAACGGCGTACGAATGAAATCAGATTTAGCCGGGCGACAGAGTGAAATGGAGATATACTGTAAGACCAAATAACAGCGTATGGTCTAGCTGGTGCAATATTGTGAAATATGATAAAAATCACGTACGCATCCTGAAGTTATACATACAGGGTGGCTGCCAATTATTATGGAATAACTTAACTGGATTTTTCAGCCGTAACAACATCCTATATAGGCTGCTTTCTTTTCATGAGCGTCACGCCTTTCGGGCTCTAAACGCGGTGCAGCTCAGAACTGTTCTGAAAAGAACACGCCAAGAACAATAAGTAGGACGTGAATAGGAGCTTGACGACCAGATGACGGCATTCATGGCCGACGCACGTTACTCCATTTTACATGTAGTTTGAGTCTCAGGACGAGTTAAATTTAATTGTGTAGAGTTAATAACACTTTCAGCAGTCATATTGCACCTACCTTGTGTGTTCAAATAACTTTCTATTCATTTATTCAAATTACTTTACCGGCGAAAAAATCAAACTCACAAGCAACGTAAACAATCTTTGATATGTCACATAACCTCAAACAATATTTTGAAGCTTTGTGCACCAACCCGTTAGCAAGACCACGAGGGGTGTGGGGAGCATCCGCTATTCGCGCTCCAGCGTTCGAAGCCCAAATGAAAAGAACATTGCTGATGCACCGAGTGGCGCGAACTAGCTACGCATTGTGAAGAGAAACTGAAATAATTATTTATTTCATGCGGATCATTAAATCTTGAGCGGTTCGGTTAAAATTATTTTTATGTGAATTCACTGGATCGGTCGTGACACCACTAAATGTGCAAGTTGTTTGAAGTTTCAACAGAAAGACACCAGATCTAGTGTCAAAATCACTCCATTGGCAACGATGAGGATAAGTTGGTAAAGAAGATTCCTGTCTTCATGGTCGGTGAACGTCGCTAATTATTTTATGACATAAGTGACCACAAAATTAAAAAGAAAATTACTAAATTAGTGATTATTAAAATAAAAAGTCACTAGAACTGTCACAAAATCGCTAAAAGTTAGATAGGTCTGAATTTACTAAAACATGTCTGAAATTTCAACAGAAAATCACTATATTGGCAACAGTAAGTCACACTGTTGCCAAATCAATGAGAAGGAATAATTTTCAGTGTTAAACTCGTTATTGCTCGATATTACTGTAAGTCGTGAATAGATGGAAGAATTCCAACAATGAGAAAAAATGTTTTAAGAACTCGTCAATCTTCGTGATTGCGACTAATCATTTGTTTGGAATTGTACAGTCGCGAGCATTAAATTTAGGTCGTCACTGTCAATCAAAACGTCACTTACTTTTGATTCCGATGTAGGTACCAAAAAAGTGTCGGAAATTAATTGAATTTTTAAGAGATTATCCGCAAGAGTCAAAATTAAGACATAAGACAGGTACAAATCTTTTGACAGCAATGGCGACGACAAAAATTTATTGCAAAGCATAAAGAAATTTTCGGAAACACAATTAAGTTATTGCATCACACAAGGATTTAAGCATGACAGTACTAATAATTTTTTTAATATTACTACAATGCGTTTCTTATCTGCGACTAGATTATGTCGTCGACGATGTTATTCTATCTACAATCAACATCGACGTAAACACACATATAATGCGAACAATCGCACTAACTCACGGACTTATCTTGTCAATATTGTTCATATTAAAGCTAATAAATAACCGCATGCCAACGAAATTGCACAAGAAAATCTATTGGTGGTTTTCGTCAACTTTTCGTGCGGTCGTATGAAATCAGATGAAGTGCGGTTCTTGCCCGGCTCGAAACAGCACTTAGAGAAATTGTAGTTTATTTTTACATCGTTAGATAAACTTTATCGGTAATAGTCACATACGAGTAGTCACAAGGGAAATCGATTAGTATCTCAATTATAATGAGAGTAGATACTTACTATTAAGAATCGAAAATATCGAACACGATTTATTTACATTGTTGTTAGTTGCATTTTTTAAAATTATTTTTGTTCATGCCCCGACGATGTGTATTTCTTCTGCGAAGCCTATACGAAGATAAAAAAGAAGATTAATGCTGAGTTGCACCAAGCAACGTCGTCGTTAACTAATCCTAGATTAAACTTTATTCACTTTTAATTCGAGATTAACTTTAATCGATGTCGGTGCAATTCAGTCTATAAGAATGATATGAATACATATTAGATATCACGCGGCATATTTCAAAATTATTTTCAACTATACAGAGTGTTTCATCCACAGGAAGTTATTTATCATGCTATCGAATTACACATTAATGACCATTAGAAATTAATTCGGTATTTTTTCTTGATCCCCAAACTATCTTATCAAATGATTACTCAGAGCCTGATGCGACCGGATGCTTTTGATGAATCACATTTGCCAAGGAGGATCAGATTCGATCCGATTAAGACTCGTATGATCACCGAGAGCTTATTTTTCTAATCTTTTGTTTTGCTTTTTCCTTAATTTTTATTGGATGTACAGTAGCGGATAATAAAATCTGGGCAAGAATTTGACATGTCGTTTTCGCATCTACATCTAGACAAATTTGGTAAACCAGGCTTTTATTGAGGTTATATTTCTGTCAAAATTTGCATTAAACGATTAAACGTCAGAATTACTAGTGACATTTTGTACCTGTGTAGCTCACGTTTAGCTGTACTAAATTATTTACTACTATTCGGCTAATAAATGGCCAATAAAGTTAGGTTACGATAAAATACGGTATTGGGAAATTCAAAATTTGGTCGCGACATCTGTAGGCCTTTTATGGAACTAACGTGTTACGTAAATGTGTGACATTTAAACGGTGTTTAAAAGAAATTACGAATCTGCTGCTGAAATTCGAAATAAAGAAAGCATCTCGTTAAGAGTTAGAAATGCAGGAATTGTTCTCTCGTTCAGATTTCAACAATATTTGTTTTACTCAAACGCCGATCGGCTGTCGGCGATTGCAGCGCCACAATCGGAAATTTAAGTTGCCATTAACATACGTGAAGCTGTAACGAACAGGGTTGCCAATGTGCGGGTAATTACCCGAATTACGGGTTATTTAAGCAACCTTGTGGGTAGTTTCAAAGAAAAAAAAAACAGATTAATTTTTAGATTTTTGATTGACTTGTTAGTGATGTTTCAGCTTTACTATTGGCAACAAAGAAATCACTAAAGCCGGAAGCCGACAAAAACTAAAGTAACTAACTAACAGCCAAGTCCACATTGTCGATCAGTGCTGCCAACTCTACCGATAATTCGGTAGATCTACCGATTTTGAACTCAACTTTTTTTTAAAATTTTTATCTTTTTGTAATTTTATGAATTTTCTTTATTTCTAGATCGTCTTTCGTTTCATTTTACGTCAAAAATGGCTCAAAGGTCAAATGTTAATTTTAGAAAGTCGAACTAGTTTTGTTTATTTAATGAAAATTGTTTTGTTTTTGTTATTTTTTTAAATTTTATAAGTTTGTCGATCGTCTTTTGTTTTAGTATACGTCGAAAACTGCACAAATTCCAAATCTCAATTTTAGAAAGTTTTGCTTATTTATTGAGAATTTTTTAATTTTCGTTATTTTTTCGTAATTTCATAAGTTTTCATTGTTTCTCGATCGTCTTTTGTTTTATTTTACGTCAAAAATTGCAAAAATGTCAAATCTCAATTTTAGAAAGTTTTGTTTATTTAATGAGAATTTTTTAATTTTATTTTTTTTGTAATTTTATAATAATAATCATTATCTCTCGATCGTCTTTTGTTTTATTTTACGTCAAGAATTGCACAAATGTCAAATCTTAATTTTAGAATGTCTTGTTTAATAAAAAAAATATTTTTTTTTTCAATTTTATAATTTTTTGTAATTTTATAGAAAGTAGAAAGCATTGTTTATTTAATGAGAATTTTTTAATTTTATTTTTTTTTTATTTTATAATAATAATCTTTATCTCTCGATCGTCTTTTGTTTTATTTTACGTCAAAAATTGCACAAATGTCAAATCTTAATTTTAGAATGTCTTGTTTAATAAAAAAATATTTTTTTAAAATTTTTATAATTTTTTGTAATTTTATAGAAAGTAGAAAGCATTGTTTATTTAATGAGAATTTTTTAATTTTTATTTTTTTTTATTTTATAATAATCTTTATCTCTCGATCGTCTTTTGTTTTATTTTACGTCAAAAATTGCACATTTTATTTAATAAAAAAATTTTAATTTTTATTTTTTTTTAATTTTTATAATTTTTTGTAATTTTGTAGAAAGTAGAAAGTATTGTTTATTTAATGAGAATTTTTTAATTTTTATTTTTTTGTAATTTTATAATAATCTTTATTTCTCGATCGTCTTTTGTTTTATTTTACGTCAAGAATTGCACAAATGTCAAATCTTAATTTTAGAAAGTTTTGTTTATTTACTAAGAATTTTTTAATTTTTAATTTTATAAATTTTCTTTATTTCTAGATCGTCTTTTGTTTTATTTTACGTCAAAAATTGCACAAATGTCAAATCTTAATTTTAGAAAGTCTTATTTATTTAATAAAAAAATTTTAATTTTTATAATTTTTTTAAATTATTATAATTTTTTGTAATTTTATAGAAAGGAGAAAGTATTATTTATTTAATGAGAATTTTTTAATTTTTATTTTTTTGTAATTTTATTTAATGATTTTCTTTTATTTTTATTATTTTTTTCTAATTTTATTCAATGAGATTTTTTTAAATTTTATAATAATAATTTTATAAATTTTCTCTATTTCTCGATCGTCTTTTGTTTTATTTACGTCAAAAATTGCATTAATTTTAGAAAGTTTTGTTTATTTACTAAGAATTTTTTAATTTTATAAATTTTCTTTATTTCTCGATCGTCTTTCGTTTTATTTAGCGTCAAAAATTACTGTACAATAGCTGTCAAATGTCTTAATTTTAGAAATTTGGACCCAGTTTTGTTTATTTCATGAGAATTTAAAAAAAAAAATTTAAAAATGATTTTCAAAAATAAAAAACGCCCGAATAAAATCAGTGATTTTAATCAAATGATTTAAATTAGCTCAACCGAAATTCAGAGACATCTATCGGAATGTTTCACAACTATCTTCCGGAATGCTTCGCTTGGTCGGTTGGCAGCACTGTTGCTGATTGGCGCCCGCATATAGATGATGTTAACCTGAAAAATGTGTCGTACAACGTCCATGTGTTTAAGGCAAGTCCAATAATATTAGGTATTTAAATAAAATAAATTTTGTACCATTTCATTAATTCATTTCAATTTCGTTATTCAATGTGGGCAGATGTGAGTAAGGGCGGGGTCTTTTAAAATTTGAAAAGGGTAATCGGCTTAGAGTGGATTGGCAACACTGGCTAACAAATTAGAGTAGGCGTTGGAATTTAAATACGATTGACTAATTGTCAATCAATTGTGACATAAATAACGCGCCGGAAATGTTGTTAAATGTCAGTCACGCAGCCGTTCGTAGAGTTCAAAAGCGTCTTGATTTTACGCATCCGCTTTAATTCTTTGAAAATAAAACTTTCGATGTTTTAATTTCAAGTTAAGGTTAGGTTCGAACAGGAACGTCAAAAGTGATTGAAGGAACGTCGTTCGATGAACTAAGTGCACACATCGCATCGCACAACTCGAATTCGTTTTTCAGATCACTTTTCATACCCATTTAGGAATCTACTTTAATTTTAAATGTAATTCAAGCTTTTATTAGGTATTTTGGAATTTAATTCTGTGTACAGTATTGGTGACATCGTAATGGAATTTTCCCCTAGAACTTAGTACCAACGTTTTTATGTTAAAAATAACATAACCGTCCACTGCCTCCTTCCATTCCATTTCCATTCTGTATACCTCACTGATGCAGGTACTCAATAAAGTAATTTCTATTGAACAAAGTGTTTTAATTAAGACCTATTCATAATAGGATTGGCAGGGGGGAGAGGGGGGGGGGGGTGTATTTACCCGATGTCCCTGTAAAAGTAAACATTTTTTGTTACCAACAGAAGAGGCCAAAGACTTTTGTCTTTATGCATAACGCAAGAAGTAAATGAGTAGTTTTTTTTTTTTCGTTTATTAAATTGTTCCTGTTGTAATTACGATGGCGAAAAAGGAAACAAGGTCCAAGGAATTAAATTAATCTAAATAAACCATTCAAACAGTTGAACATGACATGCTTATACGGTGTATTTTTTTAAAAATGCCATAAAGGTTGGCCATGAAAATTAAAACTCATGACGTGGCTTGGCATCTAACACATGCCAAAACTGTCAATTTAAACCTACATGAATGGAGCTATGACATGAATTTTCTTTTCCACAGCCACCCCTTATGGCATTTTAAAAAAAAACACATAGTACAATAGCGTCAGCATTACGTCATGCTAAAGCTACATTTACATTCAATTTCGTGCCAGCATTAATTCGTAACACGAAAGTTTGACGTGTGCTTTCTTATGATACGTATCATTACGAATTCGTGCTGGCACGAAATTGAATGTAAATGTAGCCTTATACCCAAGGCGCAGACTGGCGAGAATTCTAGAACCTAGAGTACCTACCTAAAGGATCTGTCTTAGATCCTGTGCAGTTTCCGATTTACATAAACCTGCTACACAAAACAAATTTTAATAAATTAAATTAGTTTCAGATTCTTGTCAAAATCAGTCTCAGATTGTATATTTCTAGACAATTAAATTAAAACTGCTTTCCAAAATGAAACGATCCACAGGTAAACGCGAGTCAAGGATTCATCTTGAACCTTATCTAAAAGGCACCTCCACTCCAAAGGACGTCTCGTCACGCAGCAAAAAACGTCTCTAATTTTGATATTTACGTCACGCTTTTACGCTCCTGTATAATCCTTAATTTTTTTATTGCTATTTCTCTCGAGATCAAGTGTGGAGTGCCCCACGCTGAAAAGGAAAAATTTCATCCGCGTGAGATGCAAATCGCTGACCAATGACGACGCCGGGATATCTTACTGTTATTATTAAGACCTGTCTGTTGCTGCTTTTATCTGATAAGATAAACAAAATATAAAAGTCCTAGCGTTTCGCGTTTTCACAGCCACTGTGTTTGTCTACAGTCCAGGTAAGTACAAGTTTTTAATTTTAATTTTAATTTTTTTATTTTTTGGTGGGGGGAAGGAATTTTTTGATTTTTATTTTCGTGGTTTGCTTCAGTTATTAATTTGTTAATAAAAAAGTATTTTTTTAATGGATTTTTACTGTTTTTATTATGAAGAAATTCCATTAAACTAATAGGGAGAGATAAAACGAAAGATAAGTTTGACTGATGACCTGTCTGTTACCAAATTAATTTTTTAATTAACTTCAACTTATTAAATTTACAAAAAAAAATGGTTTAATTTTTCATTTTTTGTTGCCAACCGCCGAGGTTGGTACTGATTTTTTAATCAGTGAATCCTAATCGTTAGCAGCAATAAAGTAATAATTTCCAATTTAGTCGTTACGAAATCCCCGGTATCTCCAATCTCCAAAAAAAAAATGCTAACGTGACATTACGAGGATTAGTGTTGCAAATAAATAGAGCGTTAAATACCTACAATTAATTGCGACGATAACAACTCACTCGGTTTATTGCCGTAAGGATTATCAATCACATATGAGTTTCGTGCAAGCTCAGGCGCAAAGTCCGACCGAGATTTCAGGAAAATCACGAACTTGCATCATCTTTAAGAACGCCCTGTACAGTACTGTCTCGGGCGTGAAGGGCGACCAAAATCAAAATTATACAGCGATATTTTGCATAATTCAAAAATAATCCGTCGTAGATACATATTTCAATACACACTCTAACAAGTTGAAAGCACTTCATCAAATCTAACAACCACCTAATCAGACTAAAATTAAGTGTTTGTTTTATTTCTTATTTCAAACGATTCGATATTAATTTGGTTTCGATTCAAACTAAGGAAAATTGGTTTTGATCCGAAGTAAAATAGATTCGGTTGGGAACTTAGATAAAAGTGATTTTTGATTTGGCTTTGAATTTTTTTAATTTATTTATGTGTGTTCTATAAAAATACCTTTACTGCTTTTCTTATTTTTTTATTTAAATAGCTAATCTGTCATTAAATCAGCTTTTATCTGAAGTAAAAGAAATTTGGTTTTGATCTGAACTAAAATAGACTTGATGAGAACTAAAATTGATTTGGTTTTGAACTAAGATAAAACAGAACTCCATTCAATTGCTTTAGAACTTCACCGTTTTTATCTAAAGAAAATGGCTAGCCTTTTACTTTTCTCTGATTTTTCTTGAGTTGAAAATGAATCACGACTTTTCTTTTTGTTTTTTTTTGTGTGTCACCGGCAATAAATTAAAAATCCTGTATTTTTCTTATTTTTTATTCAGGTAGCCAATCGGTCATTAATTTGGTGTTCATCTGAACTAAAAAAGTATTTTAGTTTTCATCTGAACTAAAATAGATTTGGTTTTGATCCGAACTAAAATTGATTTGGTTGTGAACTTAAATAAAACTCAACCGCTTTCGATTTTCGCTTTCAAAACTTATTTCATTTAAAAAAAAATTGTCGAAAAGAAGCCTCGAGTCACTATAAATTGTAGGTTAAAATTTCTAAATCTGTTTATTGATCAATCATCACAGTAACAAAGTTGACTAACTAGTTGACATGTTTCGGAACAACAGATTCCATTATCAAAACTACAAAGTTTACAAAATACTTGTGAAATTATTGCTAAAAATTAGAAAAATTAATTACAAACCTATTTAAGTCGAATCCGCAAACGTAGCCATTTCTAAACTAAAGTCAAATGACAGAGTGACAACATAAGGTAAGGCATAATACCAACCTAAGTTACATGAAAAGTTAAATTCCCAAAAGGGACACCAAAATTTTGTGTCCCTTTTGGGACACAAAACTAATGTAAAAAAGACAAAATCAAAGTTGAAGGCTTAATAAATACAGCATTCCGAAACGAACTAGTCGTAAATCACAAATGTAAAGAAGCTAGAAAGCTAAATGTAACAACACAAAACAAGTTAAAACAAAAATTAACAATTAATAATTAGTTAAATTATCATTATTTTATTTTATTTATTTATGTCTGTCACGTGCAAAAAAGCCGGTACTTTTTCATATTTTTTATTCAGATGGCTAACCTGACGTTAATTTGGTTTTTATCTGAGCTGAAAAGGATGATTTGGTTTTGATCCGAACTAAAATCGATCTGATTATGAACTGAAGCCCATGTGACACTATGATATTTCTTGTGCAAGATTTATTACAAAGTGAGCGAGAAGTGCCAATTCAACCAATCAGAATTCACTGTGGTAGCTCGTCTCCCTCACTTTGTAACAAAAATGTTATCAAATCTTGCATGGTGTCAGACGGGCCTAAGTTATAAACGAAAGTTTACTTCTTATTAATGAAATACTTTTCTTTTACGGAACACGCTGTTTAGCATTGTACTTTTGAATTTAATTCGATCAACATCTAGTGCGAACTCACGTGTCACATCGAGGCTTTTTCGTGTTGCAAGAAAAAAAAAGAAACAGTCAATACTTTAACTTCGTATCAACAAATCTGTACAGTCACTAAATAAATACAGTACCGCAATCCATATGCTTAATGTGTAAGATAAAGAAACCACGTTTTTGCATTGAAATGGCCGACTTTCCACTTTCGCCAATTTCAGTGACCACTTTCGTCAACTTTAGTAACCACTTTCGTCAATTCAGTTACCACTTTGGTCAACTTCAGTGACCACTTTCGTCAACTTTAGTGACCACTTTCGTCAACTCCAGAGACCACTTTCGTCAACTTTAAGGCGTTTTCGTTAATTCGATCGGAGCGCCATTTTTCTCACTTTTACGTGCACTAATGACCGTTTGGACAGACAAATCTCAAGGTGGACTTGATACTTAAAGCTAACTTCATATCAAATTGTGCACCATATAGTTACATTGTTCAAAGTAAAGGTTTACTTTGGCTTAAGTCTAAAGATTTGTCTGTGCATACGGCCATAAGTCTCTAAATTTTCTCTCTCACACGTCTTTAGTGACCATTTTCATTTACATACACCAACTAAATACAGTACCGCAATCCACATGCTTAATGTGTAAGATAAAGAAAACGTTCTTGCACTAAAATTATTTTAAAGTTATTTTCTTTCCGGCAAGCTTAAATGGTCGACATTTCTAATGATTGTCTTTCCGGCAAGTTTAAATTGCCAACTTTTCTAGTGATTTTCTTTCTGGTAAGTTTAATCAAATTTAATTTAAGTTTAAATTTAATCACAAAATCTTTTAACCGGACACTAAATCGCGCACACTACACTTAACATTTCACCGTCGTTCGACAGCTTCGTCAGAAGTTTAAAATGCCCGAGTGTGTCGTTGATAGGGTTAGCTGTTTAAATTTCCCGCCAATATTTTGCACTATTGCACATTGGCAGCTGATTGCGGTACTGTAATCATGTAGTGACGGTACGTACAAATCTGATTCTTTTGGCGCCATCTATCATCAAAATGACAAACAAATTCTAAGTAAGATGTTGACAATTTTCTATAACAGTAATCTTTGTACAACAGCAGTTGTTCTACAACAGTAACTTGTGCAAAGTGCTATATCAGATACACAATCGACTACATACTTTAATATTTAATACCATCACAAAATAACTACAGTACATCAATCAGCCGCCATTTTAGTGCAAAATATTGGCGGGAAATTTAAATGTCTAACGTTCACAACGACACCCTCGGGCATTTAAAATTTTTATTTGACAGGCGTTATCGTTGATTAAACTTGCCGGAAAGAAAATCACTAGAAAAGCGGCCATTTTGTGCGAAAACGTGATTCTTTTATCTTATAGCGTTTTCCACTGGCTGCACCGGTGTGCACTCAGGATATCTCTCTCTCGTTTCATTACATAAAGCTGAACCGAGATGAAAATACACTCAGTGCACACTAGTGCAGCCAGTGGAAAAAACTATTATTAAGCATGTGTAACTTTAACATATGATGGCGCCATCTGTTATCATATATGAAAATCTATTAAGAAACAGACATATTTATGGCGTTTTCGATTGACTGCTCCGAGCAGCTCCAGATCAAATTGCACATGCGCATATAGAGCGAGCACTTGTGGTGGCGTATTCGGATGGCTGTTGTTCTTTTAGGGATCAAGAATTGGCGGATTCGATTGAACTGGATTGCACATAAAGTATCTGTGTAGCGGATCAATCACCGTTCATCGGAGCACATTTAATCCCATCAAGTGCAATTCTGTCATGAACTGATCTGGATGGGTGTTGCACTAGAGCGGATTAGGACTGATCTCAATCGAAAACGCCATTAGTTTAAACTTTATTCTGTTTACTACTATACATAATTTTTGAAATTGAAATCTCATTCAGATCTTTCGAAAGTGAGTTTAGTTTCCCATTCCGTTGAGAATACAGATAAACAGATAAAACCAATTATAAGTTTGGAGGTTGTCTAATGATTTGGATTTTTGAAAATCTACCAACGATAATTCACGTCTCCGCTTTCTTTTTTACATATAATGTAATCAACGAGGCAATTTACACGATACGCACGGACGACAATCAATTTTCTCTCACAATCAGTCGTTATCTTTCCTAGTCGATGAAAGGTCGTCACCTGAAAAGAAATTATTATTATTATTACTATTATTAAATTACGTGTTGCACGTCTCAAGTGGCACATTATTCGGTCAAGTGGAAAATTTCGTCAACTTTGCTCAATAATATCTATAATATAATAATAAATTAATCAGTTAATTTATCCTTCGAGTTGAATCCACTTTTTACTAATTGGTTTTATTTATTAATGTTTAAAAAAATGCCAGAGTGCTTAGTCGTTTTAATTCAAGTTTCTTCTTCTACAATCACTTCTTCTAGTGATTTTCTTTTTTCCTTAAGTAAAAACCTTTTATTTTACGTTCATCAAAGTTGGTATAAAGGTGACGTGTTTCGGTGAACTACCATTTTCAAACCTACAGAGTCCTTCATTATGATTTGTACTGACGAGAAATACACACAAGTATTTCGTTTTTTAAATTCAGCTTGCGCTTGTTACTGCCTGTATAATTGTTTATACATAGTTTATATCGGTGCTTAAAAAATTACTTTCAATTTGCCGTTTCGTTCATTTCAACCAACGAGTGAAGAATAAATAGGAGAGAGTGTCTTGTCCAAAGTGGTAACCAAACATGGCCGCTGTATGCCATGTGCACCTTTGAATATAAAACGATCAGGAAGGACAATAGATCAAGTGTTCAATTGAAAAGTTCATCAAGGAGCCTTTGAATTTTTCATAACAATCTGAAGCAGTTCTGGAATTAGATCAAAGTGAAATGTCACTTGACGTTCGCGCTAGTGTGCGCACACAGAGTACTTGCATCTTGTTTTTACCTCATATATTAATATAAGATGAACTGCGTGCGTACGTCACGTTAGGACATAAGCAAAACACAACTGTTTGACAACTGTCGTCCGTTAAACTTCAGTTGGTTCGACAAAAAAATCAAAACCTATTTGATGAAGTTTTCAAGTGAACACTCGTTATTAAATGAACATGTGTCCAGAATGGAACGAAATTGATCGAAATTACTTCTAAGTGATCTACTGATTAAAAGCGAATTCATTTCGACTGCGAAACGAATGCACCGCAGCTATCTACGTTACGCGCATGATCTTGACTTGAATCATAACCTCATTCTTCCTTTATCAATTTATACTTTTAAGTACCCTGACATTTAGACAAATTAAACGAATGGAAATACTTACCTATGGAACGTAATTTAAAAAAAAACATAAATAATTACAAACACAATCACCAATCAAAACGTCAAGAAGTAATGAATCACATGTGGAGGTTGAAAATGGCTACTTCCGTCGCACATTTCAATATAGCATTTGCAGCAACGACTCCTTCCCGATAGTTTTATTTTCAAAGATAGGCACACACAAAGCGTTTCATAAAATTCTGGAACTACCACAAACCACATAGTTCACCATTGTTTAAAGACATTGTTTAGACTTCAAAGGTCAGTTGTATTCTAAGCACTGGAGTTCTACCATTCTTACATTACACTTGCTGCGCCACTGATCAACGAAAAATACAAGAACTAACCTAAAAGCCATTAACTTTTTAACCGAAGTCTACTATAACATGTCAATGTATCGTTTGTATGTATGTACTACCAATCACAGTTGCTACATAAACACATTACATAAGTTCATTCTAAACTCAGATACAAACATAAAATCCGGCAATTATTTTATGACAACGGATGTCAAGATGTCAACAAACCGCCGTATTGCAAGGTAGTGACTTTCGTCAAATGTAACTGCAGTCTCCCACTGTTGTAGGTTCCCTCCTGTTAATTCTTAACTCGTTGATTTCAACATTATCCCACTTCGTAGGTTCCCTCCTGTTAATTCTTAACTCGTTGATTTCAACATTTCGCCATCTCTCGTTGGGTATTTAAAAAAAGCAGTTTCCTGTAATTGTTCTTTCTTATTTCTTCATTTATAAAAGGCATTTTTAAATATAATTTCACAAAAGCTTGTCAAATTTGAAAGCTTTTAAAATTGTTAAATGTCATCCGTGAAGTCGTATTTAAACAATATCATTTTGAGAAAGGACAATTACAGGAAACTGTTTTTCTCTACTATTTTTTGCTCTTTACTGTACTCCTATAACTCCTATGTTAATTTTAAAAAATATAATATTATATATACATACATATGATAATTCTTCCAAATCTGCTGTTTTCTTCTTAGGTTTTGAAGGAATTGTTTGGGTGACGACATTTGCAATTTAAAAGTCAACTTTTCATTTCAATTCAATTGTTTCAATGTTCAACGCCATCTGTGAAGTATTAAAAAAATCAGTCACTAATAATTAATTAATAATAAATAATTAATTGTCCTTACCAAGTTTTAGGTCAGTGCGTTGCATGAGATTATTGTAGTTTAAAAAGTCAACTTTTCGTGTCGATTATTAAAAAAAAACTGCCTCTAACCCAGTGCCATCTGTTGAATAAACGAATCACTTAATAATTATTAATTTTTTCAACTCTGTTCGCTTTCTCTCTGGATTTAGAGAAAATATTTAGATCAGGACGATGTATGAGATTGTGTGCTTAAAAAGTCAACTTTTTTTTCAATTTCTCTGTGGGTCAACGCCATCTGTTGAACATTTATCAATTGGGAATTTTTTCGACTCTGTCTTTTTCCCTGAATCTTGGAGAAAATATGTATGTAGATCGAGACGATGCGTTTCCAGTTTGAACTGTCAGCTTCTTATTTTTAATTATCTCAGTTTTTCCTGTGCCAACCCCATCTGTCGAATAAGACATCAGTTATTGTTCATTGGTTCACTGTCCGAATTTTGGGAGAAAATTTTTAGATCAGGACGAAATACGAGTATGAGATTATGCTTCAAGTTAAAATTCACTTTAATTATTTCAAGGTTCTTAAAGTTCCTAGATGGATAAAGTACCCCAGTTACCGCCATTTTAAATCAAAATAAGCGCGCCAAATTTGAAACCACATCACCTGTAGGGTTCAGTTTTAAATTTACGCATTTAGTTTGACTCAAAATGGCGGTGTTTGCGGTACTTTATTTATCTAGGGAATATAAATGCTCTCTGCACTCAACGCCATCTGTTGTATGAAAAATCTGTTGTTAGTTGATACTTTTTTCACTACGTTTTGCATTTTCTCCAGGTTTTGGGGAAGATATTCAAATCAGGACGATGTACAAGACAGGTTACGTTTCCAGTTTGAAAAGTCAACTTTCTATTTCGATTAGGTTCAGAATTCTCCGTGGCGCGACGCCATCTGTTGAATAAAAAGTCTATTATTAAGCATTAATTGGTAATGTTCTCCACTCTGTCGATTTTTTGTCCGGATTTTCGCTATTTAAATCAAGAAGATGCAAGAGATTACTTTTCCAGTTTAAAAAATCGACTTTCATTTCGATTTACTTCAAACAGCTTTGCCACTCAACGCCACCTATTGAATAAAAAAACAATTAATTGATAGTTCGTCTACTATGCTGGCTTTTTTCTCTTCGGATTTAAGAGAAAGATGTTTAAATCGGGATTTTGTATGAGATTACGTTTCCAGATCAAAACGCCAACTTTTGTTTCGCTTTTCAATTTCCTCTGTGACTCAACGCCATCTATTGAATAAAAAATCAAATATTAATTGGTAATTTTTCCGCTCTGTTTTTCTTATGCGTTTCTTTTTGGATTTTAGAGAAATTTTTTAGGTCAGGATGGTATACAAGACTATACACGTTTGCAGTTTAAAAAGTCAACATTTTATTTCAATTATTTCAATTGTTTTTGTGAGAACGCCACCTGTTGAGTAAGAAATCAATTATTAATTGATGATTTGTCTACTCTGCCGGCATTTTTCTCCCCGGATTTAAGAGAAAGACGTTTAAATCGGGACTGTGTATGAGATTACGTTTCCAGATCAAAACGCCAACTTTTGTTTCGCTTTTCAATTTTCTCTGTGACTCAACGCCATCTGTTGAAGAAAAAAACAAATATTAATTGGTAATTTTTACCGCTCTGTTTTTCTTATGGGTTTCTTTTTGGATTTTAGAGAAATTTTTTAGGTCAGGATGGTATACGAGACTATACACGTTTGCAGTTTAAAAAGTCAACATTTTATTTCAATTATTTCAATTGTTTTTGTGAGAACGCCACCTGTCGAGTAAGAAATCAATTATTAATTGATAATTTGTCTACTCTGCCGGCTTTTTTCTCCCCGGATTTAAGAGAAAGACGTTTAAATCGGGACTGTGTATGAGATTACGTTTCCAGATCAAGAAGTCAACTTTTGTTTCGATTCTCAATCTTCCTTGTGACTCAACGCCATCTGTTGATGAAAAAAATCGATTATTTTCCAATTCTGTCGTCTTTCTTTGAATTTTACAGAAAATCATCAGATTTGCAATTAAAAAGTCAACTTTCTGTTTCAATTACGTATATCGATATTCTCTGTCAGTCAACGCCATCTGTTGAATGAAAAATGAAATATTAATTGGTACTTTTCCGCTCTGGTCTTTGAAAGAGAAACCAATTATTAATCAGTAATTTTTCCCATCCTGTTGGCTTTTCCTTCGGATTTTGGCGAAAATATTTTGAAAAAGGCGACATTTGAGATTACCAGCTTAAAAAGTCAATTTTCTATTTCAATTTTCAATATTCTCTGCGATGCAGCGACATCTGTTGGATGTAAAATCTATTACTAATCGAGAATTTTTTGCCGAATTTTCGAAGAAATGTTCAAATCAAGACGATGTATGCGTTTGCAGTTTAGAAAGCCATTTTTCTTTGTTTCAACTACATAGTTTCAATTTCTTGCGGCGACAACGCCATCTGTTGAATAAGAAATCAGCTATTAATTAATAAAGTTTCTAACTTTCTAGTTTATTTTCTGGATTTTAGATATTGGCTGTTTTATTTATCTATTTATTTATCATTGGTCGACTGCATCAGTCTTAAGAAAAATAGAACCTGTAAATTTCTTGCATTTATTTATATTTGAATTGTCAGCGACATTCATTCAACTCTTTGTATAATCCAAAATTATAAACAAAAAATGTTTAAGCAAATTTTATCGATACAATAGGATCGCATACATAGATTGCAATATTGTAACAACCCTGTTCTGTGCTCGATATTGTTACGACTTTATAAATCTCTCTTGGTTTTATTTACCCTATAGAGTCTTAACAAACCTCAAAACATAATTTTGACAAAAAAAAATCTCAACGTCTTTAGAACCATCAAAAAGCTGGAGGCTCTCTTTATTCCCGATCTTTTTCCAGTACCATCATCATGGGCAAACTCCATCGCACCACTTTAGGTCTCCTAAGCATTTTGCTGGCTTGCCTCAAGCTCAACACTGCAAATCCCGTAATAACCGCGTTCGAAGATGAAACACCCGAAAGCCTCTACAGAATTCCAACCGCCGTCGTTCCAAGTCGCTACGACCTCTTCCTCAGCGTGGACACCAACTTCGGCGAGACGCTGGAGTTCAAGGGCAACGTCGACATCCAGCTGCAAACCGCCGAAAACGGCGTCACCAAAATCCGCTTGCACTCGTCTTACATCGACTACGAGAACGCCCAAATCACGATCACCGCGCCGGGAAGTGCGACCAACCTGTACGGTTCTCACGAGCTAACTCAAGATTACGAACTCATGGACATCGAACTCACTCAGGCGTTGGCGGCTAACGTCGTTTACACCCTCAGCGTTCACAATTACGTGGGGAAGCTCCACGAGGACATGAGCGGCTTTTACATCAGCTCGTACACGGACAACGACGGCAACGTGGAGTAAAGACCCAAAGCGCTGGGCGCCAAAAATATACTACGTTCAAATCGGGATGTTTTCAGGTACATAGCGACGACGCAGTTCGAGTCCACGGCAGCCAGGAGGGCCTTCCCCAGTTTCGACGAGCCCAGATTTAAGGCGGTCTTCAAGGTTACCATCGAACGGCCCGTAGGGTTTAACAGCCTGTCGAACACCAATAAACAACAAACTGGAGGAGCGGGGTGAGAATTTTTCTTCTTTTTTTTTTATTACGAAATTTCGGGCCGATATCATCGACAGTTATTGCGAAAGATTAGATCGATGGGTGTTACGTGAGCGCAATCAGTATGATTTATTGTTTTCATGAAGCTGATACGCACTTCGATTTATCTCCGGTCCGGGATCTTTTGCTACGACGACGAAATATATGGGTGTCCTGAAAGACAGGCATATTGCTCGAGTTAGCCAGTGATTGGCCACAGTCCCCAACATTAATGGGCGTGGCTTAATTACTTACTTCTAAATATGCAGTGGTAGGCGGGGCAAAATATAAAACCACGCGGCTAACACAACGGCAATTGGATGAAACTTCTACCACCGAAATAACTGTTGCTTAGTACAGTAATTGGCCACGGTTTTATAAGCCACATCTCCCAACTTTAATGGGCGTGGCTCAATTACCGCGTCCGTTTTGTTTCTTCTAAAAATGCAGCGGTAGGCGGGGCAGAATATAAAACCACACAGCTAAGACAACTGCAATTGGGTGAAACTTCTACCACCGAAATAACAAATTGTTGCCAAGTACAATCAATTATTTGGACTTAACATAGCAGAGAACCAATCAAAGTGGTTAGTTTGAGTGAAAAGCGTTCTACTTCCTGTTTTGTTAAACTTACCAATCGGAACATCTCTTGTCAAGTCCAGCTTAAACGTCTGATCTATTTCGGGTCGATCGACCCATATGGAATCCCCCTTGCAATATGGCATATCCTTACTGTTTCCGTTTAGAAAGAAAGCGCCTCTCGAGACGTGCTACCCTTTTCAGCGTGTCCACCTGGGAGCTTGTCCAAATAGGTCTCGAGAGTGATTTAAGTTGCATACTCTCCAGGCGTTCTTACGCGTCAGGAATTCTTCATCGATACTTTTTACTGTATCCAAATGGTCACTTATCTGAAGGAGAGTCAATATTTTGACTAGCGGCTTTCCGCTTCAACCCCTTATCGCTTGAGGCTGTTTACGTTAAAAATGAAAGTTTCAGATTCTTTTGTGAGTACGGCTAAAGGCGATTCTTACTTAAATTTAGTGATTTAGAAGACGATCTTCTCGTTTCGAGCCAATTAGAATCCTTCGCTCCCTACAGTAAGGATCAAACCTATCGCCCGAAGGAGATCCGCCCATTTCAAACCAATATGGAAGATCCCAACCAAATCTTTACTAGTTGCCACTCGAAGTAATACCCGACCTAAGTCCATAGCTCACCAATGGAAGAAGCAAATTGTCATCTCTACTTTGAAGAGGAGAGGAAAGGAATATCTACTTGTTGCCACATCAAGAGTCAATCCTATCTAAATCCTTTCGAGGTGTTCAATTCAATCGCTTGAAAGGTATCGAATCAAATGGAACTTCCCACGCCCCGCAACTTGGAATATCCAAGCCAAATCTTTACCAGCCTCGCAAGGTAATGCCCGAGCTATGTCAGTAGTTCACCAATTGAAATAGCTAACCAATAATCACTACTTTGAGGAAAGGGATCTACTTGTTTTAAGCCAACTAGTATCGCTCGCTCAATTCCCGTAGCTTACGTACAGCTGTTCCAATCACCTATTTCAATTCGCCTTGTAGCGACCACAGCGCCACCTGCGGCACATCTCTATACTACTGCCACGCACCAAGCTCTAACACCCTTCCACACCACACTCACCCCTCTAGAAGATGGCTGCCGGGGCTATATAAACTCGTGCGGAGCAGCACGAAAATCATTCTGCCCAAAGCCAGCTGCAAAGTTGGAACCTCCTAACCAAAGCCGGCCGTAAGGTCGGAAACTCCTCGCCCAAAACTAGCCGCAAGGTCGGAAACTCCACGCCCAAAGCCAGCCGCAAGGTCGGAAACTCCTCGCGTCCACCGTGCACATAACCACCAGGCGTTCTGACATATTAATGTACTTGTACTATTTTTATTAATAATAAAGACATTCTCTTTGTGTTTGTGACGATCGGTTGTTTGGCTAAAGAATACGACAACCCCCAAAGCCTATTTCAAGCCAAATGGCACCCTTCACTCTTTGAAATATGGAATATCGCTACTTTGAGGAATTTGAAGAGGAAAGGGATCTCTCAGGTTTGGGCCATATAGAATCCCTCGCTTCTTACAGCAAAAGTTCTTATCCAAATCGTTCCTGGCCGTACAAACCAACCCCCAAAACAAATCGTCCTAAAGGTCTTCGCTTTTTCAAATATGGAATATTGCTACTTTGAGGAATTGGGAGGAACGAGACCTACCTGTTTTGAGCCAAATCGCTCCTCACAGCAAGGTTTGATTCCATCCAAGTCCTTCTTAGTCACGTAACCCAATGCCTGACGTACGTCCGTAGCTCACGCATCGCCGTTCCGAGTAGTTTAGCTCGATTGCATCCCTAACGCACCTGTTCTGCGCTAATCTTATCCAAATTTTCGTTAACCATACAAGACTTGATGCCTTAATCACCAATACAAGTAGAAATGGTCACCCCGAACCCAAGCTGAGCCTGAGCACCGCTGCTTCGTCTCAATCGCCAAAAAGAAAACCTAGTGTTTCGAGCCAAGCTGGATGCCTCAGCCCCCAAAGTAAGAGAGATAATCTTATATTTACCGACCACGCAAAGCTAACGCCCAACACCAATTGGGGTGGTAGCTCCGAAAAGTTCAAGTCTACCACGCGAAAGGCGTCCGCTCGTTTTAAACCAAACGGACCCCTAAGCAGTTCGACCTTCGACCTAATTCCCTATAGGTTCAGATCCCCCCAAATTCATGAGCTATCTCAGATCGGGTGGCCTCATCAAATCCAGATGGTTGGTCTTAGTAGGATGACATACCCCAAAATTGCACAAACGGTGCAAGATGGACCCTCACGCAATCGCCCAACATTACCGAAACGTTCGGGTTATTTTATTACTAGATTAGGACCATACAAGCCAAGCTCTAGTAAACAACGTAAATTGGGGGGCGGGGGGCATCAGAGTCAAAAGGATTCTGTGAGACGTCGATTTGAGCCACAAGTCTGATCGCTCTCCCTTCCCATCACCATCACCATCATGTAACTAAATCACCTACACCAAACTTGTATCTAGTCCTGAAATTCGAAATGACTTGGAAAATCTTTGCAGTTCCAGTCCAGGTTTGGCAGTGGACACGTTCCTCGACACCCCCAAAATGTCCACTTACCTCCTCGCCTTCATCGTCTCCAAATTCCAATCCTACCAAGGAAGCAACTCGACTTACGGCGTGTGGTCGCGACCCGAAGCCTTGCCCACCGCCGAATACAGCTTCCTCATAGGCCCCCCGTTGCTACGGGGCCTTGAAAATTACGTCGGCCTGCAATACCTGGATACCCAAATCGGAAAAATGGATCAAGTTGCCATACCGGACTTCGCCGCCGGCGCCATGGAGAACTGGGGACTCGTTACTTACAGGTAAGATCAACCTGATCGTAATCCAGCCACTTATTATACTCGTTTAGGGAGACCGCGCTGCTTTGGGATAGCGAAGAGTCGACGGCCATCAACAAGCAAAGGGTTGCCACTGTGATCGCGCACGAGTTCACTCACATGTGGTTCGGAAACCTGGTCACCATGGACTGGTGGGCGTACACTTGGCTAAACGAGGGCTTCGCCAGGTACTTCCAGTACTTCATAACCGCAGAGGTACCGTCACCCCCCTTGACTTAACCGAGTGTACCGGCGAAATTTACAGGTGGAAACCGGCTGGGAACTCGACAAGCAATTCGTCATCGAGCAACAGCAGGCGATATTTGCGTCGGACGCCTTAACCGGGGCTGCCGCCCTGAGCTCCGACGCTCTAACCCCGTCGGAGATCAGCGACAAATTCTCTTCTATATCCTACAATAAAGGGGCGTCGGTTATTCGCATGATGAGGAACTTCATCGGTGAAGAGGGTTTCAAAGCGGGACTTCAAGATTACCTGAGGGAAAAGTAAGTACGAGGTAGAATCACTCGGGGGGGCTTCAATAAAATACTTCCAGGTCTTTCGCTAACGCGGTTCCTAGCGACCTGTGGGATGCCCTGGGGCCTCGCGTACCCGACGGGAGTCTTCCCGCGGGGCTCTCCATCGCTGATGTGATGACGCCATGGACGGTTCAAGCCGGCTATCCAGTGGTGACGGTTTCCTTGAGGGACGGCGCGGCGGTCCTCACTCAAGTAACTCGACCAATCCCCCCTCTTCACTTCAGCTTAGCTAACTTGGTTTTTGCAGGAGAGATTTTTGTTGGACGAGAACCAAGAAGGCGAAGAGAAGTGGTACGTCCCGATTAGCTACACCATATCCCACGAGCCGGATTTCGAAAACACGGACCCCGAGTACTGGTTGCTCCCCAATGAAGAACTGGTGATCCCCGACGTTCTGCACGGGGGGACTGGCTGGGTGGTAGTCAACGTGAAGGAATCGGGTTACTACCGCGTCAACTACAACGACGAGTTGTGGGACGAGTTGAGCGCCGCCTTGAACGGCGAAAGCTACGCCACCATCGACGTTTTAAACCGGGCCCAGATCGTCGACGACTCCATGAACTTGGCCCGGGCCAACATCATCTCGTACAACCGCGCCTTGGAAGTCACGTCCTTCCTGAGCCAAGAAACTGAGTACTACCCGTGGTACTCGGGATTCAACGCTTTCACTTTCCTGCGGAGACGCCTCAGCCCCCTCAGCAACGCGGGGTTGTACCTCAAGGTTTGCGCGCCCCAACGAAATTTACGCGTAAGTTAACTCTGTTTTGGTTCTTGCAGAGCCACTTGCAAACCTTGATGAAGACGCTTTACGAGTCGATCAACATTAATATTCCGAACGATGCAACGCACATCGACATCTTGAAGACGGCGTTGGCTCTTCAATGGGCTTGTGATTTGGAGGACCCTGAGTGCATCGATCAAGCCTCGCAACTATTCGACCAATATAAAAACGATGTGGCTAAGTAAGTGTTACCTCCCCCAAATTGTACCCAAGGATCTTTCTTTTACCCGATTTGGGATTTTCCTCCCGCTCCCTCTACTCAAAGACCAATAACATCTCAGCAAAGCCAAGGGGGGGTTGTTTTGTCTAGTACCAAGCTTGGGTCACACTTCAACCTTTTTTTTCTTCGTAGTACCAGGATAAACCCCAACATTAAGAGCGTGGTCTACTGCACAGGGGTACGCTTCGCAACTTCGAGGGAAAATTGGGACTTCCTGTGGAACCAATTCACCCAGACGAATTTGGCAACGGAACAGGCCCTCATCATAACGGCATTGGGTTGCACTAGGGACCCGGAAATAGCCAGCGAGTAAGAGAACCTCAACGTAAATAGCAAGCGCAAGCCCAAACCCCTTTTTTTGCCCAGGTATCTGCTGAAATCCATCACCCCCGGCTCGGGTATAAGAAGACAGGACGCCAACAGCGTGTTCTCGGCGGTCCTTTCCGGAAACCCGGAGGGTATTAACATCGCCTTCTCTTTCTTGAAGGACAACGTCGTCGCAGTTTCTGAAAAGTAAGTGCCTCACAGCATGTTCGGTGGAGGACTGTCGATGAAAAACTTTTGCTTTTAGTTACGGGGGTATGAACGCCCTAAGTAGTGTTCTTAACGGAGTTGCAGACCGAATTACCACCGAAGGGCAATTGGCCGATGTAAGTAAACGGGGGGGATTAGCAACGTGAGCATGAAAATTTGATCAAATTTCAGCTTCGAACTTTCGTAAACGACAACGAGGAATTCCTCGCTGATGCCGTCCATCAAGCGCGCAGCGCCATCGAAAACGCAGAAGCGAACATCCGCTGGGTCCAAGCCAACGAAGAGGAGCTCACGGGATGGCTCAGTGAGAGGTACAGTGATGGGGCGGCGTCGCTCACCTTGAGCCTATCAACCCTAATTGCCCTGGCGGCGGCCATCTTACTAAACCTACGCCATTAATCAACCGTAAAAATTTTGTCCGTAATTTTATTTAGTTGAGTATGTATAGATATAAATTAAGTCTCCTAATCTAAAGAGTTAAGAAAAATTAAATATTTATTAAGAGAAAACGTTTCTTTTTAAGTAATTCATTGTCCCCCAGAACTTTGGGCAAGTGCTAACTCTGCGCCGCGTTGAAGTCGTCCAACCACCTGACCACTTCGTCGAAATGCTTGGTCCTCCAATCAAGGTTGACCTGCTCGCGCTCAAAGTACTGTTGTATCGTCCTAGACGCGAAAGCCAAATCCTCGCCTTTGCTTGCGACGAAAGCCTTCACCTGAAACCCCAAAACACTTTCATTCAGTCACGTTAAGTCAAGTTTACTTACGTCATTGAGCTCTTGCTCAGTGGGATATGATATAAGGCTTGACTCAAACACCCCAGCCAACAGCATCTGGGAAGAGCCTATACTGCAACAGATGACAACACCTAGGTACTAGGTTGAGCAACGGGAAAAACCAAACTCACTACTTCTTAATTTTCTCCCAGCGAGTGGTCATGAACCTGTACGTCAATTGCTGGCCGATGATGCTGGTGGAGACCGTCCTGAAAACCCTCTCGACGTCCTGCTTGCGTATGCCAGAACCTTCCGTGACGGCCATCTCCAAATACCTCATTAGAATCCAGGATTCCGCGGAACACCCCAGCGACGTCATGATCGAATCCTTTTCCGATCCGACATCGGTGCTCAAGTACCTCTCCCAGGCGAAGTCCCACTCTTCCTGCCCGCCCACTTTGATCGCGTAGCAATACACGAGGTTCCTTAGGCTCGGCGCAATTCTGCACGCACACACAAACCTTGATCTAACCTAACCGAAACCATAACAGCGCCTGGACTTGTTTACTTACGGGTTATTCCTGTCGGGATCGGGGGAGTTCATCCACTCGTGAAACTGCTTCACGGAATTTAAGATGCAGTCGCGATACCCCATCATGCAAGCCCTCCACAGCACGTAGCTACGCGTGTATATCTTCAGGGTCGAATCACGGGGGTCTTCGTTGAAGCCAACGTCGCGGTATAGTCCTTGGATTAAGTACAAGACGTATTTCTAAAACCAAAACAGAAACTATTTAGTTTGGGTTGGGGGCCAAACCCAAACCCAAACCACGTACCTTGAACTTGTCAAACTGCCCACTCCTGAGGAAGATTTCGTATAGAAAATCGAGCTCTTCGAAAGCCGTCTTCCAAGGAACGTACTCCCTTTCATGCACCAGGTACTTGGTGAGGTTCAAGGCTACGCCGTAGTCCAGGTAATTCGACTCGGCGAGGTTTAAAGCGTCGTCCAGTAACTGGGCCCGGTTTTTCGGGTCGAAACTCTTAAACCCGTCTTTACTGTTCAGCGCCTCGGTGAGCATCCGCCAGTTCCTCTCGTCGTAATTCACCCGGTAGTACCCGGTTTGGTTGACGTTCACGAGTAACCATTCGTCGTCGTCGGCGAACGACATTCGCGACATTTCGGGCTCGGCCTTCAGCCAAACTTTGTCGTAGGAGCGGCCGTTCTTCGTGGTGTACATGATCGGGATCCACCATAGAGGAGTTTCGGTCGAATTCCGTCGCCCTCCTACGACGAACCGTTCTTGCTGGAAGTAGAAACCTCCGCCGCCGTATTCCCTGGTGACCGTCACCAAGGGAAACCCGGTTTGTAAAGTCCACGTGTCCATAATTACTTTTACGCTCATGTCCTTTGCGAATATGCCATCGGCGTGGGCTTGGTTGGTAAGAGCCGACCAAAGGTCGTCCTGATCAGCATTGGAGTATTTCCTGCAAGTGTTAATTGTCGAAAATCTAAACATTTTCCAAGCGATAAGAGGCGGCGCGGCGCGGGGAAATAGCCCTCCTTAAGATAAGTGACCAGTAAGATAGGTATGGTAAAGTAAATAATCATGTGGATAAAGATAACAACTAACTGGCGCTCACGGCCTATTTGGACAAGCCCCCAGGGGAAAACGCTGAAGAGGGAAGTACGTCTCGAGGATGACGGGGCTTCTTGCTTTTCAAATTTAAACCGTCGCGGTTTCCGGAGGAGTTCAAAAAAACCGAACAGTTTTCGCGATCGATCATGTTATTTTTATAGAATGTTCGCCGAACCCTTTTTCCGTACGGTTGTGGTACTCCCTTTTTTTTCCTTCTGTGGGCGTCCTCGAACCATAAACGAAATAATCTCATGCCGGCGAAATATTTGTGTTTAGTCTGTAAAGCGCATGCCAGAATGTTACAAGAACAGCTCGTGAAATGTAAGCTTTGCCGAACTATTGCAGCACTAGCGGGCGAGGGTTGCAAATAATTACTAGCTTTCAGTTCATCCTCTACCTTGGCGAAAGTGTAATTGCGTCGCAGTTTAACCTTTGAAACACGAACTGTCCCATAAACGACGCTTAGGACGACACTTTTCTTTTGTAACGAGACTGTTCCGTGTTGAAAATGGGATCTATTAAAGGCTTGTCATTGGTCAATGGACCTCTCCCCGACCCGCGAGCCGTTCATGTCGCACGCCGACTCGCAAGGCGTTCACGACGCACGCCGACCCGATTGAGATTTCGTCACTCGCCAGTCTCGTGACCGCCCGCTTTGCAAACAGACCGCATTGAGAATTATTCTCGCTTCTGTGTAAATTTTTCATTAAACGGTGTTTGTTTTACAGTGAAAAAGTAAACGGATATTGTTACGTGTGGGAATTTTCTAAAAACCACGAGGGGTTTTTTTCTGTGTTCCGCGAATAAAAAACATAAAAAGTATTTAAATGCGAACTTGTGTAATTGAGGGCAGCTTACGACCGTGTTGAAATGTAAACACAATAAGGAGGTAACTAACAGGTAACGTACAGATTCATATTTCATAATAAAAACATCAGCGGAATTTATTACAAACGGGGCCACGCGCTTATACGTGCGTATACGAATGGCGCAAACGGACACAAAGCAGATGACGAAAAATGTAACGCGCGACTAGGCAAAAAACGTGTATTTCAAGTGCAGGCCAAAATTGGGAAGCCAGTCGTTTCCACCAGACCGACGCTGTTCCAACCCGATCACCCATAGGCTGAGCAAAGGACGTGTCGTGCTCCAGCCAAGGAACATTGTCACTGAGACCGACCTTGACCCACCACGTCAGTTGCGGACCGGCTTCGAACTTCGCCAGTCTTCCCCGGCTAAGGAAACGTCGCCGTCGCCCGCTGTTCCGTCTTGGACGAATCAACAACCCCAGTCGCCGCGAACGACCCAGGACCGCACCCCCCAATTTTTAACGGACAAAACCACCCTCAATTAAATTAGTTATTTAAATAAAGAGGTATTAATAATTTTTTAAATCATTGTTTTTAAAGCTCTACCCTCTGATAAACCTACGCACCCCATTCAACCCCGCAAGGCTAAGGACACACCGTCGCGACATAGTGGAGACATGGTGAAGGCCCTTAGCGTGACAATATATTGATTGTAATTGTTGGCGGCGAGTAATAGACCTTCCAGGCCTATACAAGCTTGTCCGTCGAATTTGCGGCAGGTATGTTTTTAGAGACACGTTGTGTTGGTTTTTCTCCCCCTCCCCCATTTATTCCGAATGTTTCACCGGAGTTCCGCTAACTGGGAGCTGCTTCTTCGTGGTGTCCTTGCTGAAAAAATTGAGGGCGTGTTACGGTCGATTTTACGCATTAACCCGTTCGTTTACTTGGCTACTGTCTCGCAGTTATTTCGCCGACCTTAGAGCTCATTATTTGGTCTACCTACTAAACGGCCTCTGTCGTTGTGTGCTTTCTGTTGACCAGTTTGGCGCGGATTTGAATTTGGCGCCGTGCGGTCGTTTCCGTGTTGGGACTTTTTCCGGAAACGGTTTGACTCCATCGAGGTCCGGCGCACTTGAATTTTTGCATTCGAGGTGTCGCAAGCAAATGTGAGCGACGTGTTTGGTTCACGCGTGTTGATCCCTTGAGAAATTCTGCGGTTTTGGTTTGGAAATTTTGCTGTACCGCGCCCGTGTTGGGATTTTGGGAATTTACTTAAGACGCTGTGAAGACTGGGAGGTTTTACAACCTTATTTTCCGACGCCTCTTTTTTGGCGGATCTGCTTGGTTCAACGGTCGCTTGCACGTTTCATTACCATGCGGTTTCGCTCTCGTGAGGGAATCTTTTGGAGCACCGAACGCGATTTTTTATAACTCTCATCGCTCCCCCCTGGTTGCGTTTCGCCGGTGGAAAACACCTACAGCCTCGAGAGATTGTTGGGCGAGCCATCTGTTCCCCCCAGGACGCTGAGGTCAAAACGAAGACGACGAACTCGGAAGGTTCATGGTATTGTACCCTATTTAAGTTCCATCACCTCCGGGGCGCTAATCTTTTCGCTTTTGTTCGTAAGTTATACGGTATTACTCCATTTCTTGTCGGAGTTCTTAGTTTGGTCACACACTAATCGTTGCGTTTAATTACGCGTTGTGTTATTTGTTTTATTTGTGCGGACGGTTTTCGTTATAACAATTCCGGGTTATTCCGGCAATTAATATTTCAATTTATTATTGTGATTTATTCATATTGTACGAGACTGCTCTTCAATCATTCTGTGAACGGAAATTCAATTTGCGCATTAAGCTCTGTTGTTAATTTTTTTTCTTGTATATCTCTAAGATATGAAAGTGTGTTGCGGCCTTACGCCTGTTGTAATATTTTTCACGCCGTAATCTTACTTTCTCTCACACTTGTTCCTTGTCGGGACACTCTTATTGTCCAATTTTTTACTTCGATTAAAGTTTATTTAGAATTGGCGGACGTATTTTTTGGATTTCTTTCTTTGCGTACCGAATGTAATTGGGGATTACCTCTCCTCCCCTCGGAATGGATTACTTAGACGCTGAATCGACTGGTAAGAGATTCCTTTGGTTGCAAGCTGTTGCGAGCGTCAACAGGTGGCGCCCTTTTAGATCTGTGCAAAACTGCCCGCCCACCGCCTTCTCCACTGACTCGGGATTTTGGTCGCAGCATCATCCGCAGACATCGGGCGATCCAGCTAGGTGCTAGTTAAGTTAATAATTTTGTAACGAACAAACGGATCCGATTGTTTCGCATTTTGACGTTTTATGTCACTCGATTCTTGACGTTCTGCATTGTCAGATTAACCGACTGCGCTTTGATTGCATTTGGTTTTCATTTACTTAACAAATCTCTGCGTGGAACTTAGTTCACCCGTTTCAAGACATAAATAAAAACTAGTGTGCGTTACTGGTGGTTTTTTTATTTCATTTCATGTAAATTCAAACCTTCGCATTGGGATTACGTATTACCCAGTCCGTCTCCACGAGTTAGCCGGTCGTGAGATGAACTTAATTTGCACATTTCAAGATTTTGTAACCAGGTAGGTCACAACGCCTTAAGATAGGCAACACATTAATCAACTGACTTGCATTTTTTCCTTAGTAAAAAGATTTATGATAAAATATTTCTAAGGTACAATGGGTTGCCTAATTTTAAGGCGTTACGAATTAAAATGGGCACGCTGCAAGCTGCATTCACAATTTTTTCCCGTCGATTTTTTTACTTTTTAAATATTTTGTTTTGCACAATATGCGTTCTGCCTTTTATACCCTTATTTTGTGGCGGGGATTAGTCAACTCTGTATCATTGGTCTGTTTGCTTGCTCGAATTAGCGTTGAGCAAAGTTGCGTCCTATTTGTCAGAGGGCAGTCCTTTTGTGTTTGTTGGCCAATCAGAAACCAAGCGGTTGCGCTTTGAATCGTTAAGGGGCGGCGTTAACTTTGTTTATTTTGATGGTTGTCATCGTGGCCCTGTTACGTGGATGTCAACGTGACGTTTCGCCCGTATCTGACATTTAGATATTGCTTAACGTTTGTCATTGTGACGTTTCTTGTCGTCTATCATCGTGACATGATTTTACTGGTCGCTAAGCAAAGTGTGAACCCCCACACTTTTATCTTTTTTTTATTATTGTCATTTTTGTTTATTCATCGTTAAAAGAGTTTATTCAAAATTAATCGCCAACCCCTTTTTCGACGTAAGTTCAGTTTCCAAAATATCGATGTGGGTGAAAGTGCGGCGTTGGGAAGAGGACCCTTTGTCTAAAAACTAACAAAAAGAAAACGTTGAGCTGCTACGTCTCATCCTCCTTAAAGGTAGGAACCATTTATACCCCCATTGTTTGGACTTTTTGCTGGTTAATATACCCGATTGTTGTCCCCAATATCGTTCTTTTATTTTGGGCATATTTTAACTCACTTTCAACAGCTTTTGAGACCAAGGACAACGCTCTCCGACAATGAAATTATAAATGAATAAATGAGGTTAGTCTTTAGCAAATGTATAAGGGTCTGGGGTGGTGGCAAGTTTAATAAATCGTACGAAACATTAAAAATCCTCATTTAAGAAACGGCCCCGCCATTTTTTTTAAAATTCCGCGGCCACAGGAACAAGGGTTAATTACGGGGGACTCTTCATCTTTCACGCCCATCGATCTTGCCTACAGGCCTACACTATGAATCAATTGCATTTACCTTTCGTTTAGGTAATTCGTTATCCCCTTCTTGAAGACTTCGGTGGTCAGAAAATCCTCCATCATCCTTATGATGGTAGCCCCTGAAAAGCCAGGGTTGATTAAGCCGCACCCAAGTTGGCTCAAGGGTTACCTTTTCCGTAGGAGATTCGATCGAAAATGTTGTTGATTTCGCTGGGATTGTCCACCTTAATCGAAATGGGGTGCGACGATTTCAGGGCGTCAAGTTGGAACACGTTTTGAAGCTCCTGCACGACGAATTGGTCCAGTATTTTCAACTCGGGGCAAGCCTGGATAGATTAAAGTAAGTGGGGGGGAGGCGGGGGTGATTACAAAACTCACCGCGTCGGCGCCGAGGTACTCCATGTAGCTGGCGAAGCCTTCGTTCAACCAGAGATCCGTCCACCACGACGGCGTCACCAAATTCCCGAACCACTGGTGCGCCATCTCATGTGCGATGACGGTGGCTATGCTTTGCAAGTCGCCGACCGAAGATACCCCCTTTTCGTACAGCAAAACCGACTCTCTGCAAATGCCCTTGTTTAGAAGGGTGGGATTAAACGGGTGGAACCTACCTGTAAGTGATGAGACCCCAATTCTCCATGGCGCCGGTCGAAAAGTCGGGGAGGGCCACCATGTCGATTTTCGGGAGGGGAAAGTCGATTTGGAAGAATTCCTCGTAGTACTTGAGCACGGTCGGGCCTACTTTCAAACCAAAGGACGCCTGGGAGATGACACTCTCCCTGGCCCAGATCGATAGGGTGTCGTTTTTGACGTAGTGCAAGTCCGACACGACGAATGCCACCAAGTAGGTCGACATGGGCACCGATTTTTGGAAGTGATCCCACACGTAGTCGTCCAATCCTACACTGAACGCAACGTACGCATCACAACGTACTTTGATGGCGTAAAACTTACATGGGCGACGAGTTTATCTTCGGCATGTTTGAGATGGTGGACATGTTCTTGGGGCGCCCCAAGGTGACCTCGAAGGTCGCTTTGAGCGCCGGCTCGTCGAAACAGGGGAACGCCTTCCTCGCATCGGTCGGTTGAAACTGGGTCGCCGCCAACCACCTAAAAAGTAACGCCATTCAAATTTTGGAAATACGCCGCCGAGCACTTTCACCAACTGACCTTTTCTGATTACGAACCGTATACGAGCTCCTGTAAAAACCTTGCATGACGTCGTTTAAAGTCCCTCGGAACTTGATTAACACGCGGTAGATACTCGTCGCTTCTAGATCGTCTTCCAGGTGGATGATGAGGAAATTCCGGGCGCTGTCGTTGCTGATTTCTTTAATGTTGAGGACCACCGAGGAGTTTTCCTCGAAGACGGCGATCGAAGCCTCGTCTATTTCAAGCTGATCCGCGTGAAGCGTGATGTTCTTGGTGGGTTCGGTTACGTTCACCTCGATGAGCACCTCCCCGCGGAACGTGAAGTTGCCCTCGAATATGAACGGGAGCAGTTGGAGCTTGTAGGAATGCGGGATTACGGATCTGGGAAGACGGGGGTTCGGCTTCTCGGCGCTCTTTGATGTCCCCGTGGTTATCTCTAGGGGGGTCGTTTCGGTGCCGCTTTCGGTTTCAGTCGAGGCGAACTCGGTTGAGAAATGCGACGCGCCGGGGGTGGTTTCGTTGCACGGAATTCTGACGATTTCTTTGACGTACCTGGGGTAGAAGTGGTGCACTAGCAAACCCGTCGCCAGTAAGAGGGCGACGAATATAATCACTATGAGTAAGGCGAGGGGTTTCGAGAGGATCACTTTGCCCTGTTTGGCGTAGGAAGTTATCGCGTCCATCACGTCGAATTTCTCGGACGCATGGGTCATAACGAAATTGAAACCTGGAAATCAAGAAAGTATAGAAGAAAATAATATAGTTTTCGGTTCGTTAAAAGCGGCGTGTGGGGGGGGGATTAAAAGATCGCAAATCATTTACGGTATGCGGGTCGTAAATGTCATGCTTGTTTATTTCACGGTTTCATTAAATGAATGGAATGGCTGTTCGGCGATCGTTGGGCGCGTTATCGAGAATTTTCCTGGCTTTACAACTCGCTGCGCGTAAACAAGAACGAGGAAAATTGTTATTTCGGAAGTGAGCGGGTCTATTCTGGTGCTTGCCCTCGTTCGTTAACGAGGGCGCACATTTTTAACATCAGAGTCAATGAGAGTCGACTATTTTTAAAAAAATTTGTGAAACGATGTTTTGACCAAATTATTACCAGCGCTCACAAATACAACGGTCTTAACTTTTGCGATGTTGACTGCGAAAACTGTATTTGCAACTTTGCATACATACTGTAATAACTACGTCATGGATTAGAGGAAAAATACAAAAAGAATTTAAATTTTCGTGGTATAAAAGAGATCGAAAATCGTATCCAAAATCACTGGCTGTATTCCACAGCTGTATCTAATAAAGTTTTATTGTCTTACGTCTCAGAGTGCGACCTTTACACCTTAGAAAGCGGATATCCCTCAAGAGTTACCAAGAAATCCCTTTTCAAGATAGAAAATCCCTAAAATTTGTTATCGGTCCGCCCGATCGTCGATCGATTCCTCAACGATAGATTGCAGGTAAAATGAAGCGATTTACATCGTCGGAAGAAATCGATAAATAAGTTTAAGCGATTTCTAGTAGACTGTTCTACGGCGATTTTCGAATAATCCCAACAATTTAAACACAGTGGTCCGTATTATCCTCTGATTAAGTTAACAAAATAATAATTGTCTTTATTAACTCGTCTGACAATAAAACAGAAAGAAATAAACCAGAAAAATATTCCAAGGCGAAGTCCAACACCTGCTGCTCTACTTAACCTAGTTTCTACGCAATCAAAGTAAAAAAAAATAACTAAACAACCAATGAGTCATTTAAAATTTCGAAATTCATAACGCGCACAGCGCCATCTAGTGCATCTTCTAATGAAATTATATCTTTGGACTTAGTACTTTTTATGTACCTACTTTGATTTGGTTTTTGTTCAAACTTCCTATCTTATTTTGTTTCAAAGTTAATTAACGCGGAGGAGAAACGACTCTAGATAAGTTTCTTGGCGTCAGTGCTGCCAGATGCGATGCGTTCTTTTTCCCTAAAATTCTCACTAAAAATTCCCTATATTTCCCTAGACTTTCTTCTCTCTCCTCTGTTAAATTTCTTGATAACTAGAAAAACTAACTGCGTAGGTAAATGAATACATTCGAATTTTGCAATTTTGTATTAACAAAGCCATTGAACCCTGCACAATTATCTAAACTAATAAATCTGTACTAATGGAAAAAAAGAATACTTAAGGCACCAATTAATTAAGAACAAATTAGGTATTATTAATTACGTACTTACCAGAGCTGTGACACAAGCAATATTTCAATGGTTTGCAGCTAGAAGTTTAATTGTCCTAGTCACTCCCAGAGGGCAACAAAATCGATCATCGATATCAGCTGTACAGAAAACTTTCGCGTGCAACGAATGGAAATACTGTGGGAATACACATTTATAAGCGGTAATTTTAAACAAAATTTATATGAAATGTTATATTAAAATTTTATTTTCAAAGAAGAAAGATATTTGAAAGTTGAATAATAATATTTTAGACGTCAGTACTCGGATTTCCCTAGATTTGAGACAAAATAATAAATATCTCCCTTTTTCCCTGCTGTGTTACATATATCCCTAGATCTAGGGAAATTTCCCCAGACCTGGCAGCAGTGCTTGGCGTTATCTCAAAAATAAACGAGGACTGTTAAAAAAACTGACGTCATCGAATGTAGAATTAAAATTCCTTTGAAATGACACGTCACCGAAGTCAACTTGCCGTTTAAAATTTTGAAGTCCATGACGCGCAGGGCGCCATCTAGCTTGCCATTTAAATTTGATGCGCACACCGCCATCTGGCGGATATTCTACAGTAGTTACATCTAAAAAATTAGTATTGTTACATTCCGTGAAGTAAATTCTATTTTTTACAGTCAATAAATAAATACCGTACCGCAGTTCATATGCTTAATGTGTAAGACAAAGAAACCACGTTTTTGCAACTAAAATGGCCGACTTTTCTAGTGATTTTCTTTCCGGCAAGTTTAATCAAACTGTCAAATAAAAGATTAAAACGTCCAAGTGTGTCGTTGTTAGCGTCAGACGTTTAATTTCAAAAATTCATGGCTATTTCGTCGTGGCGATTACCTAGACTTTCTTGACGGCGTTGGAAAGAGAAAGAGACATGCAACAAGCCGATTCGATTTCCCGCCAATATTTTGCATTGAAATGGCGCCTGATTGCGGTACTGTAATTATTTAGTGACGGTACTGATCGCGCCACCTATGATGCAGCCAAGATTCTAGTGTATTCCAGCCTCGCACCGAATGTAGTAGAATTTGCTGGAATGTTCTATCTTTGTGACTGCGCGAAAATGGTTTCTTCAAACCTCATCCTTGTCACTGGGGTCGTAATGTTCGCCGAAATCAGATGTTGATGAAGAAAATCCAGAAATAATAAATACTGCAAATTTCTGCAGTTACTCTATCGCCATCGCTATTACGGCCGCTCAAAGCAGGGAACAGGATAGCGAGGTAAAAAAACAGCAAAAAAAAACCTAATGCAATGCACTACATTTGTTTTCTAAATATTTGGAAAATATTTTAAAAAGAACGATGATAACAAAATACCGTAGATTAAACAATAAACAAAACGCACAAAGAAAAGTTGCTTAACTTTGAAAGATTCTCGAAAAAGAAAGAGATAATTTAAAACACGAAAGCGAAAGGCGTTCGTTTCGTTCGTAATTACTAATTGTTGCTAACGTTTGGGAATTTTCTTTTTAGAAAAATTAACGAAAGGAAAATATTTAAAATTTATTGTGAATACAAAAAGGAAATTTAAAAAATAATTTGTAAAACTTCGTTAAAATCTTTTCCCGGACGACGACGGCCTAACAATCGCATAATTATCAACGTGTCGCGTCTTCAGGAAAAAACTGTCAAATGATATCGAAACGTTGAAAACTGTGTGATTTTTTAGGCCGTCCATAACAAGATTGCAACGAAATTATTATACAAATTTCTTTTCAGAAAAATACTGTGATAACCAAATCCAATCAGTGAGACCTCAGTGGTTCCCAAACTTTTTTTAGCGGGACCGTCCTTTTGGCAAACATTTTGTTGCTTCCCCCTACTCTTGTCGTATTTAACTTCATTCATAATAAAACAAAGCGGCTAAATGATTGGGAACATTTCTGTTATCAAATAGCTCAATTTGTTTACTTGTTGCTAGCGCCATCTATCAGTAAACAATTCAAATGTTTTCTTTGTCGCTAGCACCATCTCTCCCAAGTAGCCCCATTTCTTTCTTTGTTCTTCGTATTTCCGAAACTTTCTGCCGTATTCGAGAGAATGCTAGATGACACTGGAGCCTTCCACACATTTCAGTTTAACTTTATACCGGGCGTGAGATAAGAAACTCTGATATATACACTGAGAAAACAAAACGTGTTAATTCAACCAAAAATTCGTTTGAACGTATTGAACCGAAACTTTTTGTTGGGTGAACATTTTTTTTTTTGTTGAATTAACACATTTGTCTTGTGAGTGTATACTCTGACAACCATAACAAAATAATTAATCGCACTTAAGGCGATCCTGTTACTTTAGTTAATTTATACGCACCATGGAGCATATGTAAAAGCTACTTTTAAGTAAACAGTGACGACATTTGTGGCCCTCATGTTATCAAGTTATTCAAGCTTCAAAGTTACTACAATGAATCGATGATTTTAAGATAAGAAGTGAAACCCAAGGTTTTTAGTTACGCCACTGATCTCAACGTCTGTGTTATAGAAATTGTGTCAAGTTGTTAAGACCAAATGAATCTTGTATTGTCGTCCAAATTCGGTGTTACGTTTGAAGTGTGCTGGGCCCAGGCGCCAAGGCACATTGCATGCATCCTGTAGTTACGCCACTGAGGTCAATCATAATCTGTATTAGAGAAATGGAGTCGAGTTGCCGAAACGAGACGAATTTTCCATTGAAATTGAATTGAATATTATTATAACAGTGCCATCATCAAAAGTCCTCGAGGTCATCTCGTATGTGTGGAATATCAAAATCGTATTTTAAATTGCTGGAAACCGCCGGGAAAACGGAGGCAGTCAAGCACGCGATTCGGAACCTAATGTAAGTAAGTACATAAGTATATTGGCGGTTTTGTGAAAAACCGACCAAACGTATAATCTTCTTCTCTTTAAAGCTCCGTTCGTGCAACTTTTTGATATTGAATTAATAAATTGTCGTTTTCCGTTTTATTCCACGAAATATCTTCTTATTTATTCACCCACACACGCACACACAGACACACACACTCACTCACTGACACAGATAATTTATCACACAACAAATACACTCTACAAGCAAGAATCAGTCTACGAGATACACTGCAAATTACATCAACGGAGCAGGAGCCGTCGCAAGGAAACAACGAAGTAAGAAAGCAAATAAGAATAATAACAAACAAATAAGATTTAAACAAAATAAAGAAGAGAGCAATAAACTAATACAAAAAAATAAATAAATAAGACAAATACCCTAGAAGGGGCAATAACACTGCAGTATGTCGCCGATCGAGCAATATCATTAAATAATAGTGTATCTCAAAGTCGTTTGGCATTTCAGGTCTGAATTATGAAATGCAAATAAAGTTTCTGAGGCAAAACGAGTTCTGTCTAGACATTTTATATAACGAGTGAGCGACGTCACGCTGATGATTAGTCAACGTTGTATGCCCCCGTGTACCATGAGTTGCAGGCACTCGTGTTTAACGAGTTCTGGGCCCAGACGACAGGCGCTCGTTCTTAGTATCAAACTGAACGAGTTCTGGGCCTGGACGCCAGGACGTAATCTGCTTATTATTATGTAAGTATTCAAACGAATAATTTGGGCATTTGAGGCCAGTCGGCATCATTCCGCTTTTTGAAAAATTACTCTCAGGGTGCAATATTAACAAAAAAATATAAAATTTCGACCCCTAACCATTAGCGTTAAATCGAAGTAAGTAAGTAAGGAAGACACTAGTGCTATTTTAGTTCTGTTAAAGTTAAAGCGTTACAAAGAGGCCCTCAGTAAACAAACGTGTCTGTGTAAATGGAATGAAACCCGACGCAGCTATCTCAACCCCCGCCCCCCCCCCTCTCAATTATCCCGACATCGACACGTCCGTAAACAAAACCCCCCGTGGCAAATAAACGCGCGTCTGATTTACTTACGCAACTACGTAATAAGTGACGCAATCGTAAGTTAATCAATTCCAACTGAAACTGACAATAATAATAATAATTAACGGGGAGATCCGGGCGTAATAAGAATTGACGTGAGGGGGCGCTTTTGTTTGACGAAATTCTGCGTTTTCTCATCATCCAATCAAACGAGTCCACAATTATCATCTAAACAAGCGCGCCTATTTAAAAGAACTCCTTAATATTATAAGGACGACCTCATTCATTGACCCACTTGAAGAAATTCGGAAGTTATCCTGAAACTGAAGCGCTCCACCATCGCTACGCGTTCGTCACGCCGGCCGTTCTTCAAATTGTTACCGCTCGGCCTTGAATTTATCATTGCTATTATTACAATGCAGATTTGCGGCCGCATACGTACCTACGTTTCGTAATAACAACAAAAAATTGCAAACGAATTCCGTGAAAAGCAACACGCAAAAGTATAAGCAGCGAGTTCGTGGAAACTAATACATATTATACAGGACATCTGACCATGCTTGTACAATAATTTACCAACGTATTCTTGAATCAAAATCAAGTTAATTGTAAATAACAAACACGTGTTCGGATTCTCGCACTTTACAGCAGTAAAATTAACGCCGTATACGGTCCCCTTCAGGGCGCCGTGGGTCCCTTTTCAAGAGAATTGAATCCACCCAGCGAGTCAGTAACATTAGCCCTGTAAATAACACTCCGGTTTCCCGGACATCATAAACAAGTCATCGTAACCTTTTAGCTTTGTGTTTTCGAATTTTTGTACGAATTAGTCACACTAAATTTAAGGACATGTCAGCTATAGAAAAGAGATCAAATTACGTTGTAAGTTGAAGTAGCTCGCTTGGCCTGCTTTGTTTTCAAACAAGCACCGGATGCATTAAAAATGTCAGCCTGGACACTTGTAAAGTTAAGTTATACGAGTAGATAGGGTCAGGCGAGTTTCAGATTTAATTTTGACTTAGTGGGTTTTCTTTTAGTGCTTGCAGTCATTCTCTCACTTTTCTCATATTTCTAGCTAAATCATTTATTTCGGTACGGTTAAAATCACAGTGTGTTAAGAGAAAGGGCAATTAAACAAACAAAACCACGAATACGTGCGGTTGGCGTCGCGAGTGCATATAAACAAGAGTGCGTGAAGTGTATTGTGCGGGTATCGGGAACGCATTTATTTGTAAATTTTCGTCACATACTTGGTGCTATAAATTGGTTAAGAATAATTTTTAATTCATAGCCATCTTCTTAAAAGAGTTTCTCTTACATCCAGTGTGGAGCGAAGTGTGGTCTTTGCTGAGAGATTTACGGGTTAATTAGAAGCGATTTGCCGAAAGACTGAAAGGCCATAACCGCACGAAGCGGAGTGCCTAAAACAATCATTTGGGTCCACTGCGCCAACAAATTAGTTAGATAGGTTTAGCCGAGGAAAAAACGACGTAGAGGGATTTGAAAAAAGGCGTACACTGTACCACGCTCTAAAGGCGATTGGACGTAGTGAGAAAAGGTCCTACCCATTCGACCTCAATTAATTAGTTTAGCTAGCGATAGGGTTTCCCATCACCTCCGAAAGGAGTCCCTGAAATATAGCGGCGATTGCTATTGATTATCTTGCAAATTGATCGCCGAACGTCTGAATAGTTAATTAATTACTTCCATTAATTAAGTACACTGCAGACCCATTGTATCACACTGTGCGTCGGTTGATTGAGCAGAGCGAGTCTTAGAGTACGATCTTAAATGGCAAACCTTGTACCAAGATCAATCTAAGTTGAACTTAAATTAATTGTTGGTCTAATTGAGGAGGAAGGTTCTCCAACAACTTTTTATGTGTGCACCAAACCACCAGCTTGGTGGTGAAGTCAGTTCGGTCGCTACGATATTCGAAAGTGAAATCTATTAAGCGAATTCTACTGTACTTCCTGATAACCGTAATTTTGTTTTCTCTGTACTGGTTTAAAACGCAAGGGTTTTTACGCTCATTATATCAGATCCCGCAATGGCTGGTACAAGGAGTTTTTACCTTTTTTTTTCAATAAAATAATCAAGTAAAGCTAACTTTCGCCTTTTATTTAAACGTATTTAGTTCCTTTAATTTCTGAAGTTTATTCACCGACGCACCAAAAGAAGTGAGTTACAACAATGTAAGGCCAGGGGACATTGTCAATACATTATACACAAGATAGTACTTATTACAAACATTGTAAATATTGGACATTGTCAATACACAAAATAATTATTATTACAAAGATTGTATATGGACGCTGAAACAATGTATACCTTGTACACGTTCAAAAATAAATAATAACTCATTGTTTTGCAACATATTCGTCAAAACTGTAGAAGCAATGCGTCAGTAGATATAATTTTAATTCTTTGGCGAATTGTTTAGAACTTTCTATTCGTTTCAGGTTGGTAGGTATTATGCACTAGGTATGTGCTATTATCATTTTGTACTGAAAACCACGTTCATAACGAGACTATTATTTAGGTATGACTGAAAAAGGTGCAGAGCTTTACTTCTCTTGTACATTTGTCTTAAGATTTAATTTATTCACTGCAATTTCTTTCCGAGCATATATCGCGCATCCTCCACCTTTTGAGTGCTGTCTACAGGCCAGTTGCTGTTAAATGTAGGCCATTTCTTGTTTTGTGTTCATCGCCAACAATTGGGCAACAACTTTGGGGGTGTGGAGGCGCCATGTTGACCGACTGGGTGGTTTGAGCCACAAGCGCACGCTAAACAGATCATCTTAACATGGGGTTGAGTGCTTTTTAAATTTGAAGTACGCGTCCGAGATCGTAAAGAATCAAAGTGCAGGGGGCATTTTGAAACATGTCCCGCTTGTCTGTTCTGTATTGAAACTGGCGACATTCGCAGCGATAGAGTCGCGCAGACACCATAAATAAATCCATTTGACGTTTTAAATTGTTTTTCTAAATTTTTCTGTATACATTGGCCATGTGGGCGAAGATATTGAGTTGCACGGCGAGCTGGAGTCTGCCCCGTTTCAGTCCGATAACGGATACTTTAAAAATGTCAACTTCCACACTTGAATAGTAAAACTTATAGGTGTTCGTTTAAGACATACGAACAGCGAACATTCCGATGAGTTAATAGAGTGTCTCTTGATTTTTCTTGGCATCTGTGGAGGCGTGCGTGTGAAACAAATACCACGACCAGGATTGGCCGAAGCGAGGTTTTAATTTCGCTGCAAGTCCGAGGGGCGGGTTTTTGATTGTTTTCGTGTTAAGGGAAAAACGCGGCGGAAGGGCAGACGAAAACGATCGAGTTGAATTTTTAGTTTGACTGAGCAGTTTTTTCCTTAGGAGCTTGTCGTAGTCTTTATTCAAATTCGTATTCTTATATAATTTTGTTGTTTGTTAAATCCTTTATTCCGGTTCCGTTTTAAAATTTAGTGTTAAGAAGGACAGTTAAAACCATATACGTGGCGCCGCGACGCGAAGTGTTCTTTAAAATCCTGTGCAGCGCGAGTGAACGGATTATACGCTAGTGGTAGTTAAGATTTAATTATTTCCTTCAACTTCCCTTTGGTGGTAAAAGAACTGCACAGATAATTTGTTTGTTCTTAATCCGGCTAAGAGTCAGTGCGATTCATTATAACATTACTCTGAGATAAATCTAAGCAACTATTTTGAATTAATTTACAGCGAGGATTAAAACGCATTAGTGACTTCCATATTTTAAAATTTGATTGGTCAGCGTTCGTAATTAGTAGCCGAGTTCGATAATTTAATCAATCAACGGCAATTTGTTATTCCCTGCATCTACGTGGGCTTCCAATACAGTGTACTTTAGAAATCATTCTAACCTAGGGGAATTCTCTCAGTCAATTCGTAAACCAAGCAATTTGAAATACATTCCTGGCCATTTTCTTGACAAAGTTTTTCACATCCTGTATATGTGCGAGGGGCTAACTGTTGTCATTGCTGAGAGATTTGTCGGTTAATTAGAAGCGATTGCCTCGAGACTGAAACGGCCATAAACACCCATCGAAAACAGTCGATTTGGGTCCTTGCGTCTTTTAAATTAATTAGCTAGGTTGTCGGCGTAAGAGCGACATACAGAGAGTCCTGAAAGGCCAGGCAAGGGGTAAAGCACCGCTCTCAAATAACATATGAACACTCGGTGACGTAGCAGCAGAAGTTTTGGCTCACTGCACGCGCCAAGTAATTAGATTGGCGAGATATAGGGTTAAATAAACTACTCCCAAGGGAGTCCGTGAAAAACTGGTGATTGCTACTGATTTACCTGCAGATTGATCGCTGAAGGCGGCAGGTGTATCACATACTTCGCCAAACATCTGATTAATTCATTAATTAACTTCATTAATTAAGTACACTGTGGTCCCACAGAGACACCTTGTGCGTTGGTTTATTAAATCGAACAAGTCTTTGAATACCAGCAGAGCGACAGACGCTGTACCAAGACTCGAACGCACTTAAACTCAATTAATTTTTGATCTAAGTGAGGAGCAGAGTTCTCCAATAAATATCCGTGTAAACATTGTACCACCAATGGTGTGAATCGGAAGGAAATAGATCGCGCCGACACCCGAAGGTGAAAGCTGTTAAACGAATCACACTGTATTTTCTGGAAGGAGTAATTTTTGATTAATTGTATTGATTTTAAACACCCGGGTTTTTTACACTCAAGCTCTCTGTTTCCACAGAGGCGGAGATTGGGAAACTTTTTTATTATTGATTTCTCAGAAAAAATTATTCTTTATGAAAGTTCCTGTATCTTGCCGAACTCAAAATGCACTTGTCAAAATTTACTTTGTACTTTACTCCTATGTGGATTTCAAATATTTTGATCTCTTCGGTACATGGCAAGAGATATTCAAATTTACACAAGCACATTTTGAGTATGAGGAGACGCAGGAACTTTCATAAAGAATAACTTTCCTGAGAAATCGATAATAAAAAAGTTCTCCCTATATGTCGAGCTTTCTGTCAGTCACCCTGTATCTACTTCATCAAAATTTATTATTAGCATTTATTCAATATCAACAAAATTATATGTATTTTAATTAAAAATCGCTTTCAAATACATATGTATCATAATTGAATTACATACCTTTTTTTAATAAAAAAAAAAAACTTATCCCTCAATGGATGAGAACCGAATTTATTTATTTGCCAGTGAACGCACGCAAATTCCGTCGGGCAGCAAAAACGGCTCTTGCATAACGAAAATTAATTAATCAGTTAATCAACTTTTCCGTGGCTTTGTATTTTTCTTTTGTAGGTCAGCGCACAACACGTGGTACACAACAACAAACACGACGACAACTAGCGCGGCAATCGACGCGCGTAATTCGCGAAGCGCATCTCTAAATTCACCACAATTCGACGAGAAAGAGTACAACGAACGCCCCCGGTCAATTTGAGGCCCCGGCTAAAGAATTCAACAATTACGCGCTGCGAGAATTTTAATAACGCGAGCGGGACAAATTAATTAATAATAGCCAGTTCGTGCGAAACGAACAACATCAGAAACAATAATTTTCAACGGAAGTCGCTTTTTTGATTCACAACTAGAAGAAGAAAAAAAAAGAATTTGCATTAACGAGGTTGATTGAGGATTTTGCAAAATAATTGCGGGCAATTTTCAGTCAGCCGATGATATCGAAGTGCGTGTTAACAGATCATGGTGAACGAGTTGTTTGTAATTATTTAAATGATTTCGTACTAATTAGAAATGTGTTTAATTGCTTAATTGCAAGGATTTCCCCTGATCGATTCGATTTTTAAATGCGTTTTTAATTATTTGCAAAATCTACTGAATTGTTCGACGACATATTTGATGAGATGACAAACAATCATACGTTCATCCCCAAATTATGTTGCAGAAAGTAAAGCAAATTATTGTTAGCATAATGTATTCTGTTTTTATTTTATTTAAATTTTAATCTTTCTTTTTACTCATCTTCTTGCGCACTTCGATCGTGTTTTGTTTTTATTTCATCTTTAGAAACAAAGAGAGCAAACAATTAAGCGAAAACGAATTCCTTTCGGTTTCGTGTTTAATGAGTCGTCGTTTGTTCACTTGCGTTATTCATACATATTTGCAGATAGCTTATCTTTGTCTTTTGTTCTTCCCGTTCGCTTCGATCGTCTATTGTTTTTATTTCATTTTTAGAAACGAAAAGAGCGTCGTCATTTGTTCACACGCGTTATTCATATTTGCAGATAACTGATCGTCTTTTGCAGGGCCGGCCACAAGACAGTCAATGAGGAGAAGGATGCACGCCTCCTAGGTGGTGGCATTTCATTTTCACCAAGAATTTTGAAAATGATAAAGTACCGTTTCTTTTCGAAAAGTTTTCGGCGCCCCGTATCTTCGAAACAAAGCGTCTTTCCGAAAATCATCCAAGGACATCAAAATCTAAAAATAGCCCAAAGAGTCACCCCCTTAATTTTTGCCGCGTGTTTAGTAAACACCTTGTATACATAGGATGTTTAAAAAAATATGTTCGGACATTTCATCCAGTTAACACTTAAGGCGGCTTTACAGTTCGCAATTATTTATTGCCGGCAATGAAAATTGCAGCGACTTGTATTGCACACATGCGCAGTGTTGTATTTTTATACAAAGTGCAAATACCGCGCATGCGTACATCTCTTTCACGTGCTTCTACTTTTTCTTTCTATTACATTGCCTGTATTCTCACTTTCAAACAGTTACCGGTATATTATCTTGCTGTAATCGTCGAATATTGACTTTTGAATGCGATATGGAAGCGGATAATGTCGGGCCTTAGGTTTAAGAAGTCCTGCAATGACCTCGGCTACGTACAAAGATAGTTTGTCGTTTGATTTTTCATTTGAATTGAAAGAAATAATAAATTGATTAATCAATTAATACGGGGGAAGGCACTTTAGACTAGCACTGTATATTAAAAATTCGAGATATTATTTTTAACTCACTACATTATTATCACGGAGCTAAATTAAATACGAAACTAACAAATAAAAAAGTTTGTACCCTTTGAATATAGACTGTGAGGAAAGAGCATTTATTATTTTCATAATTGAAAGAAAGCTAGACGGAAGTGCCATCTTGTAAACTCATTTTAACTGAGCTGCAGTATTTTATTAATTGTGTAAACGTCTCACAAAAAAGGAGCACCATCTGTCGACAGAAACAAGAACTAGCATTCAAAAATTAGTTACTGTATATTTCTGTTAATTTTATTATCGTGAATGGATTCTATGATGCTCAGTTAATATTAAAACAAAATATTTCATTTGATTTGATTTTTCTGGGCCTTGAAAAATCGCAATTTAGTGGATTTATTCGAAATTAATAAACAGTGCCATCTGTCGTCTGCAAATTAAACCAAAAACCGGGTTGAGAACCTTTTGTTTCGCAATACTTTCTTATTTGAAATAATACACCAAATTTTCATTTTCCGAGCCCACACTATTTGAATTAATTGTATAAACGTCCCGCAGTTTAAAGGACATCTCAATTAAGGTACTTGTGATGCGCCCACTAATTTCTTGGTTATTAATTAATCCTGACCAGTAAACAGACGATAAATTTGGATAAACAAATGTGTCAACAGAAGCACCGATTAAGATTTATTGCTAAAGGATGCCGGATTAGTCTTTACCTACGTGCGGGGTTCGTCGCCCTCCCGCTGCTGTTATCGGCTGTGGCTTTTACGGAATTTGTTCCGCGCTGGAGTTAATTTTAATATTATTTAATTATGACCCAATCGGCGGATGTAATCCGCCGCTACGCTGTGATAACCTGGTTCTTTGTTTTGGTGCGGCAGTACAATAGCTTTCTAACAAGGAAATAGGCAAGCTGATAATGAAACGCAACAATTAAATTTAAGTAATTATTTATTTAAAAAAATTAGATTTGGGCAAAAAACTCCTGCTCTCCGACTCGGTGGAACCAGAGAACTTGAGCGTGAAAAACCCTGTCGTTGAAAATCAATACAATTAATCAAAAATTACGATTTCCAGAAAATACAGTGTGATTCGTTTAACAGTTTTCACCTTCGGATATCGGCGCGGTCTAATTTCCTCCGATCCACACCGTTGGTGGTACAATGTTTTACGCAGATGTTCATTGGGGAACTCAGCTCCTGACTTAGATCAATAATTAATTGAGTTTCAAAGGTTCGAGTCTTAGTACAGCGTCTGTAACTCTGCTGGTATTCAAAGACTTGTTCGATTTAATAAACCAACGCACAAAGTGTCTCTGTGGGACGACAGTGTACTTAATTAATGGAGTTAATTAGTGAACAAATCAGATGGTTTGGGCGAAGTATGTGATACCTGCCGCCTTCAACACTCAATCTGCAGGTAAATCAGTAGCAATCACCAGTTTTTCACGGACTCCCGTTGAGAGGTGTTGGATTAACCCTATCTTTAACTAATCTAATTAATGGATGCGTGCAGTGAGCCGAACTACTGCTGCTCCGACATCCGAGCGATTTAATTGTCATTTGAGAACGGTGCTTTTACCCAATGACTGGCCTGTTTCAGGACTCTCTGTTTGTCGCTCTTTCGCCGTCCATCTAGCTAATTAATTTAAAAGGCGCAAGGACCCAGATCGACTGTTTTTGGCACTACACTATGGGTGTTTATGGCCGTTCAGTCTCGAGGCAATTGCTTCTAATTAACCGACAAACCTCTCCGCCAAGGCAACAGTTTGACCCTCCCACATAAACAGGGTGTGAAAACCTTTGTCAAGAAAATGGCCAGGAACGTATTTCAAATTGTTTGGTTTACAATTTGTCTGAGAAAATTCCCCTAGGGTAGAATGATTCCTATTGGAAGCCCAAGTAGATATAGGGAATGGCAAATTGCTGTTGATTGATTAAATTATCGAACTCAGCTACTAATTACGAACGCTGACCGATCAAAACCTTTAAAACATGAAAGCCGCTAGTGAGTTTTAATACTCGCTTCAAAGGTAAATAAAACTACTTTGATTTAAGGTTATCTAAATGCAATGGTAATAATGGACTTTACTGACTCTTTAGTCACTAATTAATGCAAATTAAAATTATTTTCACTCAATTGATGCCACCAAAGGTGCGAGGAAGAAATACAAATAAATGCAAATTACCAAAACGCGTATCCCGTGGAACACTCACGCACTTCGCGCACTCTGATTTAGAGCACCCGCGCCCGACGCGCACGTGTTTGGTTTTTAATTGGCCTTATTATCACTAAATTGAAACCGGACCGGGATACATGATTTAACGAACAACAAATATATATATATAAAATACAAATCTGAATACAGATTACAAGCGCCTGAACACGATCAATTCGACCGAGCTTGCTAGCGATTCAGTGATCTCTGCCGTTCCCTTTTCGTGCAACTTCCCATGAAACCAATTAAAACACACCCCCTCGTAATTTCAGCCAGGTTCGGGAATCTCCTCGACCAATCGCAACCGTGGATTTTAACTCTAGCACACGCCCTGACTGTATCTTTTCCGCAAACAAATATAAATTTTTGAACTTCAAACTGTCATACGGAATGCTTCGGCCTCGCGACGTCTGCAATGTGTTTCCGCTACAAGGATCTTTGAAGGGTCTCTTATCTTGACAGAGAATTATGTATGATGTTGCCTGAGGACAGGGCCAGATAAACACAATCTGCGATTATCGTATTTGCAAAAGTAGTTATGACGCGACAAGCAGTACCCAAGCACACTAGAACATGTACAAACGTCGACTCAATTTGTTTATGACGTCCGCCCATCCCTCTTGCTTTTGCTTGGTGCCTACAATTACGGTGTGGCGATATTAGTACATGTGCACGAAAACGACAGCTTTACAACCCGACCGTGCAAAGAAACATAGTCCCCGATTTCTTGACCAACTACGTAAAAGTCCTGCTGCAAGCTCCGAGGAATTGGACATGTGTTTATAGAAATTAGGCATGCAATCATCGTGTTTTAATTTAAAACCAATTTAGCGGCCCTTTTCATACTAAATCAACACTCCGTACAGGTAACGCAATCCCCTTCCGTTAGTTGTGTTGTTCACCATCTGATTTAATCGATTACTTGTGCTCAATCTTTTAATAAACCTGTGTTTATGCTTTGGACGTATCGTGTCTTTCTTAATTTTTACGCGAATTCCTTTCAAAAAAAAATTAAGTGGCGCCTATTTTGGATTGGCCTTCGCGTTATGGTTTAAGAACCCATTCCCGTCCCGCTGAAGCTGCCGGCGACACTGGATTAATTTCGCTCCGGTGTTAAACTTCTACTTATCTACACAGGTGGGTAGCAAGCCGTACAGAAATTAATTCTTCAAATTAAGAAAAATGTTCCTGGCTTTCCCGAAGATGTCATTAAAACATTTGTGTTGCAAAGAACATATTGAAACAACACTGCTAAATGACTGGGAACATCTATTATCTTCAAATAGCTCAATTTGTTTCTTTGTTGTTGGCGTCATCTATCCCCAAGTAACTCAATTTTTTCTTTGTTGCTAGCGCCATCTATCGCCAAGCAATGAAATTTGTTATTTCCGCCATCTCTCACCAAGTAGCGCAATTTCTTTGTTCTTTGCGTTTCCGAAACTTTCCACCATATTCGAGGGAGTGCTAGATGGCACTATAAATTTAAATTTAGATTTATACCGGGTGTGAAACCAAAAACGCCCCAAGGCACAACTCTGTTATTTATAGCCTGATTTGAATAAGCGAAAAGTCACGTCAATTGACTCCATAAATACTACCACTTGATAGGAGTTTCGCTTTGTTTTAGTGCCAACTGTTATGTCAAACGACGGTAACTTTTTTTTTTCAAATGGATATGTATACGTAGGTATTGTCTCATAGAGAATTTTTTCTGAATTCTTTGATATTCAATATTTACCAGCAAAACAAATAATAAAGAAAAAGATTTAATGTAAGTTAAGGTTAAGGCATTATTTTAGATTGATATACTTTTATTTACTTGGGGGGGGGGGGAGGCGGACGTTTATGTTTCAAAACAAAACAAACAACTGGTTCAGCTTAAGTTGCAGTAAAATGTAATTACATTACTTAATGTATGTCACAAAAGTTTGAAGACAAGGTTCACGTCTATATTTGATCAAAGACTTTCGTGACATTCGCTATCAATATAAACAAATTAGTTAAGGAGAAGAATCGTTTATCTCTAAAAGTTTGATAAATATAATTACGAAAATTAATCATGTAAGCTCAATACAAAAATGGTGTTTCACAGACGCTGCAAAACTAGAGACAAAGGTTGACCACAACGATATATTCAGCACGCGTAGTTGCAGTTGTCCCACCTGATCAAACATGTCATGAAACACCTCATCGAGTATCTCAGCAAACAAATCAGCAAAATTTTCCCCAAATATCTACACATTTTTTTCTATATTACCGTACAATCTGGGGATGTTTAGTAATGTTTTAATACCACATAGAAAAAGAAGAAATAAATTTGATTCATACAAACTAGTAAATAAAATTATTCATGAATTCATCAAAGAAACCATCAAACATCGCATTAAGTAAGTGAGTTTTCTTTTAATTTGGACATTCCTCTTCTTCATTCTCACACAATTTAATCATAACGTCCGAACTACTTATTTACATACTTAATTTAAATAGCGGCCCGGAATTGTTTACGAAAACATAAAATTATCTGGTCACTACGAGTAATTAATGAGCGTTCCTTATCTCCTTAATTCTTGTCAATTAATGTTCTTCGCGTGCGTCAATGACGTTAATGAATGAATTAAAGAATTTCCCTTTTTTGCAAAAAAAAAAACAACAAAAAATAAAACGATTACCTGGTTTACAAGAAGCTGGCGGTTCACGTCCGGAACATTTCGCTTCGAAACTCCGGGGAAAACGGTTGAAAAACGTGCGTGGCTCCGCGCGCTCCGGCGTAACTGCGTGCACTGAATTTTCATTTTCAGCCTCGGCGGCAGATTGCGCATGGCGCTCATCCCTAAAACGTTTTTATTTTCGAATGTGTCCGGAAGGATTGTGTGCCGATGGTGGAAGGATAATAAAGATGACCTACATCCAGAGAGAAAGACGGAAATTTGTTGTCGGCGGTCGACACGTGTGAGGGTACGTTCGTTACATAATATCTTCAGTGTACGCAGTACACGTCGGCCGTTATTTTCTAGTTTCCACCCCATCCCCCTTTTGGGTCTGAACACAAAGGACCCTCTGCTAATCCGTGCTCATATTGTCTAGGGCTAACGCGTTAGTTACTACCACCAGCTTTCGCCGGAGAGCTATATTTTAATAATAAATATATTTTAACATTGCAAAGCGATTCTGAAATATGATGAATAGACCCATTTAATGTGGCGGCTATAAATAAATCATTTTAGAAATAAAGTTGATGTTCCTCATTCTAAGTAAAATCTAATGATATTATCGCATAACGCTCGGAAAAGTGTCCGTAGAATGTATTAATTTTATTGTGATCTCTGATTCAGTTTTTTACAAACCACTAATCGTAAATGATTTTTCAAAACGGATTTTTGTTCAGCACCAAAATACGCAGCATTGCTCTAATTTAACCGACATCATATCTCTTACCGTTTTCGAAATGGTGAGCTTCGAATTTTTAACAACCTGTATGTACATATAAGATCATAGATGTTCTTCTCTTCTTTATTATTCTATTCTATTCTATTAATCGATTCAACACGAATAATTTTTTCAAATTGGCAGCTCTATAATAAAATTAATAACTGACAAAAGCAAACATTTTGACAATACAAGGTGACTGACAATCGTTTCACCAAGAAAAAGTTTGTAGGAGAATGAACGTTATAGATTACGGGAAAAATGTTTAAAAAATTCTACGGAACAGTTTATAATTAATTAAAAATTTACCCCGAGGCATCGTGGCATGCGTATATGAAATACAACGCCACGTTCTATAAATGCAGCAGTATAATAAGAATAGGAAACATTTTATGATTATACTTTAATGACTGCTTTGAGACATATCTCAATTTCGTTTTATTACACGTTTAACATTTTTCCCACGACATATAGCTCATATAATTGTACTTTTTCTTACGGGTTCCCCCCTAGAAAATATTGTAAATCCGCCACTGCATTGTTTCAACTGTTTATTGTTTAATAAATGTAAACAGTTATAAAAAATTGTTGCAAGTATAGTGGATTTGTCGAGCATCCGTGGTACAGCCGGAGAGTAGCTCGAGAACTCCACTGCAATCAAACCGATCTGGCCTAGTTATCTCGCAATCGAGCAAATTAGTAAACAATAGTTTAGGTCGCGACATCCTGCGGCCGATTTTTGACCAAACATTACGTGAGAATTGACAAATAGCAACCATGTTACGGGTAAAAATCATTTTAGTATTGTCAGACACCCTGTATTGTGAAATAACAGGATAGGAACATTCCGTTATTCTGCCATGCGCATTTCATTTTTGTGTCGATTAAACGATGGCCTGCAATACGGAATGCAGAATTGTTGCCATCTCCCTCTTGAAGTGAGTTATTTCTGGTCTTCTATCAACCGTCCAACTCTCCTCTTGATATCTTACATGCGCTGAGCCTAAAACGCTTGCACGTTAGCCAGTCCGTCGTGACTCGTTGTAGGTTGTGGACATGTTTAGTGTGCTTTGCAAAATTCATTTGGCTGAAATCGCCTGGAGATGAATGTTTACGGTACTTTGTCCACCGGATTTTATAAATCGTCACCTCTGCATTTGTAAGCATTGTTTAATGCTTGTCCAATCCTAGTCCCGGCGCGGCAGATCGAGATTAGGTAAATATATGCGTCTGCATGTGTCTTTTTCTTTTAGGCTTTTGTTTCTGTCTGTATTGGCTCTACGTTCTGCTGTATGTAGCTCTTTCTTTTACCTTTCGAACTTTTACGTTTACCACGAGGATCGCATTTGTGGCTACCCGAACCGTGGGAGTTGATTTCGGGGGGCCTCTCCATCTTTAAGTTGCCGCAAGGTCAGTGCGACAACGGTTACATTTACCGCCATTACTCCCCCGTGTTTCCGGATTTGGATTTGCCCAACCGCTGGGTTGTGTTCATAAAATATTCCTTCGAGTGCACCCTGGGTGTGTAATCGCATCTTTCTCACTCACAATTTTTCACTTATTTTACGTCTCGCTCATCAGTTTTAAGAAGTCTAGTGTTTACATGATTTCCATGACAACGAGGGAACTTTTCACGTCCCACTTTTAAGTAGGGTGTACAAAATGCGTTTGTTGCTATGGAAACACACGCCTGATTTAGTTCTTTATGATACTTATATGAGAAACAAAATATATAAACTCATTTATGCGAGAGAGATCACAATATTACCCGAGAGTGACCCTAGAGTGTAATTTATGAACACAACCCTGTGAGTTGCGTCGTGAGAGGTCGCTGGGAATTTCTTCTGTTTCTCAAATACTGTATTATAAGTATTACATATCATCTAATGAATATACTTACTAGCTCTTTCTCTCTGTAAACATTTATTATTAAAACTGTTTTGACTTCACTTTTCACTTTTAAAGAAAAATAATTCTGCTTTCATGTTAAACTAAACACCGTGCATTCAATAAATTTCTAATCAAAGTAGTCCATGATTTCAATGTTGTTTCTCCCATCCCAAAAGTTTGAAGCACTGACAGCTGTCGAATTGTTTTGTTTGTGGCTGCGTTAACATATCCCCCCCCCTCCGAGCCCCGACACTTGACAAACGCGTTTGAAAACGTGAAGCGCAGGATAGGTTTGTGCATTCGCACGGTACGATAGCCGTCACACAAAACCTGAATATGTATTATAATTAATGTTGCTAGAGCAACCCTTGTGTACGAGAGTGATTCAATAATTAAGGCGATGAACTTTTAAGTACTGTTTTAAAATGGTTTGTATTCTTCGAATTGTAAACGGCCGGAAATTTAAACTCAAATTTATTAAACCAAAATCAGTTTACTTCGACCATATCCGCTGAAGAATTTCAAAGTTAATCTTAATATAAGCTTTCCCAGGCGTTGGAGGCAAGTTAGTCTCAACATAAGAGGCCCTCCAAGATAAAGCCCACTAAGATTACCGTAAGATAAACATACCGGCAATATCGCGTGAGACCAAGAGCTAACGCCTACGTGGGCCGATAAACTCTGGTCGAAAAGCGGACCAAATACCACCTCAACGTTAGGCAACCCGAGTCCCTTCGCTGACCAAAACTTGTGCTTTAAACAAAAGTTGAGCGATTGGCCGCGAGAGTCCAGCACTCCCTAGAGGGCATTTGTTTATATTGGAAATGAGATAATGACCGCGCGGAGGGAAGGAATTGAAAAATTGTTAAATGATGTTATTGAAATTTGAAATTTGCGTTTTAAACAAAAGTTGAGCGATTGGCCGCGAGAGTCCAGCACTCCCTAGAGGGCATTTATTTATATTGGAAATGAGATAATGACCACGCGGAGGGAAGGAATTGAAAAATTGTTAAATGATGTTATTGAAATTTGAAATTTGCGTTTTAAACAAAAGTTGAGCGATTGGCCGCAAGAGGCCAGCACTCCCTAGAGGGCATTTATTTATATTTGAAATGAGATAATGACCGCGCGGAGGGAAGGAATTGAAAAATTGTAAAATGATGTTCGCTTAGCGATCGTTCTAGACGGATGTTAAGTCTTAGTCAAAATTCGGTCGTGTGCCCTCCTTGGTTGATTTATATTTTTCTTGCTTTCAGAGATTTTCTTTTATCTAAAATTCGCGGACCCTTTTTATTTTTTTTAATTTTACTTGAAACGCAAGTTCAGTGACTAAACCCTTCGTTCGGGGGGCAAGTGCGACGGCCCCAGAAGCTTTCCGGTTTAGTCCACCTTCCCCTGAGGAGTACGGTCGATCCCCCAAACCCATAGAGAAGAACTGAACCCAAGAACTGACGCTGAGTCCCCCTCTGCTGCTGGGATCTACCCCAAAACCCTACTCGGTAGGTGATTTGTCTGTTTTATCTTACTTGATTGCGTGTATATTTGAAATTGTCCCCTCCCGAGGGTGATCTAAATTCCGTCAAATTCCGTCCTTATTTAAACTAGCTCCCGATTTTCATTTTTGTAGAATAGTTGCGGAAATGATGCGCGCTTGCACAGTTCTAGCCCAAGGACTCACTTCCGAAGGGTACTATTCAGTCATGTAATTTAATTAGGCACCATTGGGTCCGGGCCCCCTGAAAAGTCCGGTGGTGGCAGCGAAACCCGCTAACCTTACTCCAACTAGTTTCTTCCAAATTTTGCACAATTTTCTCTTATTAAAATGCTTAATTAAATTCCTTTTTCGAAGAAATCACGCTGCTAAAGTAAGAAGGGTTAAAACGGTGAAAGACTTCAACTTTCTCCCCAGACCCCCTCTTACAGAATTTTATTTAGGATAATAACAGAAAAAAATCCCATCAAGTCTGAAGCCAAAGAGGAACTGCCCTAAATAATGAAAAACGTAAAACATATTCAAGATAAAATAAAGCAACTATTAGTATTAATTAAATTAATTCGCACGACCCCTTTTCTTTGGTAATGAGACTGTTCCATGTTGAAAGTGGGATGGATGTATTAAAGACTTGTCATTGGCCAATGGACCTTACCCCGCTCGCGAACCCGATTGAGATTTCGCCAATCTTGTAACCGCCCACTTTCCAAACAGACCGCATTGAGAGTTATTCTCGTTCCTATGTAAACGTTTCATTAAACGGCGTTTGTTTTTGGAGTGAAAAAGTAAACGGGTATATTGGCCGGTTGTTAATAATTGTTTGCGGCGAGTCCTAGGCCTTTCCAAGCTTGTCCGTCGGATTTACGGCTGGTATGTTTTTAGAGTCACGTTGGGCGTCGCGTCGATCGATTCGTAATCCGTGTTTCCCTTTTATTTAGGCTTTATTTTCTTTAGGTTCTTCTTCCTCCCCTCCCCATTTATTCCGAACGTTTCACCGGAGTTCCTCTCTAACTGGGAGCTCTGCCTGGGGATCTTCTTCGTGGTGTCCTTGCTGAAAAATTTGATGGTGTCGTTGTAAACCGACCTTGGCCGTCCATCTTGGTGCTTGGTAATACGACGGTTCATCATTCCGCACGTCCTGATCGAAAGTGATCACTGAAGTTGACCCAAGTGGTCACTAAAGTTGACCCAAGTGGTCACTGAAGTTGACCGAAGTGGTCACTTAAAGTGGCATCACGAAAGTGGTTACACCGGACACGCATCCTGCTATTCGTGTCTCGAAGGTCTTGACGACCTCGACATCGGCTGACGTGCATCCACAGCTGGCAGCTGGGTGTTGAAGGTCGGATCTTACCATATTACATTTCTTATTTGTTTAATATTTTGAACGCGAAGTTGAAGTTACTCTTGTTTATTTTTTTTTGTTAGTTAAGTTAATAATTTCGTAACGAACAAACGGATCCGATTGCTTCGCGTTTTGACGTTTTGTGTCACTTGATTCTTGACGTTCTGCACCGTCAGATTAACGACTGCGCTTTGATTGCATTTTGCGGTTTCATTTCCTTAACGAATTTTTGTGTGGAACTTAGTTCACCCCTTTTATGACATAAATAAAAACATTACCGGTGATTTTTATTTCATTTCGTGTAAATTAAAATCTTTGCGTTGGGATTACGTATGACCCAGCCCATCTCCACGAGTCAGCCGGTCGTGAGATGAACTTATACCGTTTTCGATTCACTTGCACCGGTTGAACTCAATGTATTTGCATCTTCTTTTAACCTCATGTAATAACACGAGATGAAGATATTCTGAGTGCGCATCAGTGCGTTCAATCGAAAACGCTATTAATTTGCACACTTCAACATTTTGTAATCAGGTAGGTCGCAACGCCTTAAGATAGGCAACACATTAATCAATAAATATCAGACGCAATGAAAATTTTAGCATCAAGTTGTAGACGTAATTAAAAGTGAACAAAAAAATTCGTGTCACATTTTTCACTGTAACGCAGTAGGAAAGTAAACAGTGCAATTAGTGAAGCATTGATTCACTCGCTTTAAACGTCAACACAAAAAGTACAACATACTGTGGCAATTAAACTTCAATTAATCAAATTACTTTTAATTATGTAATAACGAACTCGTTCGTATTTAAATAGTTTTTAACGATGATGACAGTAGTTGATTTAACTATCACAAATCCAAGAAAATACACATTCGCTTTTTTGCGGTGTAACTTTAATAAGTGGGTTAAACCCGCACGCAAAAAGGTAGCTACAATTGTAGAATTAATTAACGCCAACCCTATTGTGGCACGGCACTCCCTTGCGTGCTGTAACACCAAATAATTTTGCATGTAATTTTTATGCCCTGTCCTGTCCCACTTGGGGTGTGTAATTAATAATTACTAATGAGCGGGAGAATTATGTTTTAGTAGCTCAACTTGCAATCAACCCCAAAAGACTCTTACCTATCCATAAATTCACCTTCTTGTTAACGTACAAAGTTTTTTGCTGAAAGCGAGTTCTTATTTTATTATTGTGTATCTTTAGATCGAACCGCAGCCCACTTTCAGATAAAACAAAGCGAATTATATGGGGATGGTCGCACACGCAAGTTTTAGGCACGCCGAAGGCCTTGCAATTACCTAAATTGCAGGAACGTCAAAAATTAATATTTTTAATTATAATAAAGGCATTAAACCCTTTCTTTTAGGACGGACAGATCCACACCGCAATCAACAATGATTGTATGCAACATTGTCGATCACAGTGTATAAAGAAGTACATAGTTACTAGCCCCCCTATAATAAAACTCAAAAGACTCAACAACATAAATTTGTATTGCTTTGATAAGTGATAAGAGCCACATTGAGGGCCAATAAAGAACTACATTTTCTTTACTAAACTGTATTTTAGTATTATACAGGGTGTATTAATCAATTTTAATCCGTCTCTTCCTCCTCTAGTATCAGCTTGAAGCTGAAGGGTTGGAAGGGGTACCCAAGGCCTTCATAAAACTTACTCATGAATTCGACCCTATCGAAAAAAAAATGGGGGTAAAATTTGACACGTCGATTACATTACATGAAATTACTCACCAATGCAAACGCAGGGTATGCAGGAAAGCGCTCAGGCCCTCCATCATGACCAGGATGCCCACGGTCAGGCCCGCCCAGGCCCCGAAAATGAAGTAGAGCACCACCGCCCCGACGTAATCGTCGAAGGTGAGCCCAATCTGCAGGACCATGTTCCACAATACCTCAGACAACTCTGCAATGTAGCGATGTAATTTGTTAATAAACACCCTGTATATGGCGGTGGAAGCGACGACTTACGCGCATGGGCAAGCGACAAGGCCCAAAGTCGAAGGTACGACGCAGTATGCGAGATCGTACTGAGGACGTACTCGATGGTGTGGATCGCCTGGTGGATCATGATCTCGCCCATTGGTTCGTCCTCCTCGGAATGCTCAGCGTGAGCCGCTTCCGTACTGTTATTAGGTTTAGGTTCCTCCACGACTTCCGGCTGCAACTCCATGCCTTGATTTATGTCACCATTGGACCGGATCTACGACCCCCCAAAAAAAACAAAAAATTGGTACAAGCCCGCAACGAGTTGAGTTTGAGTCACAAACCGGAGCTTTGTGCGTTTTTCTCTGGTACAAGATGTACAGGGGTTTCCCCAAGAGCATCACCGGAATACAAAGGAGCGACACGAGCACGAGGATCAACTGAAGCGTCCCCTGGAAATCGAACATGAATTCGTTGCAGTTATCCGGCGGTTCGTTGGCCTTGAACAGCATCATGTTGATGAAGTAGATGAGAACGGAGGGGGCGCAGGAGGTCCCAAACACGACGGGCTCGCCTGAAACCAAACCAAACCGACATCCTCAACTGATACGCTTTGAATAGGACGACGCGACGTCGTACCTTCCACCGCCGAATACAAGATCCACTTCAGGAACATCATGACGACCATCCAGAAGAAGAGGAATACGAGGAATATGAATTGGGGCAGGAAGAGGAGGAGGATGTTTTCCAATTTGTGGAAGTGACTGAAATTGCGCTGTGTTAACCCCCATTGAAAAAATCACGCCGCACAATACTTACACATAGTTGACGACGCTCATACACACCCCGAAGATCATGTGGATAACCCCGAATATGATCGACAGTTTCATTTTGTACGAGTTCAAGAATATAATTTTGTTCCTTGCAACCTGCAATTTTCGTTTTTGTAATAAAAAAAACTTGGGGGGCGGAATCTCGTTGGGTACCCACCTGCCATAAGGGGTCCAAACCGATGAAGTAAGGCTCACCGGCGTAGTCGTACCTAGGATCAAGGTCTAACTGCTCGTGTTGCTCCACGAACGTGTAGTTGAAGGTCACGCTCCAGCTCGACCCGAAAATGTTAAGCGACTTGGAGAAGACGTCGTTGTACATGAAGCCGGTGTAGACCGAGAAGAAACCCATGAGGAGGATGATGTAGCGCCCGGCGAAGAATATATTCCAGATTTCACTGTCGCTCTTCTTGGCCCCGAACTTCACCTCGTTCAAAACCATGAAGAGGCCGAAAATCGCAAGGATCAATCCGTGCCCGGCATCGCCAAACATAATGGCGAAGAGGAAGGGGAACGTTATGATCGTGTACAACGCTGAAAAATAACGACGTTTACGTAAACGAAGAGAGTCCCCCGACGGGGAGTACCTACAGGGGTTACATTCACGGTACGAAGCCACACCGTAAGAATCAATCAGGTTCTGGAACCCACGCGTAAATTTATTGGTCCTGTTGAAAGTGGGCGGTTTCTCATGTGCGTTGATCACGTTCAAAAACGACGGGATGGAACTACCACCGGCGCTCTGAAATACAAACGCTCAATCAAATCGCAACGTACATCCACCCCATCAGACTCTTACAGATCCATCGGAAAGGGCCTTCTGGACGATCGGGATGTCGTTAACCGGAACCCAGCACTCCCCAATGAGGCACTTCTTCGTCACGTCCATGTTGAAGAGGTTCAGCGTGTGGTAAATCGCCTTCATCTTGCGCACCATGATGCTCCAGTTCTGGAGCTCCTTGGCGACGCCGACCAGAACCCTCTGGCGATGATCCTGCGTCTGGTTTAACACCTAAACCAAAATCAACAATCAATGAAACCGTAGGTTTCCCAAAACCATCGACGATCCGAACCAAGTTAAGATCCTCGAGGCGGGTGCGGACCCCGTTCAGCATCTCTTGCCTTTCGGAGGTAGTGTCCGGGCAGGCGTAGAGCGACGCGTGGAAACCGGCGCAGACCTTCTTGATGCGGCTCTTCAGCTGCTCGCCTTGGAAGAACGCGACGAAAACCGTCTTGTGCATTTCGTTGCCCTGCGCAAGCATTCAAGAATCAAAAAGGTCCTCGAGGGGGACCATCAAGTGGTTACCGTCGCCGGGTCTTGCAGGGCCTTGTCGATTTCCGCTTGCCTCAGGAAGACGTTGCCTCTGGAAATGCGCCAGAGCATGCGCTCGAAGGCCGGGACCCTTTCCCTGTTGATGACGCCCGCCACGAAGCCCAAGCGACCTCGCACCGAGGCGGTGTGCCCCCCTTCTTCCGGGATGAGGGCCTTGTGCGTGACCGAGTCCAAGCCGTTGACGTCTTCCTGGTCGGTGAAGAAGCTCTGCGTCTTCTCCAGGACCTCCCTTAGCTCGGTTAGTTCCAGGAAGTTGGATTTTAAACTGACGGCGCTTTCGCTGAGCTCTTTGATTTCACCTTCTGTCTTTTCTAAATGGGCCTGGAATTTTTTTTTTTTTTTTTGGAAAAATTAAGAGCGTCCACTATGATAAGTGTGTGAGCATTTTCAATCCGAAACGTAGGAAGATGCATGACTTCGGATCTGCGTTTCGCGATCGGCATACTCTCGAGTGCGGGTGGGGCGTACGACCAAAATTATGGGGCGATCGGGTCGCTTGAATCCGTCCTTCCTCTTGCGTTTTTTCGATATGGACGTCCGTCGCTGTATTAGAACCAGCGAACGCGCTCTTGACGCCTCCGTCGCCGGAGTATCTTTTGACGTCTCCCCAGTCCTGACAGGACCTGCTCGGGAGGGCCTCAAAGTTGGCGCCGGGTAGGTAGCTGACGGAAAAAAATTCCTTTCTCCGAAACCGAAAGCGATATCGTCGTGGTGGTCCTTCCCCTTCGCGACGGAGGACGTCCCATACGGCTCGCTCTTTACGCGAAGGAGCTGCGATTGTTTAAAGTCTAATCTTCCTATGTTCCGGATTGAAAATGCTCATGCTCACTCGGTATGTATTTAACTGCGCTCTGTGATTGGTTGGGAAGGGCGAGGGCGTAGTTTTACCTAATAAATTTAATCGGACTACCTGGCTTTGCGTGTTTTGAATGGCCGAGAGAGGCGTAGGCGTTGCCCGATCGGGTGGGCGTTGTTTTGCCTAACCTATGCCGTGTGGCTTTGCGTAGTCTGAATGGTCAGGAGACGTGCAGGCGTTACCCCAATCAAGTGGGCGTTGCCTTACCCAATACATTTCATTTTTAACTACCTCTGTGATTTTGTGTGTTTTGAATGGTCGGAAGAGGCGTAGGCGTTACCTACTAATCAATCAGGTGATCCTGTGCCGTGTGACTTTGCCTAGTTTAAATGGTCAGGTGATGTGTAGGCGTTACCCCAACTAAGTGGGCGTTGTTTTACCTAATAAATTTAATTTTGGCTTTGCGTGTTTTGAATGGCCGTCCGGGAGAGGCGTAGGCGTTACCCCAACCAAGTGGGCGTTGCTTTACCTAATACATTTAATTTTGAACTATCTATGTTGTGTGGATTTGCGCGTTGTGAATGGTCGGGTGAGTGTAGGCGTTGCCCAACCGGATGCTTCCCTCATTTCTGGGTGCGAACGATCACATCGAGGTGACTTCTAGACTTATAAAATCAAAAGTGAGTCGCAGGAATATTCCAAGCTTTCGCCAATAGATCAAGATTACGTGACTATTAATTCGTATTATAATTTAATAATAAACTGAGATGCCTGCGGCGATAATTTCCCGCGATAATCCTAATTGCGGGCACTCAGGAATTTTATCTTCCATCGTAATCTCCCTAATCTGTATTATTGGGCGATAATCTCTGAAAGTACCGACGATAGCGTTCGATAAGGAGCGAGCAAATACGCTCGTATAAAACCAACATTTACGGTCTCAGCTGAGGACTTTGCGTCGGGCAGAAAAGTCGTTAAAGTTAATAAAGTATCAAATCCCACTTAACAGTTCAGTTTGTAGGGAAAATGTTGAAACAGAAACTAGTAGGCCGGTCACAGCCGTCATGGGGGTTAAATGATGACTAACCAAATACGTCTCACCATGGTTGTCAGCATAGGGCCATTCCCCCTGGATTCGACTAAAAAAAAACTCCCCAACTCCCCAACAAAGCTTGGCGTCCAAATGAAACCGTAAAGCAAAAAACTTTTTTTTCGAAAAAATTCTTGTTTCTGGATTTTGTATTACCTCTAGGTCAATAATCTCTCGAGGATTTGGCGCCTTGGGCAACTCCAAAACGTCGGGGATGCGAACCGCGTCCTTCCTGACCTCCGCCTCGATGTAGCGCAGTTTCCTTTCCATTTCATCGCATCGCCTCACCTCACTGACGAACTTTCTTTGGAACGCGTTCACGTCCTCGTTTAGCTGCAAGAGTGAGACCGTGAGACCTCCGAGTTTCAAAACGACCGTCGCTACTTACGTCTCTAAATTGGACGGTTCCGGTTTCTCCTAATTCGGAAATCGACTGGTACGCTGCTTCCGGTTGGATGAAGAGCTGGGCCAGGGCCATCTCTTCACTCCTGAACATGGCCCCCATCTTGTGGCGGAATTAGAATCTGCAAGATTAGGAGTTAGGGGTTGAACCACCAACGATTGGAAAAGACAATACAAACAAATCCAACAATAACCAAAGGTGTGAATGAATAAAAATATGATTAGTTTTGCTTTTAAAAACAAAAGGCACAAAATTTATGGTAAAATGACGGCAAAAGTTAGTAAACATAATCATTTTTAATGGTTCACAATTTGGTGGTATAGAACCGGCTTTATACATGTACAGAACGTGTCACGACCCTATGGTCAGACACTTCAACTTCGGGAACATTCGCCGTCGCCCCACTTATATCACGTTCATCTCGATCTCAGTGATTTAGCGAATTTTATGCGGGGAGTAAACTGATTCAAATTCTGTTGGGGTTGAAAAATTCATTTACAAGTTATTCACGATATTAGGCAGTCGCCCTGTATTTGTGCGGGAAGCAAGAGTTCAGTTTTGCCTACGTGCCATTTGTAACCTTGCTCAGACCTTACGTTGTTACTTAGTCCATTTCACTCTTTCGCCCGGCTAAAACTGACTTCATCTCGTAACGACCCCGTCTCAGCATAGTTGGAGAGAACGCAGCCCTCGGCGTCGCGTTCATTGTTTCAACGGAGCTCCTGGCATGCTGAGCGATTGTTTGTTGGTGATTACGATCTTTGTGCTCCTTTCATGTGAATCTTTTGATTGAAGCCTGAAACGGAATCTACTCCGAAATTTGTTTAAGTGCACGCCGAGTGAATTCAAGCTCGTTATTAAGCTTCTCCAAGGCCTGTTTCTGGGACAAGGAACAGGTAGGTCTTGTTGGCAATTTTGTACGTATGTTCTGTTTGTAACGCGCATCTCTCCTCTACTAGGCTTTTAGTGGTAGTTTTACCTTTGTTGAAATCATCGACATCCTTTGGGGTGGAATAAAATAGAAGCCCCGGCAACACGGCCCATACTTCGTCCGTGAAAAGTGGACCCGACCTGTAGATGCGACGCCACTTGGGCTCGGTTTTTTCAACTCCGGTTAACTTTATCTGACGGTTTATTCCCATAGTAACAATTGTGATCACAATCGTTACTATGGGAATTCATCGCTAGATAAAGTTAACTGGAGGTGAAAAAATCGTAACACCTTCGCCGATTTACGTCATTGGGAGCACTTGCCTCCGTTGGAGGGCGCTCTCTCACTACTGACAACTGTTTGCCTTTACGCTGGATTTTGGTTACCAGGTCGGAAATATTCTAATAATTTTTATTTAAGTACGTTTTTGGTTGACTCACTTAAACGCGGCGTTGTTATATTATTTTTACTTTCTTTTATTTTAATCAAGTGATTCGCATTAACTAGGTGCTTTAAGCTTTAGTTGTGAACGATTAGCAGATCTGTTTATCGGACAAAGTCTAACTTGTTCGTTTGCTTTATAGCAAAGTGTACTTAGTTTCATTTCTTGTACGATTCATTGGGACCCCTTCTGGGGCGTACTCGATAGTCGATACTTGTAAATTATTTATTTTCTTATTCTTTAGCAATTTTTGAGCATTTTAAATACATAAAAACAGTGTGCTCAGCTGGTGACTTTTATTTTATTCAACTTGTCCACCCTTTTGCTTTTGGGGTTTCGTCGAACCCTCCCGTCACCAGGAGTTGAGTCGACGGTGCTGGAGAAACTTCGAAGTCACTCGCACAATTTGTTGTCCTTCAGGTAGGTGGCAATTCATTAAAAAATCACTGATTGCCTTCCAATTGCAGTTATCCAATTGGTGATCACTGATCAGGAAGTGATCGAGTTTCCCCTCCCGCACTCCGTACTGATCAAGCTGGTTTTTTAAATCAGTTATCAGTTTCATGTGATTTCATGCGTATTTTCAGGTTATGTTGATTTTGGTTCACTTTAAAATCAGTTCAGTTCAAAATCAAATCGATTTGATTTTAGGTGACGTGACTGTAAATGGAGGACGGCTACAGACTTCAGTTAAAAAGTGAATGACTTTTAGGTTAGTTTTGGAATTTTTCGATGTTCAGCGGCGCAGCAAGCACAATGTAAGTAACTTCCTTTCAAGTAGATAGAATGCGACTGATATTCCTAGGATCTTATTTGGTTAAATTAAATGTCGTAAGTGTGCTATAAATGATAAACAATGATGAACTGTTGATTTGTGGACGTTCCAGAAGTTTGTAAAATGCTAAGACACACTGCGGCCATGTTTAGTTACCAGTTTGGCCAAGAAACTGCTGTTAGTATGACTCTCTCCTGTTGTTCTTAACTCGTTGGTACAAATCTGCTAAAATTCTTGCTGCGCCCTCTAACAATAAAGTTGATTAGTTATCAACACGAACGAATTTATGTACATTTTAACGAGAAAGGCACGACACATTCAAATTATTAATCCAAAATCTCTAACGTGATAAAAAAAAATCAGAAAAAAGGAAATATACATAAAAATTAAGAAGTTTAATTTAATTAAACGTATACGTGTTGGCGTTGCCAGTAGACAGCTTTGCGACAGATGTCGCTCCGTCATTCAATGTACATACTACAGTCACTAAATAAATACAGTACCGCAATCCATATGCTTAATGTGTAAGCTAAAGAAACCACGTTTTTGCACTAAAATGGCCGACTTTCCACTTTCGTCAATTTCAGTGACCACTTTTGTCGACCACTTTGGTCAACTTTAGTGACCACTTTCGTCAACTCCAGTGACCACTTTCGTCAACTCCATTGACCACGTTCGTCAACTTTAGTGACCATTTTCGTGCAACGCTAGGTTTAAAAAAATTCCGCATTTTTATTTTGCTTGAATTCGGTTTCAAATTGTTTAGGTACGTCAGCTCCTTGCGAGACATCAACATAGATGGCTCTTCACCGACATTAATTATTATCGTTGCATTCGTTAAAATTTCTGTAAATCACAAGACCCGAGTCGTTAAACGCACTTTTGTTTCATTATCGCTCGATTTTAAACATTTTTTTGTGGGAAATAAACATAGATGGCGCCACTGAAGTTAATTGCCATTGCATTCGTAGACAATCGTCTTTTGTCAATCGATTTTAGATGGAGACTAGATGGCACCACTGAAATTAATTGTCGTTGCGTTCGTTGACATCGTCTCTATGTATAAACATGGCCAGCAACATTAACATTCACTGACGTGTATGTATGGCCGTGTCAATTCGCCTAAAATTCGGTTCCAGAAAGCATGCCATGGAGTACTCCACTCAGCGCTCCCTATTAAAGATACTACAGAACTACTGATAGTAACGTAATGGCAACTGCAATTACTTAAAAACTCACAAGAGGCGCTGAGTGGAGTACCGTCAAAATTTTTAAAAGTCGAATTGAAACGGCCATACATACACGTCAGTGAATGTTAATGGAGTTGGCCATGGTATAAATCACAAGGCGTTTAGTATTTAGCCGCAGATGGTGCTCTATCTTACTTTCGTTCGCCGAGAATATACATAGGTGGCGCCACTGAAAAAAGTAACGCAACTTAATTGGGTTTGTTCGAACAAGAATGGCGTTTTTGTTTTCCTTCCGCTCGATTTTAAACTGTAAATAAGTTTGTTGATAAAAATACGAACTGATGGCTATTTACTTAGTAGTGAGACCTTGACAATATCGAAATAGTATAGGATTATGTATCTACTAAATTTTTTATCATCCCACAAAACTCAAAATTTGCCAACTAGATTCTGCACTCCGGACTGGGGTACGTCTCTCTCCCCCCGCGTAAACGAACATTAACGACGCGACTATAGGCGCCCGACACTTACTGTATACCAAACAAGTTGTTTAATTATGTATGCTGTATTAAACGATTTTATAAATTTATTTACCCACAAATACGAAACAGTGGTTGCAAATGGCAAGTAAGGATTATTCTCGAAAAAAGATTTGGAATTGGGGTGAGTCGGCCATCGAAGATTAGTTTTAACGGCGATGCAATCGCGTTTTTGATTGAACTCTCGACGTCTCCCGGACGTATCTCGATCTGGGACACTTTTAATTAAGTGGCACATAATACGTCCGATGTTATCGGGGATGTCAGTGAACGTACTTGATGGCCCGATACGATCTCAAAGGATTACGACACGCCACGCAAAACAAAACGATCGCATCGAAAAATAAATCCAAATATAGCTTACAGGGTGCTCGTTAGACCGAGGTCTTAACTTACGTTTCTTTACTTAACAAAAAGAATACAATAATATGTATAATAAAAATCATAGAAGAAAGCATAATTTCTATTATAAACTTATTGGCACTTTTCGATGAAGAAGATTCCTACTGTCACATGACGTCATATAAAGTCTTTTGTTTTCCGAGCAGAAGTTAAATTGATAAATGTTTGATACTGCCTGTGAACAACAAATTTTTACGTCATTTAACGCGGATTAATTTGTTGATACTTCATCTCGTTTTACAGGGCTCAAATAAAAAAAAAATAATTGTTAGGGTCAAACATTCGAAAAAAAAATTATTCACGTGACGTCATTCGCAGAAACGCCAACGAGAGGCGTTCTAACCTAGAAAAAGTTCTTGACGTCATATGACGTCACACGAATAATTGAATTAGCACGCGCAGGCGCAGCTCAAATTGTGTTGCCGCTTGTTCAGGTATGTTTTCAGATTCTTACACCACGTGACCTCACACAAACAGCTGTGTTTCAACGCCCAACACGTTTCTTTAATTAATTTTTTTTCTCGAAGAAAACTCTTCAACGAACAAAATACAGAGGCTAGCAATAATAGTGCCCCCTCGATAGTCGTCAAAAATGAGCGAAAGCATTTGTTTTTTCTCTGCGATAACTCGATCGTTGTTATTGGTCGCGGCGAACGACAAACATTCTTGTTTCTACGCTCAAGTTGATTGTTTTTAATTAGGTAATTGTTTTTTTTAACATTTTTTCTTAAAAAAAAAACATGATTTGCTCTCTCATGCGTCTATTTGTTTTCTTTTCGATAACTCGGTCGTTATTGGTCGCGGCTGATGGTGACAAAATGACGTCACACGACACGTCACTGAAACAATTGTTTTCCACGCCCTATTTGACTTTTCTTTTAATTTTTGTTTTTTTTCCTGCTTTCTCGAGAAGAAAACGTCAAACGGACCACCTCAAATCAATCTTAATCGAAAAAGTACGTGGCCTCTCGTTGATTTACATACAGGGTGTCTCCCAAGTATGTTCCAAAATTTGAGAATGTGATTCCCATTAATTTACATACGTATTAAGAAATAATGTTCCTACGAACATATGGCCGCAAGCATAGGAAAAAATTTTCATAATTTTTTCCAATTTTTTGGCGTTGACCTTGACATTTGACCTCTGCGATGTCGCGGTCCCGATTTTCAAAATTAAAAAAAAAAATTCCCAATTCGTTTGGCATTAACCTTGACCTTTGCGACGCCTCGTTCTCGAAATTCAAAATTTTTAAAAAATTTCCACATCTGTTCTCAAATTTTTTGTCGTGACCTTTGAGATCTCGACGAGGCGAACTCGACTATCGTAGCGACGCCATCTTGGAATCAAAGATGGCGGCGCCGTGATCGAAAATCGCCGCCGCGTAAGAGATAAACCCTTCCTGTCGCATATCAAATTAAACGTGCCGGCGAGACGAACTCGACTGTCATAGCGATGCCATCTTGGAATCAAAGATGGCCGCCTTACACGATCGAAAAACTTTCCTTTAAGAGATAAGTAGGTCGTGCGACCGCTCAAATGGAAGCGCTCAACGAGCGCAACACAACGGAAACAGTTTCCTAACTGCCGCGAGCTCCACCCCTCAACGGCGAGCCGCCCTTAATGCGCGAAGCGCTTTCTTCAAAACTTTTTCTAATCTCATCACTCTCTCAAAAGTGATCGAGTTATGGAAAATAAAATAGACCATAGACGAATGAGAGAATACAAATGTTTTCTTCTCGAAAAAAGTTCTAATTAGAAACAATTAACTTGAGCGTAGAAACAAAATTGTTTGCTGTATGTATACATTAAAGAGGCTATAACCAAAAACAAAATTCAATACAAATTTGACGTTTAAAACGACTCGTAAATAAAAAAGGTCTAAATTGGTTTGTTTACGTTACATTGTTTGCTATTTTTCTTTAAAAAAAATTTAAGCTTGTGTCGTCATTGTGTGTCCATATCCAATTAAGTTTTGTTTCTCTCGCTCGATTCTCGTTTCCGAGAAGAAAACTGCAGAAAAATACCAAACAAGTTGAAGGTCACGTAATCTCATGCATCTGTGTTTTAATTCTAAAGAGCTTTCAATAAATATCTTCCCGCAGGCGGCCATGACATTACGTCATCGCTCATCGGAGCAACGTATGTCTTTGCCATTCAGTGTTACCAATTCGTGGGAATTTTCCCGATTCGTGGGAATTTTCACGCCTTAAAATTGCAAAAAGCGAAATTTCTTTAGAAAAAGGAACAAAATTACTTAGATTTCGAGGCAAATCTTAAGAAAAAAAAGCTTAAAATTGGATTTTGAGGGGAAAACAAGACAAGCAGCGTGAGAGGAAAACGACCATCAGTAGTTGGCAACACTGTTGCCGTTACATATGCGTTGACAGCTGACATTTCATTTACGTTGTATCGCAAATTGTAACGGATGCGGTTCCAACTAGAACGTTAAAATACTTTCAAACAGTTTTACTTCTTGAAAAGTGAGGTTATACGCTTTCAAATTTTTCCAAAGCGAAAGTCTGTTACATAAATGCGAGGTCACGTGACCGTTGATTCAATTGTTGTTTTCTCTGTTCGATGACGATTTGATTTAGAGCGTTTTCGATTCGCTTGCACCGGTTGCACTCAGTGTATTTGCATCTTCTTTTAACTTCATGTAATAACACGAGATGAAGATATTCTGAGTGCGCAGTAGTGCGGTCAAGCGAAAACGTCAAAAAAAGGGAGACATTTTACTTGGGGGCGAACGCGGAAGATGAGAAACCACGTGACACTCAATTATTTATTATTGTTCGCACTTGATTAACCGTCGCGTGATTCATATGTCAATAGAAATAAAGTTGAACGTCATTCGTCGAAATCGATGATAAAAGGCGTTTTCGAAAATTCGCTCCGAGTAGAAATGTGAGAGAGAACATTAAGAGACTTAGTGCACGTAAGAGTGAGAGAAATAGCGCTCCGATTGAATTAACGAAAACGCCTAAATACATATCGTCCATTTACTTGACATGTGACATCCGTACTGTCAGTGTCAAAATTTGGAAAAAAAATTATAATTATATATAACGCATGATTAACGTTTGCTCTAAAAATTAACAGCACCTGCCTACAATGTGTTAATTATTATGAAATGAATAAAAGCTGATGAATAAAACAGGAAATGTCACAAGTGTGCAGTGATGCCAACATACTGTCAGTTTGACAGTGAGGATGTCAAGTAATACATCACATGCTATGACGTTTTGAAATTTCAAAGTTGTTTTTTGTTTTAACGAAATTTCCCGCGGCGAAATTAAAAAAATATCAACGGGAAATAATTTTCTCAAATTTTAGATGATGTGCCGCGTGATCAAAATGAATTACCCTGTATATTACAAAACGCAAACATTCTATACGTTCACGCGTCTCCTTCGTGTTTTCTTAGATGTCATCCTTATCATTAGAGTAGGTAATTAATCAAGTTGCTAAAAGAATTCCACATTTTACAAAAAATATGACTACAATGATAACATTTTTTGACGAAATAAGGCGAGCACACACGTATCACATGACACCCTGCTGCAGTGGTCTCGTTTACATTTTAATTTAATTTTTAAAAAAAGAGTCTGCTTATTAAAACCGCAACTGTGTAATTAATTTGTATGGCGTAAATTAAACATCACGTCAAATTAATGCGCCACATTATGCTTGAAATTCAAAAGCCACGTGACGCCCCATCGCTAACACCCAATTATTTAAGAGCAGCGCGGGCAGTAATCTCCGCGATGTGGGCGAAACGCCCTGTGTATTTAATTGAAATAAAACATTACACCTTCGCGTAAACACGGGCCGAAAATAAAAAGAGCCCGGAAGCTTATTAATTTAATAAATTTTTCTCTCTCGGAGGCTGCTCTGCAGAGTTTCACTTCGCACGTACCTACGAGATAACATCACATGACCCCGACATTATTTTCGATTTCGAATAAAATAAGAGCGCCCCAAATCTCGAGCGCCCCGAATATTCACTGCTACTACATTTTTTTAATCTAGTTTAATTATGTAAGTTTAAAAGAAAAAAAAAGCACCGACCTTGTTTGAACAAAAATGCGTTTTCACTCGTCTGTGTCCGATCAAGCAACTGACTCTGTTAGGCACTGATATAAGAATTGTCACATGATACACAATTGTTTAACGAATGTGTTAGCAAATTTCCCCTCCTCCTCCTCTTCTCTTTTTTTTTTTTTTGAAGTGTTATCTTGTGATCTGCGATAAGCGTCAGGCTTAAACAATGCACTCGACAATCACAATAAATCAAAATCTATGATCGCTCCTAATCTACGCTCTAGACCGTTTCGAAACCTGTCGTCTTAATAACAAACAAACAAACAAACAATTACACGACGAGAAAAGGAGGACGTGCGCGTTACTTACATCATATTTATACGCGAAGATGTAAGTGTGATGTAAAATCAATATTTAAAATACCTTGAGTTTGAGTTTTAATTTCGCACACGGCGGTGTAATAAACGTAAAGTTACATATTTCCGAACCAATCAAATCAATGGAGTACTTTAAAAAATAAAAATAAAAAACCGCGTAAAAAGTAAACGAATGATGAGCCACCTAAAGCGGGGATGATTTCTTTTGGTAATTATCGGTTTCTGTTATAGTGACTCTTGTATGTGTGTGTGTCTTTAAAAATTAATAATTGCATTATTGTAAGACATTCAATAGCGCCATCTGTTGAAACTTGCCGATATAGTTTCCTTTTCATTTGTTTCTGCGATGGTGATTCACTAGTTATTGACGGTTATAAGTGTTGGAAAATCGCCAGTCAGTCATTTCCGGACGGTAACAAAAAAATGACTCGGGTTGTCGTAAGACATTCAACAACGCCATCTGTTGAAACTTGCCGAAAGTGTTTTTTCGTTTATTTTTACGGGATGATTCACCAGATATTCCCCGCCATGCGGAAGATCAATAACAAAATGTCACTTGTCACTTGTCAGTCAAGAAAGAAACGAATTGTATTTGCAATTTATTTTTAATAATGTTCTTTGTTTCGTCACCGTTTATTTCCAATTTCTTTTTTTAATTTACGAGTTTACTACACTGAATTGTGCTCTATAGTCGATTGTCTTTTGTTTTTACTTTTTTGTTTTTTTTAATATTATTCAATTTCATTATTATTCAATACTTCTAAAAAAATTCAAATATGGTATTTTTTTTATTTTGTTTATTTGTTTGACCTTTCCCCCATACAGTTTTCTTTTGTTAATTTATTAGTCTACTGAACTGTGCTGTAAAATCGACAGTCTTTTGTTTTTATTATTTTTTATATTGTATTATTTCGTATGTTTCTTAAATTTTATCATTTCGTTCTCTTCGCTTTCTCATCGTTCTCTTCATTTTTTTATTAATCTGTTAAATTGTGTTGTAAAATTTACGATCCTTTGGCAACTCTGGAGGGATTTCTGCTTTTTACACGTTGGTAACACTGTAGGCGTCCTCCATTTGCAACTACATAATTTGAATGCGAATCGATTTAAATTCACTTAAAAATCACCGATTGCAGTTCGATTGGGAATTATTCAATTGTCAATCAGTGATATGAGGAAGTGACAAATAAAGAAATAAAATACGACATGAAAGGAAAGTTGTCATATTTAGTTACCACTTTGGACAAGAAACCACTGTTCGACTCTCTCCTGATATTCTTAACTTGTTGGAAAAATGAATTTTTAATTTTTTTGCAAAAACGCCGTTTCGGCGGCAATTTGCATAAACGATAAGAAGACAACGAAGAAAAGAAAAGAATGACGATTAATTCCTGTCAGTTTCTTTAAACAGAAAGAAGCAAGGTTTTTTTTTGTTCAAAAAGATGACGGCATTCATTTTTCCTTCTGTTGCTTCTTTCTGCAAATTGCCAAAAACGACGCTTTTGCAAAAATGTATTGTCGGCAAAGAAGAACTCGATTTTTATGCTTGGCGAACGTCCAGTGGTTTGGTTACAATTATTTTAAAATGAAATAACTAGATTTATCACTAAACCGGCCATGAGAACAAAAGTCACTAAATTTTCGACTGAACCGGAACCCTCTGGAAGTTGTCTGAAGTTTCAACAAGAAATCACCAGAACTAGTGACAAAATAAGTAAATTGGCAACACTGATGTACACACCACAGTATAAGAATCTACACAGTAGCGACACTTGAATATAACTGTCACATTTGCCATTTTGTTTGATACCTACTGATTTGTAAATTATTTGCATACAGGTATCAAACAGTATGGCGGTTTTTTTTTGACATTGACTACTGGGTAATTACTTATACTGTTCACATACCTTAAATCATAAATAAAAAAACGTTTTCTTTTTAAATCTGGCGTCGAAGTGGCTATGAAACCATCATCAAAATGGCAGTTGTTAATTGTCAACACTTTAACCTGAAATTGTTGACAGAATTCTTCAGAACGACTTTAAATGAAATACTGCCACTCACCATCGACTCAAAAGTCAAAGAAATTGTCTTGACAGATGACAAATGTTTCAAAAATTTTGGCGCGTTTATCACCGCCAACTGCGACGTTAAAAATTTTATGTTAGACTATTAAGTTCTAATGTCTTTTTTTAAATGTTGTCTTAAATACAACCTTAGCTTATATCTTATTCGAAAATCCAAATTTTTAAACGTTTTTTTTTTCTGTTTCCTGAAAAATTTACTTTTCGGCTGATGCGTCCTTCTGATACGACGCCCTCGGTTTGATTTTCATGAAAAGCAACGCAACAGAAAAAGCAGCGAAGAAACCACTGCAGAGATTCCGAAGGCACTTTATTGGCAGAAAGAGAGAGAACGCCCATCCGCTTTCAATGAAATAAAACGCAACGTAGGAAAAACACTCGCGTTACTTCTCCCTAAGGCACAAAGTATGAAACGGTCGCGTTCCAAAAACAAAATCGGTTATTGCTGTTTAATTGTAAATAACAAACATATGTTCAGATCATCGGGACTTTGCAAGCGGTAGAATTGGGACCGGATGGACGCCGCGGTCCTTCTCAAGTGAATGGAAACCACCCAGCACGAGGCAGAAAAGTTTGCAACGTTAGCCATGCAGGGTTCCCGGCAATCATAAACAAGTCATCGTAAGCTTTTAGCTTTGTGTTGGATCAGATTTTGTACGAATTGGTCACACTAAATTTTGGAACATGTCAGTTATAGAAAAGGGATTTGTTCGCTTAGTTTTCAAGCAAGCACCGGATGCATTAAAATGTCATCCTGGATCCTGGACACTTGTAAAGTTAAGATAGGGTCAGGACGGTTTCAGATTGCGACAGACCACCGCGGGTCTTGTCTGACAAGCTAATTGGGGTTGCTCAATTTATGAATGTGTACAGAAAATGTGCAAGGGGCGTGATTTTGGAGCTAAGGCTGCGATTATTATTATTATTATTATTGGCCGAGGTCGTTTCAAAAATTATCTTGCAAAGTCCGAGGGAGGTGATTAATTTTTACTTGGGAAGACAGAAGCGCCGAAAACGATAGACAGAATTCGATCTCTCGAGCGAACGATTCAATTCTCTGTTAATTTTGACTTAGCGCGGATTCTTCCAGTGCTTGCAGTCAATCTCTCATTTTCTCATATTTCTAGCTAAATCATTTTATTTCGGTACGGTTAAAATACAGTGTGTTAAGAGAAGGGCAATTAAACAAACAAAACCACGCGCCGCGGGTGTATCTTAGCAAATGTGTCTGTGTGCGAGTGTTCATCTCGGGAACACGGTTAGGTAATTTGCATTTATTTGTATTTCTTCGTCACATACTTGGTGGTATATAAATTGGTTAAGAAGTATTTTAATTTGCCTTAATCAGTGGCTAAAGAGTCTGTAAAGTTCAGTATTCGAATTGCCTTTGGATAATTTTTAGTCAAAGTATTTTTATTTGCATTTGAGTCGAGGTTAAACCTCAACAAGTTGCAGTCTCATTAGTAAAATTTGTTGGTCGTTTGTTGCATAAATTATTTATTAGGCCAGTTCTGTGTTTTAATCAACCAGAGCCAATTAACTCTATTTGGAAATTCAAAGACAGTGTACTCTTGGAAAATAGTTCTACCCTTTGGAGATATTCTCTAATTAATTAAAGCTAACTTCCGCATTTTATTTAAACGTATTTAGTTTCCTTATGACGGATTTCACAAACGTTACTTAATCTTAATCATCCGTTAAAAGTAAACGTTGCCATGGTTACATGTGTTGAAGGTATAGGAATGATTATTCTTAATCGATGATTAAAGTTAAGTGACGTTTGTGAAATCTAGCGTAAATCTCTCAAGTTTATTCACCGACGCACCAAAAGAATTGGGTTACAACAACGTAAGGCCAGGTGTTGCAGTGACGATTGCGAGAAATATTATAACATTGTAAGTTTACTGCGGAGTCTCGCAAGGATCACGTCAAAACGTAAACAGAATAAGTAGGGCAGTAGTATAGTTCCTTAGCGCCGGCCGTAAATTAGTCAGGTAGTCCGGTAGTCGACCGTCTAATTGCAGTAATAAAACCCTTGGGTGACCCTTCTTGGGAATTGTCAGAAAATAAACTTTCGGTTCAGTTTCGGTCCAGTTATTTAATTTGGCAATAAGTTTAATTTGTTTTTTGTTTGGCAAGTCAACAAACAAGGTGGCACGTCGGCGTGTTACAAGTATTTATTTTAATTCACGTTTAGAATCAAGTCACCTTATGTTGTAGTAAAAACGACCGTTGTTTCCAACCGCTTGTTTAAAACAAAAGGAAATCTGCACGACGGTTCTCCGGGGAACACCCGAAACTAAATTTTCTGATCAGACCGATTCGATCTCGTTTTTGGAGAACGGTTACTTGTTTCGAATGAAAAGTGGTAAAATCAGGTGCGCATTAAAAAGAAATTAAACGCGGACCTGTCTGAATTCGCTGAAAATTGCGTCCGTAAGACAATAATTGGCATCGGTCCGGTGTTTGCCTTTCTTTAATTGCGTTCCGTCGGAATCGCCGTAAAACTTTTATCGACAGAACGACAAAGCGCAGGAGGTTCGGATTTACTTTAACAGTAAATGCAGATTATTTATATCGCGTCCGTGTGACGTCTAATTGTTATTCCGGGCCCAAAACAAACCGAATTTTTCTTTTCAACTTAATCGACGCGAGCGTAGTAAACATAATTTTTAGACGGGTGTTCAATCGAAATCAGTGACCACCCTGTGTAACTTATTACAATACGAACATTAAAAAATTTATCCTCTTGCATCAGCAACAATTTTCGTAATTCTAATTAAAGTCAATGTTTCCGGTCCATTAGTTACTCTGGTAATGAAAAAATTGTAAAATTGCGAAGTGTACAAAGTACCTACTTTTTACTTTCCGTAGTAGAAGTTAAAAATAGGTACGAAATTAAAAACGAAGTCGGTTTTATTCGACGCGGCAACGTCACGGACGCTAGACAAAGATAATAATGACCAGAGCAAATACGCCAAGCCGCCAAGGTTTGTTTTTCGAATTCGCGCGAAAATCAAACCGGCCTAATCACGTTAACTTGCTTAACGCTTGGTTAGCGCCCGGTTAACGACAACAACGCCCCGAATTTGCACAATCAATTTGTACGTGCACGGGCCGATTAGCGTATAGGACGAGGCGTACCGCAATTGTAATAATAAATTAATCGGGAGCATTAAACAATCGCGTGTCGCATCTCAAGGTCTCAGATAACGAGGCTTATCCGGTACGAGCAAGAATTGGACTGACGTGATATTAAAAAAAAAGTAAAACAATTGCTCGTTGTAATGTACGTGCTTTTCGCGCCGTGGTGGAATTTAAGGAATCCTGACTGAAAAATTGCGTTTCCTCCACGGTACAATTATCTCCTAACTTAACATGTACTACGACGTTCAACTTAAATGATACCATTTGACATTTTCGTAGCCCTTACGCTGAATGTTCTTAAGGGCGTGGTTCGCATGCAGGAGTATCATTTAAGTTGAGCGTCGTAGTACATACATACATTCACTCTGTAATTGGCCACGTATTAATACATTGAATTTGAATTTGAACAATGAATGAAAGACGTGAATGGTACAGTGTTGGCCATTAAAATCGTTACTGAGCTATCATCTCCCCATTCATTTCGCTACTAAGGGTTACGTATCCTTCGAGTCGTAACGATTTACTTGGCCGCCGGTGTGCAACATATTAAAAACAATTATTAGAATCACGGGGATTGTCACAAAATAATTTTAAAGTCGAAACGGTCGCGGAATTTGTTTTCCAACAAAATCGGTTATTGCGTGTTTAATGCAAAATAACAAACACGTGTTCGGACTCTACGCAGTAAAATTTCGGCCGGATGCTGTCCCTTTTCAAGAGACTATAAACCACCCAGAGAGTCTTTAAGAACTTGTAAAGTTAGCCTACGAATAACATTCCGGGCTTTGTGTTTTCGGATTTCTGTATGGGTTGGGGACATGTCAGTTATAGAAAGAGATCAAATTACGTTGCAAGTTAAAGTGTTTCGCTTTCGTCTGTTTTGTTTCAACGAGCACAGGATGTATTAAAATTTCAGCCTGGTCACTTGTAGCGTTAAGTGGTTGCAGATGTTGTGGGACAAGCTAGTTTGCGTTGCGTAATTTAGGAATGTGTACAAGGAAACGTACAGGGCGTGACTTGGAGCTAGAAGCAGCGATTATCATTGGCCGAGGTGGTTCAAAATTTATCTTGCGAAGTCCGAGGGGGGTTGGGTTAAATTTCTACTTGGGAAGACAGGAGCGCCATCTCTCAAGCGAACGATATTCTCTGGCAAGTTGGAAACGCTAACGGCTGTTTCGATTTGTACAGGGAAGTCGCCAATCTGAATCATTGGTCCGAGGCAAGTTATATCTGCCGCCGAAACCAAGTGTGCCAGCACAATCTAAAACCCAGAAATCAAGGCCAATTAATTGCTTGTTACGAATTTCGTAATTACGAGGCCGAACAATTTTAATAACCACCTATTCATAGCCATCTTCTTAACGAAGTTTCTCTCACACCCTGTGTGTGTGTGTGCCGAGAGATTTGCAAGTTAATTTGAAGCGATTTGCCGAGAGACTGAAATGCCATAACCATCCATAGTGGAGTGCCGAAAACAATCAATTTGGGTCCTTGCGCAATGAATTAGTTAGACAGGTTTAGCCAACGAAAAAACGGTGAAGAGGGATTTCAAAAAAGGAGTACATAGTACCACCTTCTTAAGGCGATTGGACGTAGCGAGAGAAGATCCTACCCATTCGATCTCAATTACATAATTAGTTCAGCTAGCGCTAGGGTTTCCCATCACCTCCAAAAGGAGTACCTGAAAAACTGGCTTGTCTTGCAAATTGATCGCCGAGAGCGGCATTTTGTATCACAGACTTCTCCAGTATGTCTAATTAATTAATTAATTAATTGCTTCCATTAATTAAGTACACTGAAGACCGACTGTGTCACTCTGTGCGTTGGTTGATTGAGCAGAGCGAGTCTTATGCCCGATTTCACCAACGCGGATTGCGGATTAAATCTAGTGTCAACACTTAAAATATGACTTATCACTACGTTGTCTAACCTCAAATGTCACATTATAAACACCTAATCCGAGTGCTAGTGTCAATCCGCGTTGGTGAAATTCATCATTAGAGTACGATCTGAAATGGGAAAGACTAGTACCAAGACCAATCTAAGTTGAACTTAAATTAATTGTTAATCTAATTGAGGAGCAGAGCTCTCCAACAACTATTTGCGTGTGCACGAAACCACCGGCTGTGTGATTTGAAGTCAGTTAGGTCGCTCCGATATTCGAAAGTGAAATCTGTTAAGCGAATTCTACTGTACTTCCTGATAACCGTAATTTTGTTTCTTTGTATTGTTTTAACGCAAGGGTTTTTCCGCTCATTATATCAGATCCCGCAGTGGCTGGTGCAAGGAGTTTTTTTTACCTTTTTTTTGCAATAAATAATTAATTAAATCTAACTTCCGTATTTTTATTCAAACGTAATTAGTTCCTTTGATCTCTTAAGTTACCCACCGACGCACCAAAAAGATCTGAGTTACCACAACGTGAGTCCAGATTTGCAGCGATTGAGTTACCACAACGTGAGTCCAGATTTGCAGCGATTACGAGTCGAATTAGAAATATTATTTTAACCGTAACACAATAAGTAGGTTAACAGTAGATAGTCCTAACGCCGGCCATAAATCTAGACAGATAGGGACAGGGCATGTCCAATTGCAATAACAAACCGTTTGGGTGACCCTTGGAATTCCGCAGGTAAACCGTCTGTTCAGGTCGGTCCAGTTATTTAATTTTGACAATAAATTTAATTTGTTTGGTTTGGACGGTTTCATTGGTTATTTAGTTGTCCGAAAAGGTCAGCAAACAAGGTGACACGTCGGCGCGTTACAAAGAAAAGCGAGTGCGTACATTTTGTTTTCTTATCTCACTTACTGCGCGGCCTTTTTTAATTACTTTAAATTTTAATACTGCGGCGGAAAATCAGAAATTCGGAAATTTCCTCCACTTGTTGTTTTCTCCAAAAATTCTGGCGTTTTACTTCGAAAGCGAATCGCATTTTACGTCGTCTCTTTCTGCATTAAAAGAAAGAGAAAGCAATAGGGTAAAAGAAAGTGCTTTGCATTAAACAGTCTAACAAACGACAATTTTGTTTTGTTCAAGAAAGTCAAAAGAAGTAAGTACCACATGAGTAACCGGGGGAAAAAGTTATCTCCACCGCAGTCTACTTATAAATGGCAATAACGTGAGAAATGTGCGAATGTGAAACTATCGATCTGCATTAAATTATTACATACATTAATTCTGCGTACCTAACTATCTAATTGATCGACTTATTAAATTGCGAAGACATTGAATTTGTAGGTCAATGTCAGCTAAACCCGGGACACCTGCCAGCCATCACCTCGCGTCCACAATTCCACCTTTTCAAACACGCGAACTATCTATTTACTTCACTCCTCCTTTCGCGATTCTGTGTCTATTATAAATTATAAAATGAAACACCGCGCGCCGCAAGCAACGGGCCGTTTTGCTCCCCTTTGATCTCGAGAGCCGCTTTTAAATTCCACTAAACGCTTCCGATAGCGGCCCGCGGAACGGACCGAGTTGATGTGACGCGGCAAAATTAGGTCAGAGGTTACTTTCATTATCAGAAAATGGGAGTGGAATTTAATGGACCTCGTCTGCCTCCGCGGAGAACGGATGACATCGCGTTAATGAGGATTCTTCGCGAGGAAGTTAGTTCTCCGGAATGTTTTTTTCTTCTTCGCTTATGTGGAGTTGCACTGAAATTCCGCCGTTTTATTAAATTCTTGGTATCGGCGAAATAAAGTCAAGTTCGCTTCGATTCAAGGACGAAATCTTTCCTCTCGGATTTCATTCGATCAGGCGATTTTTATCGACGTCACATTTTCAATTTTTAGATACCGTGATGGAAAACTGTCAGACATTAAAGATCAGAAGTCAATTCCACTACGGTTTGATTTTAAAGAAATGCCTTAGCCTTGGAGTATTTTTAGTAAATTCTTTTTGTTTTATTATACTACTAAAGTCGGTCAATAATTCGGACATCAATTTAAAGTTTCTTTCAAGGCTAGTCACTACCCAAAAAAAAATATTTTTATAATCGTGTCGGCTACAAGAATTTTAAAAAATTGTCACAAGAAGGAAAATATTCTCGGTGGCCTTGCGGCGTTAAAGTCGTTGCCATGCGGCAGCCATTTTTACTCCAAATTTAGGCGGCAAATTCAAATTAAAAAAGAACTAGCAAAAGAGTAAAGGAAAACAAAATAAAAGCGTATTTATTTTTAAAGAGAAATTCATAATAGTTGTCATAATATTCATAAATGTCGAAAATCGGTGGTATTTAACAATCGCCAAATTAATGAAAAATAAATGGAAAAGTCCATGATTGATAATTGCTCACGAAGAAAAAAAAATGTACAACAAAGAATCGGGAGTTAGCGTTGAAGAAAAAACGGAAGTAAGCTGTAAATGAAAACGTAGTACGCGCCATCTGTTGGAAACGGTAGTTCCCTTTCCACATTTTCCATATTTTATTAAAGCGCGAATTTCAACTTTTCTGTTTCGGGTGCAATTCAGAAAAAAAAATTACCCATTCATAAATCTTTGAATATAAATTTCATTTTTTGTCTGTGGTGCAATTTTTTTTTTTTTTCAAAATAATGATTCATTTCTAGATGTAGGTATGATTCGAGGTGCCATCTCTTGGTCGTGATTAGAAGCTTATTCAAAAATTTCGAGAATAAAAATCGCCAAATGTACCTACATCATAAAATCATTAGCGGTTCCTAGCGCCGCGCCATCTGTTGGAGGGAAACGGTAGTTTCCTTTCCGCAATTGCCACAATCAGAATTTTAAGGACTCTCCCGGATATTGATTGATGATCTGTTTTTTTTATTCGTCAAGTTAATTTACTGACTCCTAAAGTCCCTAGATAGATAAAGTACCGCAATTACCGCCATTTTGAGTCAAAATAAGCGCGCCAAGTTTGAAATCACATTACCTGTTGCGTTCAATTTTAAATATGCGCCGCTTGGTTTGACTCAGAACGACGGTAATTGCGGTACGTTAACTGTCTAGGGACTAACTCCTATAAGGTTACCGTATTGAGAAGGTAGCGCCGACTTTATATCTCTTTTAATTTGGGGTTAATCAAATTCATTCATAAACTTTCTAGCAACAGTAATTTGTTATGTATCTATCCTTTTTCCTTTTAGCATTCCATTGCGTCCTTTTTAATTTCGGGAACGAGAAATGAATGGCGGTACCTTCTAAATACAGTAACCTTACTAACTCCTGCTTCAAAGCGCCATCTCTTGGCTCATAATGGAAGTTCTTCATTTTGAATTTTATTTACGATTTTAAATGACATCCACCAGAGTACAAATAAGAAAAAAAAGGTAATCGACAGTAGGTACATAAGAGAATTATCGATTTTCTTTTCCTCATCGAAAAGAAAATGAACGAACGAAAAACAAAAAAAAGAATAACAATTTCTTTCTTTATGGAAATAACAAAAGAACATTGTTTCTTTCTTCATTAAAAGGAAAAAGACAAAGAAAAAGCGATCGTGTAACAAATACCGCAGCTTTGTTTCGTTCGTCGTTTGACGAAAGAAAACGAAAGACGTTCGTTCAACTGGAAGAAAGAGAATTGTTTGGAGTTGGCAATAACATGAGATAACAAGAAACACGGTATGTCAGTATGTCTATACTTACATTAAAACATAAAACAAGGTAACTGATTGTGAGATCAGTTGGTTATGACTATAATAGCACCGACATACGTTTATCGAACCAACGCCAACTCCAAACGTGGGAGTTTTTGAACGCATGATGTAATAACTGATTCAAGTTGCGCGCCCATTCTCGCTTATACTATAGTAGGTTTATTCCAGCAGCACTTTCTGACTGGTTCGAAATTTAACAACGCCATCAAGTGTATGACCTTGATGAATGCAATATGCTTTTGGCGGGTTAGAACTAGAACTAGTGCTGCTGGAACAAACCTGGTAATTCACTCCTTCCAGAACAGTGTGGCGAAAGCAGCGAACATTTCAATACCTTCCGGCGCACCTACGTCGCGACCGGAAAGTCTTGGAATCTTCGGCTAGACTCCTAGATGGCGTGACTACCGCAAAAACACATAGGTTGTAACAATATAAGAAATTTCAACTTTTCTCTTTAACAAAAGAAATAAATGAATACATAAAGGGAAACGAAAGACAAGTTTCGAACAGCATTTATTATTTTAAGAACCACCCGAAGTAGATCTTTTTTTTTTCTAGGTAATATTTTTCTTGTCCTTTATCCTTTATGTAAGGACTTCGCGTGTTATAGTTCATTCGAGTGTGGTCCTGACCCTGGCGACTAACGAACGCAACCCCATTCGACCCTTATCGTTCGTGACTTTGTACATTCGCAGGAAAATCTTTGAAACTTATCGACGCTCTGATAGTTTAACCCCGAAGAGAGGCATTGACCGCGTTACGAGCGCGCGAGCCAAGGTGTAAAGTTTCGATTTCGCCAAGAAATTAAACACGAATTTTGCTAGTACTCAAGAGCCGTATTACACTATAATATTTTTTGTATAAAATGTTTTTTTTTTGAGCGAAAAATTATTTTTTTTTAAGAATTTATTTTATTTTATCTTTCTAGTTATTAAACTTATGTTGTTTTTGAAATCAACGTCTCAATTGTATTCAGAAATTGCGGACGCCGCGCCGTTTCTTGTGACACTGCAATTCTTCAATTGTTTTTGAATTTGACGTTGAGAGCAGTGTTGCCAATCCACTCTAAGCCGATTACCCTTTTCAAATTTTAAAACACCCGCTCTTACCGACATTGAGTAATGAAATTGAAATGAATGAATGAAGTGGTACAAAATTTATTTTATTTAAATACCTAATATGTATTATTGAGACTTATCTTACATAAACGTTGCACGATAGATTTTTCAGGTTAAAATCATCTACAGGCTGTTACAAATTCGAGGCTCACCATTGGGATCTCGGAAACGGTAAGAGATACGAAGTCGGTTAAATTGGGGCAAAGTTGCGTATTTTGGTGCTTAATAATAATCCGTTCTGAAAAATCTTCTACGATTTGCAGTTTTTGAAATATTTTCAAAAAACCGAAAAACGAAATTTTCTTTTTTATTTTTTTCTGAAGTTATTATTGCAGGGATCTTAACAAAATTAATACATTCTACAGGCACTTTTTTAAGCTCTTTACGATGGTATCATTAGATTTTACTTAAAACGTTTCGTCTCGTTCTGACCATCATCAACTTCATTTTTTCTTATGGGCGCTACATTGGGTTTTAATACCATTGGATAGATCTATTTTTTCTGATGCTTTTCCATATATCACACATCCCTATTTAATAATCTGAAACAGCTGGAAATGCAAGAAATTCTTGAAAATAACACTGCAAAGAAAAACATGGTATGCAGTGAAAATAAAAACCAGAAAAGTTTGATATACCTTCGGAGTTTTATTTCATATATCACAAAAGCTGATTTTAGTAAAATTTTTAGATCTAAAATGAATGTCATGTATCCAAGAAAATTTAAAAATGTTTGTGGTCTTAACAACAACAATTCAGTAATAGCGAGCGAAATTTCCTTCCAACAGTATTCAGAAAGACAACTACAAAATAATAGTTGATTAGATTTGTAATTAAATTATACATTATTATTATTAAAAAGCTAGAAAATATCAAATTAAATTATGCGCATGTCTTTAGAAAACTCGTATCTTAAAAGATGTTACTGCTCGAGGAAACATTATTTCCTGTAGTCTCATAATTTTAAACATTTTATAAATAACTATGAATTACCTCTTCTAATAATTCTTCATTCTCATCATCATGAAGGCGATCTCGATAAGTCCTTCGAGTTTTATGAAAATATCCATAAAGTGCAATGTTTCCATCTAACTTAATAATATTGTTCTGTGTGGATGCCATCTTTTTGGGTATTATAGGAAGTAAATTTATCTTGCTATTACTAAATTATTGTTAGCACAATACATTTTTAAATTTACAAGAAAGAGATTTTTAAAGACATAATTTCTTGTAATACTTTCTTGCTTTAATCATAAAAATGTATAATTTCATCACGAAAGTGGTTAAATACTGCGTCATCGTCATTGTTGGAAGTAAATTTCTCTTGCTATTACTAAATTGTTCCTATCAGCACAATACGTTTTAAAAGTCTACGTCTTTCTTGGATTCACATCCTTCTTTTTATATCTAAAAGTTTCTCAAAAATCTGTTTTTGTGATAAACGAAATAAAACTCCGAAGGTATATCAAGCTTTTTTGGTTTTTGTTTTCATTGCATACCAAGTTTTTCGTTGCAGTGTTATTTTTAAGAATTTCTTGCATTTCCAGCTGTTTCAAATTATTAAATAGGGATGTGTGATACATGGAAAAGCATCAGAAAAAATAGATCTATTCAATGGTATTAAAACCCAATGTAGCGCCCATAAGAAAAAATGAAGTTGATGGTGGTCAGAACGAGACGAAACGTTTTAAGTAAAATCTAATGATATCATCGTAAAGAGCTTAAAAAAGTGCCTGTAGAATGTATTAATTTTGTTAAGATCCCTGCAATAATAACTTCAGAAAAAAATAAAAAAGAAAATTACGTTTTCTTGTTTTTTGGGAATATTTCAAAAACTACAAATGGTACAAGATTTTTCAGAACGGATTATTATTAAGCACCAAAATACGCAACTTTGCCCCAATTTAACCGACTTCGTATCTCTTACCGTTTCCGAGATCCCAATGGTGAGCCTCGAATTTGTAACAGCCTGTATATGTATGTGAGACTGTGAGTGGCAATCGGCAACAGTGCTGCCAACCGACCAAGCGAAGCATTTCGGAAGATAGTTGTGAAAAATTCCGATAGATGTCTCTGAATTTCGGTTGAGCTAATTTAAATCACTTCATTAAAATCACTGATTTTATTCAGGCGATTTTTATTTTTGAAAATCATTTAAAAAAGAAATTAAAAAAATTCTCATGAAATAAACAAAACTGGGTCCAAATTTCTAAAATTAAGACATTTGACAGTTATTGTGCAATTCTTGACGTAAAATAAAACAAAAGACAATCGAGAAATAAAGAAAATTTATGAAATTATTATTATTATAAAATTTAAAAAAATAAAAATAAAAAAATCTCATTGAATAAAATTTTAAAAAAATATTAAATAAAATTACAAAAAATTAAAATTCAAAAATTCTCATTAAATAAACAATACTTTCTACTTTTTATAAAATTACAAAAAATTATAAAAATTACAAAAAAATTATAGAAATTAAAAAAATTATAAAAATTAAAAAAATTATAAAAATTAAAAATTATAAAAATTAAAAAAATTATGAAAATTAAAAATTTTTTTATTAAATAAACAAAACTTTCTAAAATTAAGATTTGGAATTTGTGTAATTTTTGACGTAAAATAAAACAAAAGACCATCGACAAATTTATAAAAATTTAAAACAAATATAAAAAAAATCATTGAATGAAATCAGAAAAAGAATAAAAATTAAAAAATTCTCATTAAATAAACAATACTTTCTACTTTCTATAAAATTACAAAAAATTATACAAATTACAAAAAATTATAAAAATTGGAAAATTATAAAAATTACAAAAATTAAAAAATTCTCATTAAATAAACAAAACTTTCTAAAATTAAGATTTGAACTTTAGGCAATTTTTGGCGTAAATAAAACAAAAGACGATCGACAAATTTATAAAATTAAAAAAGGCTCATTGAATAAAATTAGAAAAAAAAATACGAAAATAAAAAACTCATTAAATAAAATTCTCATTAAATAAACAAAACTTTCTAAAATTAAGATTTGATATTTGTGCAATTTTTGACGAAAAATAAAACAAAAGACGATCGACAAATTTATAAAAATTTTAAAAAAATATTTAAAAAAATCTCATTGAATAAAATTAGAAAAAGAATAAAAATTATAAAATTCTCATTAAATAAACAATACTTTCTACTTTCTATAAAATTACAAAAAATTATAAAAATTGGAAAATTATAAAAATTACAAAAATTAAAAAATTCTCATTAAATAAACAGAACTTTCTAAAAATAAGATTTGAACTTTAGGCAATATTTGACGAAAATAAAACAAAAGACGATCGACAAATTTATAAAATTTAAAAAAAATAGTATGTAAATATAAAAAAATCTCATTGAAAAAATTACAAAAAAATAAAAATAAAAAAAATCATTAATAAAATTACAAAAAAATAAAAATTAAAAAAATCTCATTAAATAAACAAAACTTTCTAAAAGTAAGATTTGACAATTGGGCATTTTTTGATGAAAAACAAAACAAGAGACTATCGAGAAATCAAAATTAAATAAACGAGACTTTCTAAAATTAAAATTTGAAATTTGTGCAATTTTTGACGTAAAATAAAACAAAAGTCGATCTAAAAACAAAGAAAATTGATAAAAATAAAAATTAAAAAAAGTTGAGTTCAAAATCGGTAGATCTACGGAATTATCGGTAGAATTGACAGCACTGATCGACAATGTGGATTTGGCTGTCAGTTACTTACTTTAGTTTCTGTCGGCTTCCGGCTTTAGTGATTTCTTTGTTACCAATAGTAAAGCTGAAACATAACTAGCAAGTCGTCAATCAAATATTTAAAAATTAATCTGTTTTTTCTTCTTTGAAAATACCCATTTTTACCCACGCATTTTTTTTACCCGCAAGGTTGCTTAAATTACCCGTAATTCGGGTAATTGCCCGCACAGTGGCAACCCTGGTTGAGAGTTATAGTCGGTAAAGTCCCTAGACGGATAAAGTTTTTGAGTCGCACTGATTGACCTGTTACGTGATTCCGAATTTGGTGCGCGCTTATTTTGACTCGAAATGGCGGTAATTGTGGTACTTTTTTTTATCTAGGGACTTTAATCGTCAGAATTTTGGGGCGCCATCTCGTGTTCGATAAGCAATTCGTACATTAAAAAAAAAACTATATTTGAATTACTTTTAAATAAAACAAATTGCAAAAGTCTGGAACAATAAAGCCTCCCATGAATTTCAGGAAAGTGTTTTATTTTTTTTTATTTTATGTTATGCAGCAACATGAAATATTTAAAAAATATGAAAACAGCGCCATCTTTTGATTACGAATAAATGTTTCTGGAACACCCAGGAATCGATCGAGATTTTAAAGTCGATTTGTATCGAATAATACTGAACACAGTGCTTCTCAAATTTCATCATTTATTAACTCTAATCCTAATCGATATTTTTTTTAAGCACCACCATAACGTTATCGTAGTTTTTGCTTTTACGTTCCAGCCCATGAACTGCATTAGCTCATTCCCATTTACTTATTTGTTTATTGCAACAGAACGGCGATAAGTTTAATTACGCTTAAAATTATCAAAACGATTTATAACAACGGGACGCCCGCGCGCTCGTGAAGAGTTGATATAAAAAAAAGTCACGAAGTGTTTCCGCAAACATTTACCCTGCGATATGTACACGTCCGCCTAATTACGGTGTTTTCGACGCAAAAAAAAGGAACTCTCAATTAGTATAATTATAAACGCACATCATCTAATTATACTCGGTCGAATGCAGCCATTTTTTCTTTACGCTTACTGATCACTGATCAGATCACCTTCAAGTACGGATGCATGATTTATTTGTAATCATGAAACAGGACAGCAGCGATAGAAATTATTTATTAATGTTGCCCTTGGCACTCTGTTGTTCGTATAGTTGGTCAATGTGAACTGCATATTATTAAATAAAATAAAAGGAGGACAAACGAATGCTCGGGAGGTTTATTTAAAATTGACGGACTTTCTCGCGCTCTTAAATGTTGGGCATCACTGTACATAAACGCACGCATCTCTATGATCCACTGCACTGCAACGAATTTTAAAAAATAATTAATTGTCGGCGAGCACTTCCATTTTTTTAATTAGGCCAGTTCTCTCTTCAAAATAGTCTCGTTTAAAAGAAATTAAAACTCTTGTTAGAAGGAATTGCAAAAAAGTATAAACGTAAGTAAAGGCCTTGGGGGAAATAACACTAACTTTCAAGGTTCTTTATTTTCCACCACTGTATTAAAATTATTTTAAAGGGACGGCTTAAAAAGAGAGAAAATTATAACCATTAAAAACGACATCAATTCCTTTATGATTTCATCAAGCTGTTGCATTTTCTTTTCATTTCAATATTTGTAGATGATAAAATTGGAATGTGTTTTACTACAGTTCATTCTGTCCTTTTTTTTATGTAAAATACTATCATTTCTCAAAAATTCTTAAAATAAGATGCGTTCGATATTTTCTTTCATTCTTTTGTTAAACAAAAAGAGTATGTATACATTTCTTTTGCTATTCTCGTTTGTTTTCCGTGTTTTCAAGTGACAATTAATAGAAATTTAAGACGTTGTTCAAAAGATGGCACTGGAGGTTCACGCACATAGAAGTAGTTTTTGTTACGTTACGAATAATATTTGATAAAAGATTATTGAATAGTCGGTTGAAAATCGTACCTTTAAATTTGACATTTAATTTAAAAAAATAACTACAGAAGCTGTTTTATTTCAAGGTATTTCCGCTTCTGACCAAGAGATGGCGCTTCAGTATCATTTGACTTACAGTCACTAAATAGATACAGTACCGCAATCCATATGCTTAATGTGTAAGACAAAGAAACTACGTTCTTGCACTAAAATGGCCGACTTTCCATTTTCTTCAACTTTAGTGACCACTTTCGTCAATTCAGTGACCACTTTGGTCAACTTCAGTGACCACTTTGGTCAACTTCAGTGACCACTTTGGTCAACTTCAGTGACCACTTTCATCAACTTCAGTGACCACTTTCATCAACTCCAGTGACCACTTTCATCAACTCCAGTGACCACTTTCGTCAATTTAGTGTCCACTTTGGTCAACTCCAGTGACCACTTTGGCAAATTTCAGTGACCACTTTTGTCAATTGAGTAACCACTTTGGTCAACTTCAGTGACGACTTTCGTCGACTTTAGTGACCATTTTCGTTCATGTGCTTAATGTGTAAGATAAAGAAAACGTTCTTGCACTAAAAGGACCGTCTTTTCTAGTTATTTTCTTTCCGATATGCTTAACTGGTCGACATTTCTAGTGATATTCTTTCCGACAAGTTTAAAGTTTAATCAAACTTAACGCCTGTCAAGTGAAAATAAAATGCCCGAGTGTGTTGTTAAAAGGTTAGGGTTAGATGTTTAAATTTCTCGCCAATATTTTGCACTAAAATGGCGGCTGATTGCGGTACTGTAATTATCTAGTGACGGTAATTTGACTCTAATTTAACTTTTTAATTTTTTTTTTAGAAAATTCACAATTATAAAAAAGTTTGTTTGCTTTATAATTGCCTTTTCGATTTCCATTTTTTAATTCCTCATGTCTTTTTCTTTAAACGTTTACTCCTCGAGATATATTTTTTTAAACCTAAATGTAGGTATAATGGCAATTTTTAATTTTTATTTAACGAAACTCTTTTTAATTATTAGCTCTTTTAATTACGTAAAAAAAAATAGCAAAAATGTTCTATTTGTGGTCACAATGAAATTATTACATAACGTAAACAAGTCAGGCAAGTGTTATTGATTACTAATTGCACAAATACCTGATAACTAACGACGCGATTATTGAACGAACTTTTTGCGCGACGACGCTGCAATAAATTATTAACAGTCACCAACAATTACAAAATACCAACATCTGTATGTAGTAATTAATGTGTTTGTTTAGAGTGTTTGAAGAACACGCTCCTCATTGATGTGATGTGATGTGATGTGATAAGAAGGCAAATTGCGTTTCCACTTAATTATTTAAAAGGAGAAAAAAAAATTAATCTACATTTTAAAATTCTCCGGGCCGCACTTAATTAACTAAACTAAACAGAAATTCTTACCGCACGGTCGACGGTTTCAATTAAATCCAACAAGCGCAAAACTATGTAGAAACGTTCGGAAATTAATAATTAAGCAACACACGTGACTTTTGGCGTGCGCTTAACGGAGGAGGCGCGTTGCGCTCACTCCCCCAGCTTTTAAACTGAATTTAATTCATGTTTTCCTTGCCGCATAAACTGTTTAAAAGCGAATACATATCGACGTGCGTTGTTTCACAGTTTGCCGTGCGTAAGACGGAGATGACGAATTCGTTGAAAAGGAGGCGAGAAACGTAGTGTACGTATACATGCGCAAGACAAACATTCATTGAGCGCAAAGTTCTTTGATACGGGCCCTTATTTTCGACTTATTTGGGTAAACTTTGTAATCGTATCATTCGAAGTGTTATCTATCGCACCCGTATAATGTTAAAAAAACAAATTTTTTCATGTCGCAACGTATACTACTATTAACGCAGAACGGTTCTAAAGATTGCCTAAAATGGATTGAATATAAAAACAACATTTTTTAATTTCCATTTTTGAAACCATGGCGGAAAATGTAAAATTCGAAAGGACGGACGTCGTTTGCACCACGGTTTGTTTTTGTTTTTTTAATTTACATAAAAATCATTATACTAAATCGGTCCAAATTTAAACTGCCACTGCCATGTCTTAAGGCCCTTCCGAGTGGAGAGAGACGTACTATGCTCTTTGGATTAGAATTTCTTGTGCTAGATAATTTTTTTGCCTGAAATTGTTTGTTGATTCGTTGATTGATTGATATACAAAGTGGTCAAGAATAGCCGTTTGAGTTGGCAATACAGTTAAGAGAATTTCTTTGTTCGACAACTGCAACCGGATACATCTTTTGTTGATTCATTTGACGTAACCTGAACAGCGACAAGATTGTAGGTTACGTGAATAAAAGTTAGCGTTTTCATCCGAATTTGAAATGTTCACGAATCACAAACACTATCATCAAAGCAAATCTGTTCAATTTCAAGCATTCACGGCCATGGCTTATGACCCCTCTTCAGGGTGAAGGATAGGGGGAAGTCTGCTTTTTAGAGTTTTTTTTCTTGTAGATTATTATTAGGTCAAAAATCTGCGGCGAGATGTCGCAACCTACACCGTAACTCTCAAGCCGGGAGAATGCAGTTACATTTGATGGAAGTTACCACTTTGCGGTAAAACAGGTTACTTGTTGACATTCGCAGTGACAAAATAATTGCTGGACTTTGTGTTTGTATCTAGTAGGAATCTAAATATGTATTTATTTAGCAACTGTCATTAGTAGTAAATCCAAACGATACACTGATACGTTGTTGCAGACTTCAGTTAAAAAGTGAATGATTTTTAGGTTAGTTTTGGAATTTTTCGATGTTCAGTGGCGCATCAAACGCATTGTAAGTAAGTTACTTTCAAGTACTTTTAGTCACAGAACTCCAATGTATAATATGCATAATGCAATTGACATTTCTCGAATCTTCTTTACATAGTTAAATTTAAAGTAGTAACTGTGTTATAAACAATGGTCGCGTTCACCAGAACAAATCGCCTTGTGATGCGTTTCTGATATGTTTGTGATTGTTGTTGCGTGACTGGTGAACGATTACTTCGAATTGTGATTTGTTTACGTGTTACCTTCAAATGATTTATGCATATCTTCCGTTTCGGTTATGTTAACAAATTAGGTTATTGTACAAATAAGCCCGTGTATCTTCAATGACGTCACGTTTGACGTTTTCAACACGTTTGCTGCTGATAGCGCTAATTCAGCGTTAAAATTTTACTCTTAAAAAAATGGCGTCTGACACCCATCATACACCAAACATGTTTGATATATAAATACTCGTTCATCACGAAAATTGCCAACAGTTGGCCAACCGTTGCAAGCAATTACTTCTGGCGAACGCGACCAATGATGAACTGCTAGTTTGTGGACGTTCCGACGTTCCAGAATTTTATAAAACGCTTGTAGGCGCCTATGACATACAGCGGCCATATTTAGTTACCACTTTAGGCAAGAAACTACTATTAGTACGACTCTCTCCTGGTATACTTAACTCGTTGGTTATTTTTATTAGTTTATTTTATTGCCTAAAATTAATTGGTGATTGATTTGACGGATTCGATTCTTACAATGCTGTTTTTTATACTACAACATGAAATAAGAACAATATTTTTAATTTCCATTTGAAGGGTTTCATGCAAGAAGTCTGCAAGTGACTTATTGGCATCTTTGTGCTGTTTGTACACTCATACGCAGCTTAAGTGTTCCAATTTGGCAGTTCTGTGAGCCTTGCATCACAAAGTTTTAAGGGTTGGGTTCGCGTGCGGGAGGTGCATTTAAGGTGCGTATGAGTGTACATATTTGTTGTAGAATTGCACGACTCTCGATTGGTACGTTTGAAATTTGCTTGTGAAGTCCCTATGAATCCTCATATCGACAGATTTCGCTTGAAAACTCCCATGTTTTACAGGAATCCTCCTAACTTAGGGACTTTTTGCATGAAACTCTTCATTTTTGAAACCGTGGCGGAAAACATAGAAGCCAAGAGGACAAAAATCAACTGCACCACGGTTTTTTTTTAATTGACAAAAACGCCATCAAATCAAAACAAATCTATTCAAATTTAAAGAGTCACTACCATCGGTTAAGACATCTCGAAGGAGGAGGGAGAAGGGAGCAACTTGTAGTAGATTATTTTTATTCTGATTTTGTAGTTCCCTGCCATTTTTTTATGTCCTTTACAACTTCCAATCCAGTTTGGTCATATCTAAGCGTACCCTTTACTCCTATTGCTCCAAAACAACCTTATTTTATTCTTTTTTAAGAAATTAATATTTTTTGTCTTTAAATATACATGTACCTAACAAAACCCTATGTAATTAAGAAGCAAAATTTTATTAAATATCATTATTTAATGTTACAGTTACAAGTACAAAGAAAATAAAATTAATATAACGCAGTTAATACGTGTGAATTTCAAATAAATGACGACAAGCAAGAACCTAACAGTGCCCTCTATCTTCAACTCGTCTCCTAGGCGCAGCTTTGATAATATTGTCCACGCGAAGAATCATCTCGGCAGCCTCCGTCGCAGACAAAAGTACCTGCCTCTTCACGACGAACGACTCGGTCACGCCCAACTCTTTCATGTCGCCTATCTCACCCTTATCCATATTCAGGCCGGAGGTGTTTTTACCTTGCACGTGTGCCGCCCTCAATTCGCTGATTAACTGAGCCGAATCATAGCCGGCATTATCAGCTATGACTGTGGGTAATTGTTGTAAGGCCCGTGCGTACGCTTCCATTGCAACGGCTTCTTTCCCAGGTGTTTGAGCCGCTGCTGAAGAGACTGCGACGGCCATCAACATTTCACTGCACCCCCCACCGTAAACAATTCGAGATTCCTTCACAGTCGCCGCAAGCACGCACAAGGCATCATGCAGAGAACGATCTGCTTCATCAATAATTTGTTCGGTAGCTCCTCGTATAATGACGGTGCAAGCTTCACCCAAAGCAACCCCCCCGAAACGCAGCAAAATATCTTCACCTATCATTATTTGCTCTATTACATCGCACGTGCCTAGCTTCACCATTTCGGGGTTGTCGAAAGTAGAAACGATTTCACCACCGGTGACCAAAGCTAATCTTTCGATGCCTTCGAAATCAGCGTGTTCAATCGCCATAACCCCGGCGTCAGCGAATAACTGCTCGGGGTAGTTGTAGATGAGCTGACGGTTGATGAAGACGTTGCAGTTGTGCTTGAGAATTTTGTTAACCTTGTCTTTCATCTTTTCTTTTTCGGCCACCTCCAACTCGGCGATCTTCGCCATGGAATCAACTTTAATATGAGAACCGAACACTTTTATTTTGTCGGTATCCATGGGGGTGTTCGCGATTAAGATCTTCGCATTGTCAATGCGCTTCGGCTGGTGAACCCCCGGTTTCTTGTCCAGCAGAAATCCTTCTTCAAGGAACGAATCTTCCAAGGTGCCCCCCTTTTTCTTGATTATTTGGATGGCCGCCAGGTCGCCGGAGCCTTTCAGCCTAACCACCGCGTCCACGGCCAATTTTGCGAAGTACTCCTTGTGTTGAGATAGAATCTTCGAGCTGAGCGTCGTGCGGGCTATATTCAAGAGGTCCTCGCGGAATTTCTCCGAGTCGGCGCTGTTATCCTTCGACGCGTTTAGCAGGGCACTTCTTGCTACTTCGACCGCCTTACGCCAACCTGCTATTATCGTCTGGGGGTGAATTTTCTGGTCGATTAGTCGCTCGGCTTCTCTCAGTAATTCAGCCGCTGCAAACAATTTAATTAATTGAACTAACTTGAAGCAAATGTTTAAAGTTAAATTACCTAAAACAGTGACCGATGTAGTTCCATCCCCTACTTCATCATCTTGCACTTTAGACATGTCAACCAAAATTTTCGCAGCGGGGTTATCGACTCCGACCGACTTGAGTATTGTGGCCCCATCGTTGGTAACTTCAACCTGCCCTGCGTTGTGGCCTGAACTCACAAGGATTTTATCCATTCCCTTCGGACCCAACGTGCTCCTAACCAAATCACCGATCGCTATGGCCCCGATGAAGCTGGAGAGCCGAGCAATCTCGGCTTTCTCTTCTTCGGCCTCGTTCTTTAGGACTCTCACGGAGTTGAGCGACACCTGCAAATGCATACGTCCTATTTATTTAAAGCACGTGGGTTAAACTTTGCCGGCTGATCGAACCTCCATGACATGACACACCTGGTTTTGGTTAACTAAAGTTAACGAATTCGGCACGTGACAAATTTGTAAAACCTTTCTGATTGATGCAGAGGATGGTTTAAATTATCGGTGAAGATACGTACCATTGTTTATTTATTGATGGAACTCACGAAACGACGAGCACGAGCACAAGCACCAAAACGAGGTTGACGCACGCACTGAAAAACAAAAATTTCTAGAATTGTACAACTGTTGCCAAATGCTAAGATAAATGTCACTAAATTCGCGATTTTAAATTTATCGATGATAATATTTAAATGCTAACTATGCTTTCTGTGATAATGTTTACACTTTTCACAATAGTACAACTTTGAAATTATTTAGCATAAATACAATTATTAATATGTAGTACTTCATTATGGAAACAGAACATGTTATGGAAATCTCCGGTTAGGTATGGATTTTATATCCTGCTTGTAAAACTAAACGCCTATATTAGATATTAACTTTGAGTAATTTCGAACTTTCACGTCACTATTACCTTAAAATATTCGAGCTATAAGCAATACTAATGATTTTTAACTTAAATTCAGAAGCCCCCGTCGTTATGGATATTCCATTCCACTTTCAAATCAGCGGGTGAAGGGGAAAAAAATCAGTTTTAATACGAATTTATTTTTAATCGGAATTAACCATTGGTAATTATTAATATTGGCGCTTTAAAATCAATAAATTTAAAAATATAAATGAATGAGGACGTAGCCGACATCTACCGATATTTTACTTAAAGTTCTCCCACCACAGCACAGCAGAGTTTTTAGGCCTTTAAATTGCAAAATGGTAAATTTTGAAGACAAAATCACTTAAATTTTAAGGAAGAAATGCATGTAGAGAGCTTAAAATTCCAATTTGAGGGAGAAAACAAGCATAAAAAAGAATTTTTGTCCCAATGTGAGGGAATGGAATGGGAAAAACGACTATCAATAGCTGCCTGGTTGGCAACACTGTGTGCAGATGACATAACCTTGACATAACCTACAATACAAAATTTAAAAAAACTTACAATGATGAACAGAGTGATTAAAATCTGGAACGTAGGCAGAATGAGTTACTCTCGCGCCCTAAACTTGCAAAAGCACTTTGCCAATCTGCACCACGTAAGTAAACAAAACTGTGATACTCTGATACTAGTCGAACACCCTCCTGTGTACACGATAGGTCTTCGAACTAAAGACTACACCGCTGAAGACGAACGCAAACTCAAAGCGACAGGTAACCCAGTTATTTCCGAGATTACAGAGCAAACAACTAATTATTGCAGGCGCTGAATTTCATCGAACGAACCGGGGTGGCTTGATAACGTTTCACGGGCCAGGACAGCTCGTCGTCTACCCCATCTTGAACCTGAAGAACTACAACGCCGGCATGAAGTGGTACATCTGCCACATAGAGAAGACGGTCATCGATTTGTGTCAAAAACTCGGGCTGCGAGCTGAAACCTCTCCGCACACCGGAGTTTGGATCGGGGATAACAAGGTGATTAATCACACTCGAAAATTACGAGACACAACGATTGTTTTTCGTTAAGGTCTGTGCCATCGGAGTACACGGCAGTCGGTTCGTTACGACGCATGGCTTGGCGATTAACTGCAACAATGATCTGAAGTGGTATTCGCACATCGTTCCCTGCGGCATTCGAGATAAGGGGGTGACGACTTTGTCGGGGGAGTTGAATAGGAATGTGAGTATAGACGAAGTTATACCTTTGTTTTTGGATAGTTTTAAGTTGGTTTTCGGTTGCGATTATGTCGAGTACTCGAAGGAAGATTCTCGTAGCGTCTTAGAAATGTATCAAGTAGCTTAAACTCAATTTTTTGTTGTGTTTCAATAGCTTACTGGTCGTGTCCTTGCATAAGTTTAACTTGTTTTTACGTATAGGTACAATGTGATCAATAAAGATTATCTGAAAAAAAAAACTTCTTTTCAAGGATTGTATTATATACAGGGAAATCATAACCACGTGATCAATTTGAATTAGGTTTTGTTTTCTAGAAGTGGCAACACTGGAAAGAGTGAGGTTACTGTTTCAAATTAGCGTAAATTTGTCAACGCCCCCTTTCAAACAAATTTAAAACGTCAGAACGTTTCGTTTCAAGCAAATTTAAAACCTGGGAACTTAAGCACGATCGTATTTTCTCCCTCGGTGCCAATTGATTTTGCTTTTCAGATTTCTGGCTCCTAATGAAATTAAGTTTTACCCTCCGGTGTCCCCCTCGAATAAATTCTGCCTGGATTTTAAAACTTTCACGTCATTAATACGTGAAGAGACTCAAGTAGCCATGGAATTCAAATGTTGCCTCCCCCCAGTGACCCCTTTTCAGCAATTTTCACCCAAATTATAAATAACATTTTTGGACCCTAAGGCGAACTTGAGCGACTAGCGCGCAGTATACCAGAGGGATAAGTTGTCTTCGAAATTGAGAGAATCTTGCCCCCAAATGACCTTGAAATCTAGATCTTTCCCCCCAGCGGCCCTTCTTCAAACCACTTCAACCTAAATTATAAAGCGTAACGATTTTAAGGGTGAATGTCGCCGGATAGAACGATCGAAGTTTCCTCACGCTAGTTTGAGAGAGAGGCTTTTTTGTTCCCCCAATGACCTTCAAGTTCAAACTTTTCCCGTAGAACCACCTCTCGAAACATTTTGCCCTAAATTATAAAGTGTGAAGTTTTTAAAGATGTTCAGTGCCTTTGTAGATTTTTTCTCATGTCAGTAAATGTCCCTCGATTGACCTTGAGATTAAAACTTTGCCCCCAACGTCTTCTCTCAAGCAATTTTGGCCTAAATTCAAATTATAATCATTTCAAGACCAGCATTGAGGGTCGCACTAATAACTGAGGGCGCCCGAATGACCTTGGAATTCAGATTTCTCCCCCAGAACCAATCCCCAAATAATTTTAGCTTAAGTTTTAAAAGACGAATCTTAAAATGAACGATTCATCGAAGTTTTCTCACGTCAGTGTTTGGCTTCAAAATTAACATTTTTGACCCCCCCCTCCGCCCCCCAATTGATCTTGTGATTCAGATCTCTCTCTCTCTCTCTCACAAATCATTGTGATCTAAATTTTGAAGTGTCGTCAAGTCTTTGTGAAGTGTAGTGCCATCGTAATTTTTTCACGTCAGTCGTTAAGGTGGCTTGCACTTTCAGATTTTTGCTCCCCCAATTGACCTTGAGATTCGGATTTTGCCCCCCAAGTTCTCGGACTTAAATTTCAAATCATAAGTACCTCATAAATCGGCATTGAGGGTTAGCGAGACTTCGCACTGTTACTTGGGGGACCCAAATGACCTTGGAATTCAGATTTCGCCCCCATAACCATAATTCCCAAATAACTTCAGCCTCAATTTTTTAAAGTGCGAAGCCGTTAAAATGAACATAGAGATGCTCAGATTCATCGGAATTTTCTGGCTTCAAAATTCAATTTTTCGCCCCCAATCGACCTTGAGATTCGAATTTTACCCCCGAGTCCCCTCTCAAACCATTTCAAGTTACAAGTATTTCAGAACGAGCTTTGAAGGTCAGTATGACCTCGCATTAGTGCGAAAGGGGGCCCAAATGACCTTGAACTTAAGAATTTTGCCTTCAGAACTCTTTTTCTGGCGTAAAATCCAAAATTTTTCATTTAACATCCAGAGGCAGTATGATTGTAATGTCTACGTTAGAAGTCCATGGGGGGGGGGTCCCAGGTGACTTTGATTTTCATAAATCAATCCCGTTTCTGTGATTTTGACCTAAAATCAGATAGATGTATTCAGGATTTGATCCAAATTGGACCAAAATTGTCAAAATTTAAAAAAAAGTTAGTGCGAAGTTTCTATTGTTTTGAGATTCAAGCCGACCCCAGAAATGTAAAAAGTCGCGTCTGAAACTTCCCGAAGTTTACAGAATTGTGCTGGAAGGTTGACGTCGCAGACGATTTCAAAAATTGCGAAACACAAACGCCCCCTTGATCCCCAATTCTTGACTTGGCTTAAAAGGACGACGTCGTCTTTTCTTCTTGGAAGTCTTTGAAATTTTTGAAACACAAGTGGGCGCCCCCAATTCTTAATCGATTGGGTTAACCCTCTCTTAAAGAAAGCGACATTCACCTTTTTTCCACGCGATTTGGACATCCCTATTCAATAGTTAAATGGCGTCGAAGACGCTGAATCGAAACCTGATCTAATGCAGTCCTCCATTATTGCAAGGTGGCACATTGTAGTAGATATGTGTAGTAGGTACCTATATATTAAAGTAGCGGCACAGACAGTCATTACTGATCACATTGTACCTTTAAGAAGTGAAAATATCTGTTTTTGGTAAAACTGTTACTCTTTATTTTTTGGAAAAATGATTGTTAAGGATCGATTTGAAAAAAAATAAATGTTTTTCAATCAATTTTCCTGCACTGTTAAGTATTTCCTTCACGAATCATAAGAATTTTCTTTGTTGGAAGTGAGGTCTTGCTAAATCAGAATTTGATTATTTTCAACCAGAGTAATCTTTTATGCATGTATTTAACTATTTATTTAATGACTGTCCTGTCTCTTAAAAATGATACAAGTTTTAGTAGTTTTACATGAAAACCTGTTCTGTGCAGAGCGCAACACATTAAAGTATTTTCATTTACATATATATGTAGAGTGCATTACATAATTTTATTCATCTATTTATGTACTTAGATTTAAAAAAAGCTTTACATAAATAATTAAATATGAGAACTTCAGCAGCAAAAGCAAAAGGCTTGGACAGCTAAATGGGAAGTAGAAATCCGAATTATAGTGGCGCCATCTGACGGCCACCCCTAAGAAGTTACAGTTACTTTTTGGCCGTCAGATGGCAGCATTAAAATTTAAACAAATATAGGCCCAGTTTCATAAAACGTAGTTAACCACTCGATCAAGTTAATCGTGTAATTAAGCAAGATCATTGGAGGGAATTTAAACTTTCCTCCAATGATATTGCTTAATCACACGATTAACTACGTTTTATGAAACTGGGCCTAGAGTTGCTCGTCAGAAGTCGCTGACAAACTGGTTGCGCGTCAAAAATTAAATTCGAAATTTCAAGTTTCAAATAGTGCGATATTTTTCCGATAAGAAGTTGGTCAGAAATAAACTGGTTCTAGTGAAGGTGTTGTAGACAATGTAAGTAATGTCTGTTGAATGTCATTCAGGAGTTTCATAAAACGTAGTTAACAACTCGATCAAGTTAATCGTGTGATTAAGCAATATCATTGGAGGAAATTTAAACTTTCCTCACACGATTAATCTGGTCGTGGTTGAAATACAAATGTTCGTAACAAACGCGATTTTTCTGAAATCGAAGGAACGTGACATGCGGCACTTAGTTCGTAAAAGTGTTTTAAAGGAAACAAGAAACATTTTCATTGTGTGTAGTTCCGTTTGGTAAACATTTAACAACTTATTATACAAAGTGGTCAGGAATAACTGTTTGAGTTGGCAATACAATTCGGCTATTTGCAACAAGATTGTAGGTTATGTGAATTGAAACTGGCGTTTTAATTTGAAGTTTGAAGTTTATTCAACTCCGATCACTCTATTTACTCCTTTCGCACTTTTGTCTCACTCTTACTTGTATTAAAACTTATTCGCTCTCACTCTTTAGAGTGCGAAAAGTGTAAATAGACTGAACGGGGTTGAATAGACGAACGCAGCTAGATTGAAAGTGAAGGCTGTCAGTGTCAAGCCGCCAACAACCGGAAGTTACTCCAGTTGTACCATTTAAAACTAAAATTCAGCACTGCCAACTCTCAAACACTGATTCTTGACCACCTTGCATTATAAGGATTTGTACAGAATTTATGATATCAATTTGACAATTATTTCCTTAAAAAAAATTATATTTACATTCATTTTACGTAAATGTCTTTTATTTACTTTCCAAGTAATGTAATTAAAATGTATGTATAGCTCCTAGAGGAACGTGCTACGTATTTTTAAGCGGAGACTAAAACCAGGTTATTTCTGGAGGGTTGTCGTAAGATGGCGCGCCTGCGCTTGATTAAAATGAAATGCATCGACTGTCCGTTCTTGTTTTGCTTTTCTCTGAGCAAAATTTTTGTGTAATTCAGGTAGGCCATGGAAGACAAAACGTTTATCTAAGATTACTTGACAACTTATGAATTGACAACTTGCTGTCCCATTACAATTACTGTAACTTTCTCCTATTAAATTATGATTTATTGTTTGCATTAAAATACTGTCCAGTTTTTGATTAGTTAAGTAATTTGCCACCTTGACGTGTCACTAACCTACGACATACGTTTACACTTCCATAGCCTACCTTTATCAAACATTTTTTTGTACTTTCCTGTGAACTTTAGTCATGATGTTAATAAAAAATTTAAAAAAAGGTACACAAACTTTCAATTTTCTTTTTCTTTATGGATATAAAAGTGTGCGTGCCACATGCACGTAATTTTTTGCAACAAAGGTTTACATGGTATAATTCGTGGTCGTTCGCACGTACGTGATTCCGGAAGGCATGGAAACTCTGTCAACACCTCCGGGGAATAACCTTGCGATCTCCTCTTCTGACACCTGCGGTCGAATCATCACCTTGTCACCTGGCTTTAAGCACAGAAGGATGTTGAATGTAATCGATTAATTTAGTCCAGTGCTTACCGTCCAATTTGCTGGCGTGGCAACTTGGGGCAGCCTGTCGACAAGTTGGAGAGCATCTATCACCCTTAGCATTTCACTGAAATACAAAAGAAAGAAACTGTCATTTACAATTTCCATTAAAAAATGTTTCATTTAAGTGCAGTGAAACGTGTTTTACAATGAAAGTTTTATTAAGGGCCAGTTGTAGGTACAATGCTAGTTTAAATTTAAGCTGAAGCTTAAACCCATAGCAACGATTATATCAACAATTGTTGTTAAGGGTTTAAGCTTTGGCTTAAAGTTAAGCTGAATTTGTACAACTGGGCCTTAGTCTTAAAAAAAAATTTGGTATAAATTGCATTCAATCTAAGACGAATATTGATGAGTGATTATTTACAGACCATTAATTTGTTTATAACTGACGGCTCAAACTGAAAGAGTATTATCTTATCTGCACAGAACAAGTAAGTTGCTGTTTCCTCATTTTCCGTAAACAACATGAAGTACAGTTGCAAGGCAAGGTATATGGTTGCCATGTAACCATATCTCGACCCAATTAAATTATGTATTTACTGTTGGATTTATAGTTGTTTTGCTAATTCAACTTATCAGTCGTATTTACTCTCATTATTTATTCATTGGCCAATCTATTTACACCGTCTTCAAAAATAACAAGTAACTAAGCCAAACTACTTATAAACAAGTAAAATTTGTTGTTTTATTATGATAATAAGAAAAAAAATATACTTACTCCACGTTTCGACCAACGGAATCGGGATATTGCATCGAAAGTCTCAGCTTATGCTGGGGGTCTATGACGTACAGAGCTCGAACGGTGAGGGCCCGGTCCTCGTCGTCCTTGTTGGATTCGTCGATCATGTCGAGTTCGACGGCGAGCTTTCTGCCTTCGTCGGAAATGATGGGGTAAGGAAAATCCCCGGGGATGTCTCGACAGTAGGACTTGATGTCGTTCACCCAGTCGACGTGGCTTTGCAGTTTATCGCAAGAATGCGCCAGTAATTTCACGTTTCTCTTCGCGAAGAGCGGCTGGTGGACCGCGATGCGGCCCAGCTCCGTGGTGCAAACGGGGGTGAAATCGGCGGGATGAGAAAATAATATGACCCATCTGAAAATTAATTAAAAAAAAACATACAGAGTCTTTCTATTTCAAGAAATGATAATATCAATAATTTAGAAATATTCTTACGAGTTTCCTTGATACGAATAAAAATCGATGGGGCCTTTGGTAGTGTTGGCCTTAAAGTTGGGAATCGTGTCGTCGAGACGAAGAGGCATCTTCAATTTTTCTTTTCTGAACACCCCAATTGGTATGTACTCGAGCGGTTGCAGCAACTAAGTCCGGAGCTGCTTTAATGCACCGTGTATTAAATAATCCGAGTTTTTAATAAAGTCGACGCACGTCAACGTTCCCTCTCTCTATCGCATCGATTGAAAACGTAATTGTCTGTTTTGCGGAACCAGATGAAGAAATACAAGCGTCCTTAACGTGTTTACAGGTTTTCAGAAAAACATGACGATAATCAGCGGCGCGAATAAACTCATTGAATTGTGCAATGTTATCTCGAAGCCAGACGCAAAAAAGCGCGTTTCTAACGACTTTGAAATAAATAAAACGATAATTGCATAATAGAGTGGGATTTTTTTCGCATAGGACACATGCATCATTACCACAACAGTAAAATAGTATGAAGAGATCTATATCTATATTATCTGTGATTTAGCACTGAAGTTCTTTCCTCGAAATAGATAAAAATCATATGTATGTACTTTGTACACATAAAAATCTCCATTCCCAATCTAATTTACGAGATGGTATACTTATCTATTATTTGCTAGTTCTTAATCTCAGTTAAACGCGCAATTATAGTTTAAAAATGAACTTGTTACGGTGAGAAAATTCGTTGGAAATAATTTCTAACTTTCGGATCACCCTATATCTTAGCGAGAGTGTAATTGCGCCACAGTTTGACCTTTGGAACTTGGACTGGTCCAAAGACGACGCTTAGCACGCTAAACAACACTGAACAACCCCTTTCTTTTCCATGTCGAAAGTTGAATATATTAAAGTCTCGTCATTGACCATGGACCTCTCCCCCGCCCGCGTACCGCTCACGTCGAACGCCGTCCCGAGTGAAAATTTCGTCAGTCTTGTGTCCGCTCGCTTGCCGAACAGACCGTAGCGAGAATTATTCTCGCTTTGTATAAATTTTTAATTAAATGTGTTTGTTTTGGAGTGAAAAAGAAGACGGGTATGTTGCCCGGATATTAATTGGTTGCGGCGAGTCCTAGCTTGTTCATCAAATTGGTTGCAAATGTAAAGGTGTGCAATTTAAGTTCATCTCCCGACCGGCTAGACTCGGGGAGATGGGTATGGTAGTAGAGTATATACGCCGGTTCTGTGCCAATTCCCCATAAGGTTTAACATGGGGGTCTAAAAAAGCAAAATGCGTTGTTGCCTATCGTGGTGTCGCGTTGGCGGGAGGGATGCGATGGCGGGAGAACTGATTTTAACCGCTCTGAAATAGGTTTTAATTGCTATGGAACTGGTAAAAACAGGTAGCAGTTTCCGAGGAGTTAAAACCTGTTTCAGAGCAGTTATAATCAGTTCTCTCGTCAGCGCCGCACCAGACGCCACACCGCTATAGGCAACCACACATACCCGGAAGCATTTTGCTTTTTTAGACCCCCATGTTAAACCTTATGGGGTATTGACGCAGAACCGACATATATACCCTACCTACTTATGGGTCGTACGTAACTCCAAAAGTACCAGGAACCAGGACCGAATTTAATAATAAAATAAGAATCCCCAGTAATGCACAACTTAGCTTTATTTGTGTTCATAAAAATAAACACGTGTAACGCAAACCCCAGAAGGGGTTAAAACATACTTAAATAAAACAAAAAGGATAACACAATGTGGTTGTCGAATAAAACATTCCGAAATCCGGATCCGACTTTCGTCTACAAAGTCAACAATAATTTTCCTAACCTCATGCAGTCATGCAACAAAAGGTTGCTTAATTTAAAAGACAATTACATTGAATACTTGCATTAACGCAAAGTCACACAAAATTCCAACCTTGATTATATCGTCCGCTCCCTACACACATCAGGGGCGTGTTCGAAAATACAGGGAGTAAGTATAATGCCCAGTTGCATCAACTTTTTAAGCAAAGCTTAAATTGAAGTCATGTTTAGAATGTGACATTTACGATGATCAGTATAATGTCAAATACATTCCGATTGACATTCAAACTTCAACTTAAGTATCAATTAGAATGTGACTAGCATTTTGTTAAATCTATAGATAATGTCATAGTCTAAACACCACTTACATTAAAGCTCTGCTTAAAAAGTTGGTGCAACCGGGCATAAGAGTTATACCAACAGAGTGAATTAAGTGAAAAGCAAAATATACAAAATGATTTCTATGAGAGAGAAAGAATATTACCCAATAGTAACGCCCCAGTTGTGCAGCTGTAGAGTCGTCGACGACGACGTCCAACGAGTATCGAATTTGGTGGAGGGTCGCTGAAGCGAAAGAAGGCGTGTCGTTAGTTCCAGCGACCTCTCTCGTCGAAAGTCACCACTAGCGGTGGGGCGATTTTAAATCCCGACAGGCAGGGAAGTATGGCAGCGAAACAACTGTCGTTGTCGAACTGACCTTGCGATAATTTCAAGTTGGTTGACCCCAGGTATCACCACGAAGGTTTGAGTAGCCAAAGGGGACGATCGTAGACGAAAATAGTAATAACAGCTACACCGGTAACAGTGGCCAAAAACAGCAACAAAGCCCAAATAAGAAAAGAAAAACATGCGTTACCACGCCCAAATACTCGCCATATTTACCATATTTATATTTATTTAATTGTCGGGATTAGACTTCGAAAAACATTAACAAATACTTATAAATGCAGGGGGGTGACGATTTGAAATCAAAATCTTGATCGCCGTTCAACATTCAACTAGGCAATTTCAGCCTGTTCACTTTTATCGAAACACACTCCAACACCACACCCGATGCGTTCTATCTGAGAACTAGCGGCCGCGTCGCATCTAAAGATCGACGGGCCAATTAAGAAGGGGGTTGATAAAAGAAGACAGTTGACTCGCAGGGGAAATGAGGGAGATGCGTAGTCAAGACTTTTGTTTAATGACGCATCGTGTTAAAACGCGCGTCGTCAAATAACAGTCTTTTTCGAGTTCTTACGCAATATAGGGTGACTCGTAAGACTGGAAATGATGTTAACGAAATTTTCACCAGTAACATAGTATTATTGTCATTTGGTTCTTCCCCCCTCCCATTTATTCCGGACGTTTCACCGGAGTTCCGCTAGCTGGCGATCTTCTTCGAGGTGTCTTTGCTGAAAAATTCCGATGGCGTCGTTATAAATCGACCTTGACCGTCCATTTCGGTGTTTGGTAATCTGGCGGTTCATCACGCCGCACATCGCAAGAGTGCGCGCTCCTCGGAACGCAAGTGGTCACTGAAGTTGACGCAAGTGGTTACTTAAAGTGGTATCACGAAAGTGGTTACTAACACTAGCTGCAATCTTATTTCGAAAATTTTATGATTTCATGATCGGTTTAGTGAAATGTAATTAAAATTGTGGTTTTGGAACGATAAGAATGTAATTGTTGTATTGTTTAAATTCAATATTACTCAAACAGTAAACAATATTTATTTACTACTTTAGTGTTAACTAAACTGTTAACGAACATATATTATTTTACAGAAGGCGTAGATTTTAGGAAACAAATTTTAAGTTCAATATTCATTCCTGGTAGAAGTTTGCGGTAACAAAATTGTGAAAAGAAACTACAGATGCAAATATAAATATTTTACTGTCCTTTAAAAATACTTAACTTGGTATAACTGCGAATCTTTTTGGAATGTAACATTCCGAAATCATTGCCGCACTTATCAAAACGCTTTCGACGAAAAGCAAAACGCACATTTCTTATTGATTTTCCCGTTTTGAACTACAAAGCATGCAATTAATCTTGATATGAGCTTATGTCATCTACTATTTCGGCAATGTGGTTTTCTGTCTTAATAAATTGGTTCTTCCGCAATTCTTTTAAAGTGTTGGTCAATTGAATCAGTCTTTTCTGTTGGTGCCAACACTGTTTCTGTAAAGAACGTATCCTTTTGGCGCGAATGCGATCTTTATTTTCCAACTCTCTAATTGTGCACTTTAGAGAAATAATTCTTCTAGATTCTTGGACAGTAGTGTCAGGTGAAGGTGACTGTGCGCGTTCTATACTGGGACCCGCTGCAGCAGTGAGATCAGCATCAACCGGGAATACCACAATGATAGTTTCAGTTTCGGGCTCAGACTCGGGTTCAGGTTCCGATTCAGGTTCTGGTTTTTGTTCTTCCATTTGGTGTTCAGCGGATGTGATGGTATCTCTATCCTGAAAAACCAGAATATAGATTAAAACTTTTCTTTAATTCAATTACAAGCGCAGAATGGGTAAATATAAATCCAATCTGAATGACCGCACACACATTTGTTCCCACGCTGTTAGAAACTACAACTTACGAATTTTAATCTTTCTATTTTTATAGTAGGGATGGCGTCCTTTTTCAGCTGTATCTTGTTCATCGAAGATCTGTCGAAGCAATTTTCCACAAAGTGCTGCGAGCAGATAAACGAATTTTTGGTAGGCTTCCAATCGAATCTGCCAACAAATTCCATCCATTTTTTCCGTATTTTAGGATTGACAGGAAATCTGCAAGACCACTATTAATTATTAACAAGTGTTGTAACTATGTAAGGGAATTATGTATATATTAAGCTTTAAGCTATGTTAGTAAACACGAACACATCTGTATATTAACTTTTAGGCCCAGTTTTACAAACGTGGAATAAGTGTTCGCCGAATATCCTTTAATGTTCTTCCATATCTACGTGACGTTATTCTAAGAGTAATGCTCATCCGACGATTGTAAAATCGGGCCTTAGTGCATACTTTCCTTTGCAGTTAAAGCTCTAGTAAATGTTTTAACTCACCGATGCAGAGAGAACTTCATTTTCATCGTTTTCCTCGTTTTAGAACGTCCACAAACTACACAGCTCACCATTATTTAAAAATTCACTCAACAAAGTGCGATCTTACAAACGTTAATTGTAGATGATGATATTTTGGTCGCTGGAGTTCTATCACTAAGACTAACTCTTTTTCAAAATGCTGTGAGCAGAAGAAACGTAGCCGGTTCAAATATACTCCCCCAATCAAGTTGATTATCGTTCCCCCATACAGATGTAGAAAGTCTGCTTAAGAACAAGCTGTTAATTACCAAGCAGTAACTGGAAGAAATTTACTTATTTACTTAAAGTTCGATACGCCACACAAATTCGTTCTAAAGCTTTGTTGTAAACACAATATCCAGTACGAGGCAATTTTTTCCATCAGCAAGAACACATGTCAATAAACCGCCATATTGTTGAAATTGACCTACCACAAAGAAGTAACTTTCAATGGCCGCGTTCAGGTAACTGCAGCAGCTGAGTTGCTTACTAATCAATCGTTTGTGATTGGCTATTACTTTAATTTGAACCAATCACAAACGATTGCTTAGTCAGCAACTCAGCTGCTGCAGTTACCTGAACGCGGCCAATAATGTGATAAGTAGGTAGTCTAAAATAAAATCAGTTTTTTTATGCGCGTTAGTCGATCAAGCGGAGACGACGTATCTTTTCCGCGAGCTTCGATGCAGTAACGCATTGTTCGGCTCCGTGCACTCGCAGCGTCGTCGGGCTCGCGTATGGCATTGTATACTGCTTACGACCCCACTTTTGCCAAGCGTACGCTCGTGATAAAACAAACTGATTAAAAACAAGACTCTCTAGTGATAAGACCTATAGCGTTTTCCACTGGCTGCACTAGTGTGCACCGAGTGTATTTTCATCTCGGTTCAGCTTTATGTAATAAAACGAGATAGAGATATCCTGAGTGCACACCGGTGCAGCCAGTGGAAAACGCTACTAGATACACAGTGCCTTATGTTTCCTGCATTCTCGATTGATAGCGTGTCAGTGAAATAGCGAATATCTGTAATTTTAGCTCATGTATACGACAAGGATGTCACTCAAAGCCTAGATCACGTGATTTAGGATGAACAAGGTGTTTGAAACGAGTGTATAAATCAGCCGTCCTCCATTTACATTCACTTCACCCAAAATCAAATCAGTTTGATTTTGAACTGAACTGATTTCAAAGTGAACAGAGAGACTCTTAAAGGAATGACGTTTTGGAACTAAAATTAACGTAACCTCAAAATACGTATGAAAACACATGAAACTGGCCGCGTTCAGGTAACTGCAGTAGCCGAGTTGCTTACTAAGCAATCGTTTGTGATTGGCTATTACTTTAATTTGAACCAATCACAAACGATTGCTTAGTCAGCAACTCAGCTGCTGCAGTTACCTGAACGCGGCCACTGATAACTGATTATGAACTGATTTAGAAAACCAGCTTGATCAGTACGGGGTGCGGGAGGGGAAACTCAATCACTTCGTCATCACTGATCGCCAAATGAATAACTGCAAATGGAATGCAATCAGTGATTTTTAAGTGAATTTGAATCGATTCGCGTTCAAATAAGTTGTAAATGGAGGACGGCTATTATCTCACTCTTAAGTTAACATTAATTCCTCTTTGTCTAAGGGAATCTAACTACTTGATACATCATTGTAACTCTCGTTAAGTAGTGTTGCCAATAGACGCTCGCAAAATGCCTGAAAATTCAGACTAAATAATAAAGGGTGCGTTTCGTTTGCGCGCTCACACGCTTTGAGCGCTCACGCTTATAGGCCCCATACACTTGCGAACAAATTGCGCAACAGAGGCTGTCGTGCAAACAATTGTATAGTGTATGGTGTTGTTTGGCGTGCTGCGCAACTAGTTGCAGGAATTCAAAATTGTTTGAAATTAATTGCGCAACGAGTGGCGTTGTGCAACGATTGCATCGTGTATGGGCTTTGTACGACACATTGTGCAGTAATTTTTGAATGAGTTTGTTGATTTATACCGTCATCAGACGGCATGTTTCCGTAGGTACCCGACAAAAGCAACTGGAGTTTGCACAATATTGCGTATAGTGTATGCGTGATAGCGTATAGGTGACCTTGTTTGCACACCAACTTGTGCAACGTCAGTTTGCGCAATTTGTTCGCAGGTGTATGGGGGGCTTTACAAGCGCTGTTTTCTGTTGTTTCCTTTGGCGTTTAGTCGCTTAAGCAGTTATACGCAAAGGTGTTTCTTTTGACTTTTGTTTGCACAACGAATTCATAACCTCAAAAATATAACTTCAATAGTGAAATTGAGCCAGTCATAGCTGCTGTAGCTACTTCTAAAGTGTAATGTTTGTTTATAACCTGTCTATGATTAGCTGATCTCCTCATACGCATCTCATACGTTCCATTTGGAACATAAGCGCTTATGCTTTTGCTGCCCTACCTCAATGGAATAAGCGATTGTGAGCGAAGACTATAATGTCATAATGACGTTAGCTGGCGCTTTGTGAGCATTTGCAAAGCCAAAGGGAACGATTTAAGCAATGCTTATGAGCGCTCAAAGCATGTGAGCGCGCAAATGAAACGCACCCCCAGACCCAAAAGTTCGGATCGGAACATGTTGATGAGTGATTATAGATGTTTATGTTGGCAACAATACTTAACAAGCACGTCAAAAAATGGAAAATATTGTTGAATATGAAGCCAATTACATTCACAATAATTATTAAGGCCTTAATAATTCGGTTTAAGTTTCACATTGAACGCAGCTCTTGAAAGCGGTGATTAATTCGACGGGCGAATATATTTGACAGTTTTGAACTAGTCCGGAACTGTGTTGGAACAAAGTTTACTATTAAAATGCAGTTTTTGTAGAAATTTTTTTTACGTGTACCTTCCCGAACTTGTTTTAGTTCATTTCAACGGTAGGTCTTTTGTCGCGCGAGACTAGCGCCGTTAATGCAAGCTGAAGCAAGCGTCACTCTCCGCCATCTTTAAATTACGTTGGAAAAAAAAAGTCCGTGTCATCGTCGATAATTTACAGCAAAAAGCAATAAAATATTAATTATTTATCAATTTGAGGACAGTACGAGCTCTTCGAACATAAACTAGAGTGATTGTGCGAGCTTGAAGAATTTTTCCGGCAAGAAAATGGTCTCCCGAAAACGTTGCTCCTACGCGTCAGAAATTGAATCATCCACCGACTCTGAAGACATCATCGACGATCAAGAATACGCTCTTGGAGGTAAATGGAATACGTTTAACAAAACCCGTGATAGTTTGACGTCCGAGTTTAATTTGAAAGGCCCCAAGAACATCTCCACGGCGGGCAAACGCAGGAAGTGCTCGACAAAAAACGCCCTGATGGCACGTGAAAACAGGCTCAAGAAGAAAGTTTACATACAAGGATTAGAGAGCGAAGTCAAGAAGTTGAAGCACAACAACAAAACGTTACAGTCGATACTTGACGGTCAGTCGATCGTCGTGACCGAACTGCGAAAGGAAATTAAATATTTGAAAAGCGTGGTGGCGAATAGCTCTGATCTGGGAAACCTTTTGCGAACGGTCAACCGCAACACAGGTATGTCAGTAACAACCTCTTTGGATAAGTCATTAACACTCAGAAATAATTATGTTCCTAAGAATACGGGGATGCATCCGTGGGCAGAGACGGGAGAGAATCTTGATTTAAATTTGTCAGAAGTCGAGTTGGGCCTTGATATATTTGATGATTCCATTATATCTAGTAACTTTGAGCAGCAGTACTCTGATAATTTTTGCTTGGGCGAATTTGACGAGCAGAAAAAGCACAACACAAACGGCGATCCTACTTTAAAAGAACATAACTACACAGTAAATTCGCATTACGATGAAGACGATGACGTCGGTGTTTGTTTGCACGTGTCCAAGCACAAAGTTTCTCTGGAATTTTGTGCCTGCTGCAGTGAGAACGCAACCAAGACCTGGTCGGAAGTGGAGTGAAACTAGACGCTTACAAACACTTGGTGGTTAAAAATGTCTGTATCATAATTTACTATAATTTCACAATTATAAAAAAGCATTTATTTTGTATTTGATAAGCTCTTTCCTTACACTTTTCTTGTTGTTGTATCAGAAGCTTGTGAAATGTAAACAGATTTTAGTTGTTTTAAATTTTCAGAAAAATGGGAGAGGTGGCGCCTAGGCGGAAGGCTTGCAGATTTACACCTTCCGTTTTTACATCAGATTAAAAAAAGGTGCGGTAGATTTCAATTTTAGTCTCAGATCTTGCTTTTGTGTGTCCCGTGAAATATTATATTAATAATTTTGTATTAACCGACGTGGTTGTAACACACAGAAGCAAGGTCTAATTTAAGGCCTTTGCATTCTCCGTTACTGTACGGTTGGTTTGTTTTCAGTCGCCAGTGGGTGCGTTCTAAGAACAATCTTCGGTTCTGGTTGAGTATATGATTTCGTATCGTTCCAAATTTTAATTCACTTTCAAATTATTCCAAATTAAAGCAAGTTTTTTCCTTAGAATTTATATGGGTGTTCTAAAGTATGACCTGTTATTGTACTAATGAACAAGATGCTTTTTAAGTTTCAGCAAAAGTATTGCCAGCCGGAGGAGAAGCTCGTATAGATCTTGGGGTAATATATAATTTTTTCTTTTCCCCCCTCATTCAAATGTCTTTATTTAAGTTAGTAAGGAAAGTAGCAATAAAGTTTTTGTTATTCTACTTGAATTTTAATTACTTCTTTTTTAGTATTAAAAGTACTCTGAATATACAAGGTGACTCTTGAATAGACCGACAAAGAAAGAATGTATTTTAACTTTCCAGAAGTAATTAATGAAAAATTATCCACTAAAAAGACGACACGCCCCCAGTTAAGAAAGAGCAGCAGATGAACGAAGTAAATACAGTCATAAAAGTATTTTATAGTTTTATGATTGCTATGGCGCGACGTCAACTTCAAACGAAATTGACGTGATCAACTGAAATAATACGAACTATAAAATATTTACTTGACGAATGCATGAAAATCACCTGAAGTTAGTTATTCCGTACAAATTGTATAAAATAAGGAAAGCTCTTTGAACACTTGCTTTGACAGGTAAACAAATAAATCACTACAACACGAAAACAATTCAAATTTCCTAGTAATTTCAATTTAAATTTATTGTAAAGTAAGTTTATTCCCACAAGCAACATGTCCAGCACAAACATTTCGGTATCTTTATATTTACAGTTGGTTCTTGTCCGATGAAATTTAGAGTCATATCAAACGCATTCATACACTTTACGTTTCGCAGTCGTTCGACTGCGAAACGTAAAGTGTATAGTTGTGCGATTTAGTGTCCGCTTAGAAGATTTTATGATACAGGTATCTTTATAGTTCAATGTTACGCGTTACCCTTTCCTTGTATTTTAATCAGTCGGTTTCCTTCATGTCGTTTATTCGGTTTATCGCTGATGTTTAATGCTGATGACAGGATTTTTAATTATAAATTGCAGAGTTTTTTTTTAATATTTTTCCCTTGTCCTAGGAAGTCTTCGTCAGTATTTTTTTGGTAGTCTATTTAAGAATCATCCTGTTCAAGCACTTGCACAAATAGAATGATAAACAAACACAACCATTGATTGCATTGAAAACCGTTCGCGCCATTTTTGGTCAAGACGTACAGTCAGGTAATAAAAAGACGTTTCCCCCCCCCATAAAATGTTGAGCTTTTTCCACTCGTTTGTCCGCCTGCTCGGTATAGTGCTATCACACTCGGTGGGAGAGACGTCTTTTTGTTATCTGATTGTATCTTAAATGTCAACATTTCGTTGTATGTTAAGGCTATTACACCCTGTCGTACAAGATTTGATTCAATTTTTTAAGTAATTTAATTTATAAATGTAAATAGAATCAAAAACTGTGTGGAATGTGTTTGACCTCCAAAACGTATTTGTAGCCCTTATTTAAAAGCTGTTTTAGACTACCCTATTTCTTGCATAAGATTTGGTTTAATTTCTATTCTACAATAAAAACCTAAAACAAGAAATTCTCGGGCTGCAGATGCGATTTGGAGATAGAATATGTTCTATTTCTCCAGATAGTTTTAAATTTAATTCAAATTTTGATTCAATCTACTGCACATATTAAAATGTTTGAGAAATTGTACCAAATCTTGTACAAGAAATAGGCTAGTCTAATACAAGAAGTAGGCTAGTCTAATACAAGAAATAGGCTAGTCTAATACAAGAAATAGGCTAGTCTAATACAACGGCGTTAAAATATTTGTTGTAGAAATTGAACCAAATCTTGTACAAGAAATAGAGTAGTCTAAAACGACCTTTAAATTATAAAAGAAACGGGAATTTTATGAACATGTTATGATACAGCGAATCGTCGACAATTAAGGTGACATGACGTTACGATCACAAATGAAAGAAACGGGAATTTTATAAACAATTTAACAATGAGTGCATTTGTTTATTCTTCTACTATAAAAAAGAAAAGAAAACTTTTATAAATAATTTAACATACTGCGAAATGTTGACATTTACGATGGATTTCACAAACGTCACTTAACTTTAATCATCGATTAAGAATAATCATTCCTATACCTCCAACACATGTAACCATGGCAACGTTTACTTTTAACGGATGATTAAATTTAAGTAACGTTTGTGAAATCCACCATTAAGGTAACGTCATGATACTCATGAACTCATGATAGAAAAAAAATGTCGTGAATTGTTTTGATTGAAATTAATGTATGTGCTCTTTTAAGCACAGATAATAGATAGATCTCTCCAGGGGCCTTATTCTCGAAACGAGGGAGAGGGTTCGTTTTGCGGGAGTGACGTCAAAATGACGTAGTGTCGTATAAAACTATACAAACCTTTCGAGAAATGCGTCATTTTCGGGATTATTTCTCTCCAGTTCGAATCTACGACATTTTGACGTCACTCCCGCAAACGAGCTCTCTCCCTCGTTTCGAGAATAAGGCCTCACGGGGTTATTCTCGAACTAGAGAGAAGTGATCGCTCCCGAAAATGATGCATTTCTCGAAAGGTTTGTATTCGCGACCTAATTGTCAACGCGAGAGGTCTCTGTTAATTGCAAAAGAGTGAACAACATTACAGTTGCTTTAAATATGGAAGTTTGATTGGTGCATGTTTTCAATAGGTGCTTTCGTTCGTGCCAATGACTACTAATCATAAAAACTGGATTAGCTTTGTGTACATTTATTTGTAACTTTTATGAATTGATTCTATAAAAAAAAACGAAGGAATAAATGTACACAAAGCTAATCCAGTTTTTATGATTAGTAATCATTGGCACGAATGAAAGCACCTAATATAAAGCTAAGTTTGCGGATACGCAAAATTTTTATTGCGAATCATTTCTGATTGGTTCATTATGTATATTTCAATCAAAATGAACCAATTAGAAACGATCCGCAATAAAAATTTTGCGTATCCGCAATGCATGTGAACTTAGCTTTAAACCAATCCGTGAAGTGTTGTTCATCCTTTTGATGGTGTCAATTTTGACCACCAGAGGTCGCCTACTTTGTTTGATTTCGCGAATAGTTTTATACGAAAGTCTACGTCATTTTGACAACACTCCCCTGATAGCCAACGAGATGGGAACGAATGGACGCTCTAAAAATAGTTTGTTAAATACATACTCAATAGATGTCCTTGAATGCACAGATTCGGTACAGTCACTAAATATGATATCGCAATCCATATGCTTAATGTTGCTACGTTCGAATATTATACGTCGGATGTATCTGGAGTGTGTGATCTCATCTTTCTCTATCACAATTTTTAATCTATTGTGTATCTCGCTCATCCGTTTAAAAAAATCTTGTTTATGTTATTTCCATGACAACAGGCGATCTTTTCACACCCTACTTAAATGTGGGATGTGGGTCTTGTAGTGTGGCTCCCTCTTCGGCACGGAAAAATGGCTCTGAACTAAGAACGCGACTAGCCGGATAAGAACATCGTTCTCTATTAATCTAAGAAGCTGTGGCTTTAAGTTACTCACATATTAACAACTTTACAGAAACCTGTAAAATTCTTCACAACTTTCACTGTTAAATAATAGATGGTGCAGTTAACTTCTCACTCTTTCCTACGAATTGAAGACAAATACATACAAAAATATTGAGGATTTCTACGTTTCAACAATAATTTAAAAAAATACATGTGTTTAACAACGTATTCATTTATTGAACATTATAATGGAAAGAATTATAAACATTCTACTGTTTCTGTGTACATTAAAGAAAAAGAAATGTCAATTTCTGTGTTCTTAGTAAGTCCAAAATATGTACACGTACACTTTTCTACACTTTTTACATCAACCGCTACTGAGAGAGTGAGATGCATATAATTAATGCGAGTAGGAGTGAGAAAAATAGAGCAAAGGTGTTAAAAGTGTAGAAAGTGCAGAGCTATCGAACAGACCTATAGAATACTGCTATTACAATTTGTTGCAACTTGGTAATACAGGTTTCTCTCCGTGGAAAGTTGTTAAAGCAGAAATCTTATTAATTATATTTGCTAAAGCAAATTACTATGAAATTTAAGGTAGGCGTTCAATGTCGATAATACAGATTTCTATTGTAAGAAGTGGTGGGTAACATAAAAGTGCTATTTGCGACTATAAACAAATTTGAAATTTTCATTTCCCCCCTGCGAAATTTGAATTAAATGAAAATTTTCAAAAAGTTAAATCTCCAAACTTTTATTTACTAAAATCTGCTTCATGTGTAACTTTACTGCTGGCAAAAGCAGTAACTAATTTTATTGTTTCGATTGTTTTAATTAACCACTCTGGTCACACCAGAAAACAATAAGACATAAACCGCACTGGGTGATCGCCAAGTCAAGGCGAGCCGGCCGAGCTCCATTCGACTTTGGTCAGCGTCGGAGCGCGCGCGTGTACTTTTTGAATCGCGAGGAATCGTGCGCGCGCAATGAACCAGACGCCAGTTTCGTGCATCCCGAACAGCAGTAAAATGTCGAAGGCGAAGAAGGTCCTGGAAGAGGCGCGGGAGATCCAGAATCCCGAGCTGGACCTCGCGGACAAAGGCATCTCGTCCTTCGACGAGATGCCCGGCTTGCGTAAGTACGATTTTATTGTGCTGGGCGCAGCGTTTATGACCAAATTTGGTAGCTTGTAGGACGACTTCGTAAAAGCGAAGTAGGCGTGGTTCATCCGTATCCATAATAATTAACAGGGCTGTACAAATCCTGTGCATCTCATATACAGTTAAAACAGGGATGACCAGACACATTCAGGGAAACCATTTACATTTTTCTTTTTAAATTAAACTAAACGAAATTTGAAGGTTATAATGCGAGTTCCGGTTTCTCCGGAGCGAAATGATGTCATCATCAGAATATTTTGCTACATCGGAGAATCCAAGGGATTTTAACTTTGACGGTTAGAAAAAGAATGAATTTGAAATTTACTGAAAATCATTTAAAAAAATTGACTGACACTAAAGAAATGCAACTCTGTTGTTCATCGGTTTTTGGAGATGTTTTACAAATAATTGCAAATCAACATGATTAATTGCATATAGAGAGATCAAAAATGATTGATACATGTGAAGTTGCAGCTTAGCTAATATCACAATAAAAACGTGTACAATTTGCTAACGTCATATAAAAAATTTGTCAAAGTGTCAAAAGTAATTTGCAATGTATGTGTGTCATATTAATGACATTTATACTATGTGTTTTTTTAAAAATGCCATAAAGGTTGGCCATGAAAATTAAAACACATATCGTAGCTTGGCATCTAACACATGCCAAATCTGAAAATTTAAAGTAAATGAATGGAGCTAAGACATGAATTTTCTTTTCCACAGCCACCCCTTATGGCATTTTTAAAAAAACACATGTTACAACTAAAGGTTGTATAAAGTACACAAATTCAACTAATGCAGACTGGCAGTAAAATGTTCCCAAATGTATTTTATTACATCTGTTATAGTTGTGAAAAATTCCGATAGATGTCTCTGAATTTCGGCTGAGCTAATTTAAATCACTTGATTTTATTCGGGCGATTTTTATTTTTGAAAATCATTTAAAAAAGAAATTAAAAAAATTCTCACGAAATAAACGAAACTAGGTCCAAACTTCTAAAATTAAGACATTTGACAGTTTGTTATTGTGCAATTTTTGACGCTAAATAAAACAAAAGACGATCGAGGAATAAAGAAAATTTATAAAGTTAAAAATTAAAAAAATTTTAGTAAATAAACAAAACTTTCTAAAATTAAGATTTCACATTTGTGCAATTTTTGACGTAAAATAAAACAAAAGGCGATCGACAAATTTATAAAATTTAAAAAAAAAAATAAATATAAAAGAAATGTCATTGAATAAAATTAGAAAAAAAATAAAAATAAAAAAATCTCTGAATAAAATTTTAAAAAAATAAAAATCAAAAAATTCTCATTAATAAACAATACTTTCTACTTTCTATAAAATTACAAAAAATTATAAAAATTAAAAAAAAATTATTAAATAACCAAAACTTTCTAAAATTAAGATTTGACATTTGTCCAATTTTTGACGTAAAATAAAACAAAAGACGATCGAGAAATAAAGAAAATCTATAAAATTATTTTTATTATAAAATTTAAAAAAATAGAAATAAAAAATCTCATTGAATAAAATTAGAAAAAAATAATAAAAATAAAAGAAATCTCATTAAATAAAATTACAAAAAATAAAAATTAAAAAATTCTCATTAAATAAACAATACTTTCCACTTTCTATTAAATTACAAAAAATTATAAAAATTACAAAAAATTATAAAAATTGAATTTTTCAATTAAATAAACAAAACTTTCTAAAATTAAGATTTGATATTTGTGCAATTTTTGACGTAAAATGAAACAAAAGGCGATCGACAAATTTATAAAATTAAAAAAAATAAATATAAAAGAAATGTCATTGAATAAAATTAGAAAAAAATAACAAAAATAAAAAAAATCTCATTGAATAAAATTTAAAAAAAATAAAAATTAAAAAAATCTCATTAATAAACAATACTTTCTACTTTCTATAAAATTACAAAAAATTATAAAAATTAAAAAAAAATTATTAAATAAACAAAACTTTCTAAAATTAAGATTTGATATTTGTGCAGTTTTTGACGAAAAAAATAATAAAAGGCGATGGACAAATTTATAAAATAAAAAAATAAATAAATATTAAAAAAAACTCATTGAATAAAATTTCAAAAAAATAATTAAAAAAATCTCATTAAATAAAATTACAAAAAAATAAAAATTAAAAAATTCTCATTCTCAAAACTTTCTAAAATTAAGATTTGACAACTGTGCACTTTTTGATGAAAAACAAAACAAGAGACGATCGAGAAATAAAGAAAATTTATAAAATTACGAAAAATAACGAAAATTCAAAGAATTCTCATTAAATAAACAAAACTTTCTAAAATTAAGATTTGACATTTGTGCAATTTTTGACGTAAAATAAAACAAAAGACGATCGAGAAACAAAGAAAATTTATAAAAATTACAAAAAAATTAAAATTAAAAAAAAAGTTGAGTTCGAAATCGGTAGATCTACCGAATTATTGGTAGAGTTGGCAGCACTGATCGACAATGTGGATTTGGCTGTTAGTTACTTTTGTTTTTGTCGGCTTCCGGCTTTAGTGATTTCTTTGTTGCCAATAGTAAAGCTGAAACATCACTAACAAGTCGTCAATCAAAAATTTAAAAATTAATCTGTTTTTTTTCTTTCTTGAAAATACCCATTTTTACCCACGTATTACTTTTACCCGCAAGGTTGCTTAAATTACCCGTAATTCGGGTAATTGCCTGCACATTGGCAACCCTGTACACGGACGCGCGGGCAGGAACACCAACATTCTAAGATGAGAATTACTAACACGACTACGCGCTAAATTCAAACGCCTTTCAATCATTTATGAACACTCTATATGTCACTGGGATAAGTGATTTTCAACTGGTTGTTGATTAAATGACTTTCGTATTTTGATTAAAACTTTGTGAATCTGCCAATTAATAAAAAAGTCTATAAAAATTCATAAGCAACACAACAATTAAAAACGAATATAAAAAATCACTTAACAAAAAAAATAAAACCTAATATCTTTGGTGCATGTTTAAGTTTTTTTTTTCTCTACAGTTAACATGCTTAACATCACGCGACTGACCTTGAGCCACAACAAAATCAAGAGTAAGTATTTTCTTTTCAAACAACGAACTCCATACTTACCAACAATTTTCTCAGCGATTCCACCCGGCCTGGCCAATTTGACCAACTTAGAAATCCTGAATCTCACCAACAACCACTTAGAAGAACTCCCACTCTCGCTGTCCTCGATGCCGAAGCTGAGGATCCTCAACTTATCCATCAACAGGCTGTATTCGCTTCCCAGAGGCTTCGGAGCCTTCCCCGTGCTCGAAGTCCTCGACTTGACCTACAACAACTTGACGAAAGATTCTCTACCTGGAAACTTTTACATGATGGGTAAGTCATAAGCAGAGACTCTCAAATTAAATCCAGTTTTCATTGGTGTGACATGAAAGTTATTTGATACATGCCAGATGTATAAATAAATATGTAGTTAATTTAATATGAACATAAACCATTCCTAGGAGGAAATTAACAAATGATAGTTTTCTGATCGGCAGCAAAAAGCTCGTACAAATTTCTACTTTCTAATTATGTAAAGAGTTACGTATTTAACGTCCTCAAACAAATTACAGAAGAATCTATAAAAATTTGTCACAATCGCAACGTATCTACTCGGCCCTGAATCACCTTGAGTGGGGATCGAAAATGAACTATTGAATTATTTCTGAGAGTCTCTGGTCATAAGTTAAGAATCTTTACTATTATAAATGGCTTATTTTGCAGAGACCTTGCGGGCTTTGTACTTAGGTGACAACGAGTTCGAATACCTCTCACCTGAAGTAAAGAATCTCAAAAACCTGCAGATTGTAAGCGGCCATATTTTCATGTGCGTATGTACCTTTAATTCGAGAGACCGTTTCAGTTGGTGTTACGTGAGAACGATCTCATCGAGCTGCCGAAGGAAATTGGGGAATTATCCAGGCTGCGAGAGCTCCACGTCCAAGGCAATCGGCTCACCTTCCTACCACCGGAGATCGGTAACCTGGACCTCACTAATAAATCTGCGTTTAAGTTCGAGGGCAACGATTGGGTGACGCCCATAGCCGATCAGCTGCAAGTCGGGGTTAGTCACTTGATGGAGTACCTGCGCAGTGAAACCTACCGAATGTAAAAGCACATCGTTTAATGATTAGTATGTTTTAAAGTTGTCGATGACTTACGTTTCAGACTGTACAATCGGTTTCTTACGCAGAAGCCCGATGTGCCACCTTCGTGTATCGATAGGACCAAGAAGATATCCAGGATTCGCTGAGCGATTCACTTCTAATTTAGGTGCCTACCTAATTACTGCCATAATTTTATTAATACAAGTTTCTAAGTCAGGCCCTGAGGTAAAAGTATAATTGGGGGACTACCAACGTATTTTGATGGACAAAAAAATTGTTCTAACGTATCGTTTGAGTATTCATATTTTATTATTTGATAGATAATGTTGTATTTAAGAGCTTCCCCCTGAAAATACAGAGCTTTGCGTGGATCCTAGGGCAGTACTAATCTAAGTTACATCTAATTTCTTTTTATTTATAAAATATAAAAACTAGAGCATTTATTTATTTTTATACGCACTCTAATTCGTTGTTAATGTTACTGTCACTGCCACTAAAGCAAGGTTTACATAATTTTCGTTCGCCCCAGTCGTCGCAAAACTTAACAACTTGTGTAAATCTGGCTTAATTAGTGTAATGATTTATTAACAAGTGAATGCCTTACAGAATTATGAACGTGTTAAAACGATGTGCCTTTTTATATTAATTCTACTTAAAAATAAACAAGTTTTTCCTACAAAATAAAACATTTTTAGTAAACTTGCACAGATCTGCTAGAAATTCGAGGCCTAGATCACTTACTTAAGTAACAAAGCGTAAGTTGTGAGATTCAGTTTTTATTTGACATCAAAACCCAAGATTTCCTAATCAATTAATTATGTATACAAAACTTGCCGCCCTTTTTTTAATCAATAGAACAGAAATCATATACGTACATGTTTGGCAAACGATTCACAAAAAGCAAAGCGTATTTCATAATTAACCAATTAATAAATGGTCCGGGCTGTATAAAGCGCAACACTCATCACAGTTGATTCACTTTTTGTTGTTGCACCAAATAATTTTGATAATGCACGACATGCATTAGTCTCCTTTAAAAAAAAAAAAAAAGAAAGAAACTTTATACATCACTGTTCGTTTGTAATGCGAGAGTTAAGTCTTTAAAATGTTAATAACCGTCCTCTTCATCCGTATAATCTTCTTCATCGTCCGTCAATTCAGTTTGTTGAATGGACGATTCATAGTCGAGTATTTCCTCGTCTGACAAATGAGAATTGCCTTCGATGAAAGACGCAAACCTACAAATTTAATTTGCAAATAAAAAGATAAAAACTGCACAACTCACAGAAGTCACTGGGTACCTTAATACTTCTAGGATTAGGACAGGGTGAGAGGGGCGATTTTTTTAATCCCATTACCTTTTCACATCCCTAATTTTCAAAGCGGTTTTCCACTGATTGCATTCGGGGCTTACGCAGTACGTTTTAAGCTCAGACAGCGCTCTGGCGGTCTCACGTACGCCCTGTTGGTAGTACTCGTCGTTTGTAAGCATTCTCACCTTCGGTGGAAATTTCCTTTTCCTAAAATAAAAGCTTTAAGCCTCCGACATAACTTTGAAATACCCACCGAATTCGTACCAGTACGTTTTCGATTTCAAAACCCACGACTTCGGGAAATTGTACACGATTAAGAGGACCACGATTTGACCCATCGCCGCTTCTTGAAATTGACTGCTGTGGAAAATGAGGATTAGGCCGAGAAGTTGGACGGCCCACTGCATGAGATTCTGGGTCCTTCGGTTTGTGACTGGCCCGAAACGGTAACACACTGTAAACATTTTTTTAGTAACTACCCAGAATTAGTCGGAACGAGTGCGCACCTATGAAACTGAATAAGCCAGTAGCGAGTGCGTACCACGTAACATACACTTTGTACGTGGTCATAATCACTCGTAAATTATCCCACAACATTTGCAACACGTAAACACCTACAGCCCATCCTCCAATGACCACCCCGTACATTAAAGGCCGCTGCAATAGCAAAGACACAGTCGTCACAGTCCTAAGCAAGGCAAACGAAAACAAACCTTTGGGAAAAGTCTACTCAATCCGTATATTAAAATTAAGAAGGACGCGCATATGCCGAAGGTAATTCCACACAGGTAATAAAAGATGGTATTCGTGCTTAACTTTGGCCCCGACACAAACAATAAAATTCCAAGAATCAGACTGCAGACCTTCCAGTAGTCGATGCCTGAAATTTCAACAAATTATTTACTTCTTTCAAGTCGATTCTAAAAGCCTTACGGATCACGTTTAAGTGCATAGAATAACGTTCGTCGCTGTAAATGCCGATGCAACTTTGATTGAATGGATTCAGCTTGAAGCTCTTCTGCTTCCACGAAAACAAACTGACGGACCAACTCGAACGATGAGCTAAATACTCCTTCCTCACCTCTTCGGGCGTGCTTCCATCGTACTGGACGTAATTCTCCGAGTTCAAGTCAATATGTAACTGCAAGAAGGCGGTTGTACTCATCAGGAAGGGCTGCGCTGCATATTTGTCGCTAACTTACAATGACGCTTTGCCACACGTGAATTATATACTTGGGCCTTCCTTGGTAGCAGAATATTTCTAATGTAGAGCGACCACCTCCCGGTTTGAATGTTAAGGTCTCACCCGGTTGCAAATAATTTACTACATGCAAAGAAAAGAAACAGCGCTTTAAACTTGCAACGTAACCTCAAAAAGTGCGTTTACCTTCGGAGTAACTGCTTGCAACGAGCAGAGAAATCGTTAAGCACATTAAATGCCATCCCACAGGAGGAAAAACTGCCATTATTTATGTGGTTTATACGAAAGGGCTGCAAGTAAATCTATTAAATTCAGTGCAGATAAATTTGTGCGTGTTATCCAATCCGAAACATTGCTTCTTCAAGGTTCAAGCAGACAGAAAACCATTACATTCACAAATCGTGTTTAAATTTAACTATCAGTGATGATTTGTCTGAAAATAAAATTTTAAATACAAATGATTGCAACAACTTCACGCCGTACATCTAACGGTTATTTTTGGATTCAGTGTTGCCAACGTATCTGGCCCTATGATAAAATCCACTAGAATATTTATTTTTGCATGTAGTCATTTTCACTGGTAAAGGCCAGTACACAGTGGATTTGCATAAAACATAAGACATAGGACATAAGCCGTAACAGTAATTCGACCGATGTAAAGATGTACGCTATAACACAATAGGCATTTACAAAAATTAACCCGGTGGATACACCGTACTCTATTTTTCTCACTCTTATAGGCCCCATACACTTGCGAACAAATTGCGCAACAGAGGCTGTCGTGCAAACAATTGTATAGTGTATGGTGTTGTTTGGCGTGCTGCGCAACTAGTTGCAGAAATTCAAGATTGTTTGAAATTAATTGCGCAACGAGTGGCGTTGTACATACAACGATTGCATCGTGTATGGGCTTTGTACGACACATTGTGCAGTAATTTTTGAATGAGTTTATTGATTTATACCGTCGTCAGGCGGCATGTTTCCGTAGGTTCACGACAAAAGCAACTGGAGTTTGCACAATATTGCGTATAGTGTATGGGTGACCTTGTTTGCACAACAACTTGTTGTGCAACGCCAGTTTGCGCAATTTGTTCGCAGGTGTATGGGGGCTTTTACATGCACTAAAGCTACCTACTCAGTTAAGCGGATAGCGATTTGCGGTTCTTGAGCAGCATTTGTGATTGGCTGTGATTTTGAATGAACCAATCACAAATGCTGCACGAGAGCCGCAAAACGCTATCCGCCTAACTGAGTAGGTAGCTTTAGTCTCTTAATGTTCTCTCTCATACTTCTCAACCGGGTGAATTTTCGTAAACGCCTATTAGCTCCGTAATGAGGCCAAAGCAAATGTGTTTCTAAAGTGGTAAGTGCGTTATAAAGGCCAGTACACGATGAATTTGCATAAAACATAAGACATAAGCCGTAACAGTAATTCGACCTATGTAAAGAAGCTCCGTAACAAGACCAAAGCAAATGTGTTTCTTACGGCTTATGTCTTATGTAAATCCATTGTGTTCTAGACTTGTGTGCGCCTATGACATACAGCGACCATATTCAGTGACCACTTTGGACGAGAAACACTGTTAGTATGATACTCTCCTGTTATTCTTAACTCGTTGGTTTCCATCGAGCATTTATTGCCAATCTCAGCAATTTGCAACCATTCAATTTTCTTTATTTGTTTCGGAGTTGCCAGGTCTAGATGAATTTTCCACATTTAAGGATAATTGTCCCGTTCCAAGGATAACGCGAAAGAATAGGGATGTGCAATGAAGTAATTGAGGAAATTTCAACACTTTTCGAAATTGGCAAGAGTGGAAATCTCTAGGTTTTTGAAATTTGTGTAAGTTTCTTTCAGTGAAATTTCCCAAATACCTATGATTGCATCTTCTACAGCGGAATACTTACGAAATGATACTTAAATTAAATTAAGTCTTTTGCAATTAACAAATTGCCACAGAACAGAACTCACCCTTTGAATATTTAAGGTGAGTATTTCACATAGCCAAATACAGTATATAGTTTAATTACATAATAAAATATTCCTATTATTTAAACTTAATATGATTAGGATGCGATAAGTCAGGTAAATCTAAGGAACTTTTGCTTGCAAATCTAGGAGCAACTACACTAACTTAATTTGAATTTATGGTATCAATTTATTTATTTCTTCGTTAAGCTATTGTTTAAATAATTTAAAACCTTTAAAATATTTTTGTATCTCGTCTTTCGGATAGGGTTTCGCAACTAAGCAGGTGGGTATGTTTTCGGGCTGTTCTATCCACAGTTTATGTTGAATGTTGCCTTCCGACAGTTTCTCTTTTAAAGCAAGTAGACTCTGCTCGTCCTTTGCCTCCAAAACAACCTTGTGCATGTTATCCAAGTCACTCAAGTAACTCTTCATGTGTTCATCGTCATAGAATAAAAACGTGGTGGCAGTGACTGCGTGACAGGCCTGCGCTATCAGAGCACCCACTGGCCATTTCATTTCACGAAGTAAATCACCGCGGACGATGATGTACTGTATGATGTTGGAGGCGGACATATAAATTTCTAAAATTAATTATTAAGTAACAAGTACATTATTGTTAACGAACGTATTTTTCCAGATGCTTCACCTTAAAGTTATCACTAATTTTTATACCTAACCGACAGAGAACGTTATTTTAATTTTAAAACTCTTTGTTTTAATTACCCATTTAAAACTACACCCCAAAATTACTTTATTAATTAAAACACAAAGCACAAGATAATTTAAGGTTAAGAACGCAATGACATAAATTCGGTCGGTAAAACAGAAATTACGACATAACTCAATCGATTCGATTGCAGATTGCAGCAGAAACGCAGAAACTTATCGACTGAGTTTTTTAACGTGATCGTGAAATACAAACATTTCATGGTAAAATATTTAAATTATCAGGCACAGAAACGTCTGTTCAGTTCTAGAGCTTCATAAAGGATACAATAATTATAAATCGTACTAACATCAAAGTCTTCGTGCGCAAATCGTTACCTAACCTCACTTTATTTACTCAATTTCATTGTTCGATATCTATTGCATCAGATACAACACACTAAAAATGCCTGAATTAGTAGAAGACCAAAGCAAATTCGATGATTTAGTTAGGTGAGTATGTAACTGTAACATAAAATAGAAATTATTTCGGTTATTTCTTTGTGATTAGACGCTCACAGCTATCGGTTGTGCACTTCTCCGCCGACTGGGTCGAGCAGTGCAAACAAGTCGACGAAGTCATAGACGCCCTCGCGAAACAACCGGAATACTCGAAGGTGAAGTTCCTGAAATGCCTCGCAGAAGACCTGGCAGAAATCTCCCTGCGATACCAAATTGAAGCGGCCCCCACCGTGATACTCTTCAACTCCGGTAAGGTTATCGATAGGGTCGACGGGGCAGATCCAGCAAAGCTTTCAAACAAAGTCAAACAACACAGCCAGGGAGTGAACGAAAACCAAGTAAACCAAGAAAAGCCTCCTCAAACATTGGAGGAGAGATTGAAGCAGCTGATAAATAGACACAAAGTCATGCTGTTTATGAAAGGAAATCGAGAGACTCCGAGGTGTGGCTTTAGTAGGCAGATGATCGAAATATTAAATAATACAGGGTAAATATTTCCTGGAAATTGGTTAACGTTTGTATAACAATGGAATTTGATTTGATTGCAGTGTAGATTATGGTACTTTTGATATACTAACGGACGAGGAGGTGCGTCAGGGATTAAAAACTTATTCAGATTGGCCGACTTATCCTCAGTTATATGTCAGCGGGGATTTGATCGGTGGGTTGGATATTGTAAAGGAAATGTTGGCGAGTGATGAGTTGGTGCCTGCATTGGAAGGTTGAATCATGGCAGTCTAGTGTTCTTGTTTTTTTCTGTTTCATTATCATTATTATCATTGTCGCATTGTATACCACAATAAATGGATTTTAAACTGCAATTGAAGTCTCATTTCTAAGTAGACTTTACCTGATTGACTTTCCTCAAATTTACATAGGAAATCTATTCTGTCGAAATTTTGAATCGAAAGATTGGCAACATTGGTCGGCGCTTAAAAAATGTTTCAAACAAATGTCAATTTGGAAGTTATATTTATAATTTGAGATTGAGATCAGGTTGCCAATGTGCGGGCAATTACCCGAATTACGGTAATTTAAGCAACCTTACGGGTAAAAATAATACGTGGGTAAAAATGGGTATTTTCAAGGAAGAAAAAAAAAACAGATTAATTTTTAAATTTTTGATTGACGACTTGTTAGTGATGTTTCAACTTTACTATTGGCAACAAAGAAATCACTAAAGCCGGAAGCCGACAAAAACTAAAGTAACTAACTAACAGCCATATCCACCAAGGTTACTAAAGAGAGAAGGTTGCCTGGTAAGTCGTGGAGTGACGCGTCTTCCAGTAGGCCATCTATTTGTGTACATGCATTAAATGGGCCTACTGAGTGACGTGGTGACGTAGAAAGTTACCAGGCAACCTTGTTTCTTTAGTAACCTTGCATATCCACAATGTCGATCAGTGCTGCCAACTCTACCGATAATTCGGTGGATCTACCGATTTTGAACTGAACTTTTTTTTTATTTTTATTTTTTGTAATTTTATCAATTTTCTTTATTTCTAGATCGTCTTTTGTTTTATTTTACGTCAAAAATTGCAATTTTGCAATTGTCAAATCTTAATTTTAGAAAGTTTTGTTTATTTACTAGGAATTTTTTTAATTTTCGTTATTTTTCGTAATCTTATAAATTTTCTTAATTTTTTGATAGTCTCTTGTTTTGTTTTTCATCAAAAAAATGCACAATTTTCAAATTTTAATTTTAGAAAGTTTTGAGATTGAGAACTTTTCTATTTTTACTTTTTTGTAATTTAATTCAATCAGATTTTTTATATTTATTTTTTTAAATTTTATAAATTTGTCGATCGTCTCTTGTTTTTTTTTTCATCAAAAATTGCACAAATATCAAATCTTAATTTTAGAGTTTAAGTTTTGCTTATTTAATGAGAATTTTTATAATTTTTTGTAATTTTATTTAACGAGTTTTTCTAATTTTTGTAATTTTTTTCTAATTTTATTCAATGAGATTTTTTCAATTTTATAAATTTGTCGATCGTCTTTTGTTTTATTTCATGTCAAAAATTGCTTAAAGTTCAAATCTTAATTTTAGAAAGTTTTGTTTTTTAATGAGATTTTTTTAATTTTTATAATTTCTTGTAATTTTTATAATTTTTTGTAATTTTATAGGAAGTAGAAAGTATTGTTTATTTAATGAGAATTCTTTTTAGAAAGTTTTGTTTATTTATTAAGAAATTTTTAATTTTATAATTTTCTTTGTTTTTCGATCGTCTTTTGTTTTATTTAGCGTCAAAAATTGCACAATAACTGTCAAATGTCTTAATTTAGAAACTTGGACCCAGTTTTGTTTATTTCATGAGAATCTTTTTAATTTCTTTTTTAAACGATTTACAAAAATAAAAATTGTTATTTCTTTGTAATTTTATTCAATGAGATTTTTTTAATATTTATTTTTTAATTTTATAAATTTGTCTATCGTCTTTTGTTTTTTCTTTGCGTCAAAAATTGCACAAATATCAAATCTTAATTTTAGAAAATTTTGCTTATTTAACGAGAGTTTTTAAAATTTTTATAATTTTTTGTAATTTTATAGAAAGTAGAAAGTATTGTTTATTTAATGAGAATTTTTTAATTTTTATTTTTTTGTAATTTTATTTAATGAGATTTTTTTAATTTTTGTTATTTTTTTCTAATTTTATTCAATGAGACTTTTTTATATATATATTTTTTATGAATTTTATGAATTTATTTATCGTCTTTTGTTTTATTTTACGTCAAAAATTGCACAAATATCAAATCTTAATTTTAGAAAGTTTTGTTTATTTAATAAAAAAAATTTATTTGTTTATTTAATGATTTTTTAAAATTTTTATAATTTTTTGTAATTTTATAGAATGTAGAAAGTATTGTTTATTAATGAGAATTTTTCTAATTTTTATTTTTTTGTAATTTTATTTAATGAGATTTTTTTAATTTTTATTTTTTCTAATTTTATTCAATGAGACTTTTTAATATATTTTTTTAATGAATTTGTTGATCGTCTTTTGTTTTATTTTACGTTAAAAATTGCACAACTATCAAATCCTAATTTTAAATTTTGTTTACTTAATAAAAAAATTTTAATTTTTATAATTTTTTGTAATTTATAATTTTATAGAAAGTAGAAAATACATATTGTTTATTTAATGAGAATCTTTTAATTTTTATTTTTTTGTAATTTTATTTAATGAGATTTCTTTTATTTTTATTATTTTTTTCTAATTTTATTCAATGAGATTTTTTTTATTTTTATTTTATTTTTTAATTTTATAATAATAATTTATAAATTTTCTTCATTCCTCGATCGTCTTTTGTTTTATTTTACGTCAAAAATTGCACAATGTCAAATCTTAATTTTAGAAATTTGAGCCCAGTTTTGTTTATTTCATGAGAATTTCTTTAATTGCTTTTTTAAATGATTTTCAAAAATAAAAATCACCTGAATAAAATCAGTGATTTTAAACATGATTTTAATCAAGTGATTTAAATTAGCTCAACCGAAATTCAGAGACATCTATCGGAATTTTTCACAGTTATCTTCCGAAATGGTCGGTTGGCAGCACTGTTGCCGATTGCCGCCCACAATCCCACATATATAGCGTTTTCGATTGATCGCGCACTCAGTGTATCTTCATCTCATATTATTGCATAAGGTTAAAAAAAGATGCAAATACACTGAGAGCAACCGGTGCAGGTGAATCGAAAACGCTGATGGATGATTTTTAATCTGAAAAATCTCTCGTGCAACGTTCATGTGTGTAAGGTAAGTCCAATAATATTAGGTATTTAAATAAAATAAATTTTGTACCATTTCATTCATTCATTTCAATTTCATTACTAAAAAATGCGGGCAGATGTGGGTAAGAGCAGATTTTTTAAAATTTGAAAAGTGTAATCGGCTTAGGGTGGATTGGCAACACTGATTGAGATGTCAACAGACGTCGTCGTCGGTAATTTCAAACAACATAACATAAAATTTGGGATGCTTTAATGAGCCATTTTAGTAATCGTTAAAGCACAAAAAAAAAAATTAAAAACTAAAAGGATAAATAAGATGATAAATGACAATTCTGTAGTTTTTTGCTCTAATAAAATTAATCAAAAGTTATACTTTACGCTCGTTTGTTATGCTGTTAATTTGGAAGCAAATGAGGCAACGTTTTCGTTGACAAATTATTAATTGGGTTTTATATTTCCACATCAACTTAACACCCTTGTCCCCAATGTAACGTGCAACTCAAAATACCAAGTCCGTCGTATTTATAAATCAACCTTCCCACGTCGACGTCGCCGAAATAATTACAGTTTTTCATCGCGGAGAAAAAATAATAAATCGCGAAATGTTTCGAATTTCTCTGAGCATTTCGCGCGCGCGCTCAGAGAAAAAACTCGGCTTCGTGGTCTTCTTCGTGGAGCCACGTGATGAAATACCTTCAGCTCGAGTGAGCTAATTTTGGCGCTCGCCAGCGTCAGGGCGCCCTCACAGAGACGTCTCTCTTTACGCGTTTCAGTGTAATTTAGCGCTTAGGCATTTACTAACACTCGCGTTTTTTTTTTGCGCCGTCGTGTGAAAGTGATTTCGTAATTTAGGTGAGTCAGTGCGCGAGCAAAAAAATAAATAAATAAAATAAAGCCGGGCATGTTCAAAATTTACTACGCTTTTTTTTTTTTAATGGAAACTTAATATGCAGATTTTTCACTTTTTTGCACCACTCACAAAACCAACTGTTGATGTGTTTGGCAAGGGACATGATCGACGTTCTATGAACTTGAACGCCCGACATAAATACACCATCGCAAAACAATCACAATTGATTGCAAGCAAGCAGGCACAAGCATCAAGGTTGTTGACGTTTATTTTCGTGTGATTTTTGCCTCTCGGTTTACGCCTCAATTTTTTTTTCAGTTCCGAGGCACGTTTAAAAAGTGCGTTCTTTTTTGGTTTTAGGTGTGCTGGCCGCCGAAGTATGATCAAAGTGGACGAAACGGATCCCATCGGAGGTAAGCGAACTCCTGGACGACTTTGAAACGTAAACAAACACCTCTGACATTAACGAGACACGAGTGAAAAATTTTTGGCCGAACTAAAATAGCCTTAACAATTGAACTTGAAGTCACTTTTCAATAATCAACACTAAAACAATAAATAAACGAATATAAGTTGGCGTAACGGTGAAATTAAAGTTTAATAAATAACTTTTCTTCCAGTTAAAAGAAAGAAATAAGTAGACATTGAGTGAAATGTGACCTATGTATGCAGGAGAACTTGTTTTTTTATTTTCTAATGGACAGATTTACGTCAACTGTAAAAAAAATATCCTGCGCGTGGGTTTTACAAATGTAAATATTGAACGCGGGATTTCTTTTTAAATAAATACAATATTATTGCAAATTCCACTGTGCTGCATCACATTAAAAATACGCAGAGATGAATCGTTGACATAAAAAGGCTAATTTTATCAATACCATTAGATTGCTCCTAAATCGTATCATCCTGTACATTGTTTTCAATACTTTTGCTTGTTCATTTTGTAAAAACAATTTTACAATAGTAATTTATTAGCAAGTAAGTTATACAAAGACAGTTAAATCATAAAAAAGTTGCGCTATTTTAGTTTTAGGATCTATAAAAAATTCATTGAAAGAAATCTTTATCTTCATTCATTTCTGAAAATTCTCTATTACGAAAATCTCGAATATCTTGTTTATTTATTAAGATTTGGGATTTTCATTTCGAATTGCATCGAGTATGTGATACAGGGAGATCAAAATTGATTGTCCTGATCCTACACTACTTTTCGTAAGCTTATAGCGTTTTCCACTGCCTGCACCGGTGTGCACTCAGGATACCTCTATCTCGTTTTATTACATAAAGCTGAACCGAGATGAAAATACACTCGGTGCACGCTAGTGCAGCCAGTGGGAAACGCTATTAGGTTTAGGACGAAAAGCAGTGCGTGCATAGAACATTCATGAAACCTACATCCTAACATAACCCTAATTAATAAAGAACATAATTATTGTTTAATCAGATTGCTATTACAATGAAATAAATCATTTTTCATGAATAAACGGAAATGAATTGTCAACATCTCCCAATGTTGCTAACTACATTTTAATAATTGGATGTAAATAGTGATATTAAGTTCGTGGAAAGCAATGTAGGAGCAGGACGATCAATTTCGATCGCTCTGTACAATAAACGGAAATATGTATGTAGTTTAGAAGTGACATTTTCCCAGATGCGATTATTAACGATTAACTTCTTTTTTCTTATGGAGACTATTTTAGATTTTCGTACCATGTGATACACAAATAAAATCTGAATACAAAGATATGGGAGGCTTAGATCAAGAGTTGCCCCGGAAGATCGAGCAAAACATGTACTAGTTAAGAATACACATCCAGATCTACTTTTTCTCTCTTTCTTGAGCATTTCACTCTACAGTTGACCTATGAGGCGACAGTAAATCCGATTGGTAAATACTTGACCGCAGATTTTAAATTCAAAACATATTTACAATAGGTACTTACTTTGTACCTCCATGCAGTATCCTAAACGATTACAAAAGTTGTTAATTGCATTAGTTACTAGTCCAGGGGTAATTCTTCCTGATACATTTTCACTAACTTTCTTCGCCTGACAGATGTTCCAAATTAAAATGGACAAATTTTATTTGATACCTATGACATTAGAAACCCTAACGACGACGATCATGTAACGACATTTTAAAAAATTGGAATATAAGCTGCGTTCCTTTTGCCATAAATCTCACCTCAAATCACTTAAACGTCATTTCCTTTAACACCAACAAGTAAGTTTGAACGGATATTTCAATCTAACAACCAATGGGAATACTCGAGCGGCAAGGTGGGAGGTCGAAATCGCAATTCAAACCCACTTGTCCATGCTAGCGGAAATGACGTTTATCTGATCTGAGGTGAAATTTGTGGTAAAAGGAAAGCACCTATAGTTTCATTGGCCGCGTTCAGGTAACTGCAGCAGCTGAGTTGCTGACTAAGCAATCGTTTGTGATTGGTTCAAATTAAAGTAATTACCTTACCTAATTACAAATGGCGTTGGCACACTCCGTGTCGGCACGTGAGGTCTTTGCCGAGTAGTTTCAATGACCTCGAACCAATTGTCCCTTTAAATTGGCGTAGGCGAAATACGGGGAAAACGAACAGCAAATGGCGTTCGCATGACACAAGGTGTGACATACAGTTTTCACCAATCAGATTATCGCAGACACAGACACAATTTATACTTAATTTCAACTTTAATTCGGCATCACATTCGCCATAACCAGAGAGCGGATGACCTTAGGTTTTACTATTGAATCAAAAATTATTTTCACGGAATCTTGCACGTTTGCTTTATATTTACTTATTCACACTCATTCAACATCTTGTAAATGACTTATTGAAGGCAAACTGCCTACTTCTGATTATCAAAAAGTCTCCGGTCATTACCAAATCATTTATTTGACAAAGTCTGACGAATATAAAGCGAGGACATCCGTTCATTCAAAAAATAATGCACCCAAGTACACTTAATATTAAACTGCGCCTAATTCCCCGCCATTAATCTCTCGGAAATAATAACATACACGCCGGCCTGAGAGGACGAAACGTAAAATATGCGCGGGGCATGCAGCCAATTGGCTTAATTTCAGATTATAGGCGAACATAAAAATTGGATTAGCTGCGTCGTAACGAATTGCGTAATTGTTATGACATGATGCCAGGCATTCGTTTTTTTTTCTTCCTTGGCCATCTTTACCTATGAGCTTACAACTTACGAGTTGTTTTTTTTTGTTTGCAGAGGTGGAATTGAGTTTTCCTTATAGGGATGTAAAAATAAAGAGAGGCGTCGACCCCAAGGACGTGTACGAACTGGAGAACGAAATAGGAAGGTACCGAACTGAACGAGCCAACTTTAAGCGTTTTTAAGTGTTTGTTGAATTGCAGGGGGAAATTCGGAACCGTTTACAAGTGCAGGGAAAAATCGACGAATCTCTGCTTGGCGGCGAAATTCATCGGCGTGCCCAAGAAGGAAGACAGGAGGAACGTGGAGCGCGAGGTGGAGATCATGAGGCAGCTGCAACATCCGAGGCTAATCCAGCTTTATGACGCTTTCGAAAATGGCAAAGTGATGTGCGTCGTTTTAGAACTGTGCGTATTTAGATGAAGGTGCAAACGGACAGGGCCGTAATAAGTTTAAGGTTTCAGGATTGAAGGCGGCGAATTATTCGAGAGGGTCATAGATGATGATTTCGTCCTGACGGAGAAGAGCTGCACGGTTTTTATGAGGCAAATCTGCGAAGGAATCGACTTCATACACAAGCAAAATATTTTACACTTAGACATGAAGGTAAGTAACGTCACAATGCTTCTTGGCTTCTGTAAATGATCGACGTTACAGCCTGAAAATATCCTCTGCCTTACGAAAACCGGCAACAGAATAAAAATCATAGACTTCGGCCTGGCCAGGAAATACGATCCAACGAAGAAGTTGCAGGTGCTGTTCGGAACACCGGAATTCGTAGCGCCCGAAGTCGTCAACTTCGACCAAATCGGATACGGCACTGACATGTGGTCCATTGGAGTCATCTGCTACGTCCTGTAAGTGTGTGGTGTTAAATCCAAATCCTTTCGATTTCGTTTAATTTCTAGGTTGTCGGGTTTGTCACCGTTCATGGGCCACACGGACATCGAAACCATGGCAAACGTGACCATAGCCAAATACGATTTCGAAGACGAGGCGTTCCAAGAAATCTCCGACAGCGCAAAGGACTTCATTTCCAAGTTGCTGATCAAGGACTTGAAGTGAGTAGATTGCCTGTCGTGTTTCGGTAGTGCATGTGTGTGTTGGGAATGAAAGGATGATAAAGACCCAAATTAGTCCGTCCGCCAAAATTAATTTTTTTGAGCCCCCTCGCCACAATCGCTAATTTGGGATTTCTTTGTATGAATCGTGCGCACGTGGCGTTTAGATTCTTGTATTAATTGGGTCTTTGTCTGCCTATTTGCAGCCAGCGTTTGTCCGCTGAGCAATGTTTGAAGCATGCATGGTTACGTCGGCGTGAACCTCCCAAGCTCCCTAAGCTACCCTCCATGGATATGACAAAAGACAATCTAAGGCAGTTCGTGGAGCGTTGGAACGAGCATCCGAATTCGCCTTACGTTTTTGAACTGACATCGCATGCCATCTCGCCTTGCGGAATGGGGGGAATTCGGCTTTCAGAATCTCTGAACTCGTTGGTGGTCTCCTCGCCTTCTCCGTGCGAATCCATAGCATCATCATCATCGGCAGAGTCGGACGACGCTTTCCTAACGCAGGAGAACATGAACGGAAATTATCTGAGTCCTCAACTGGATCACATACGGCGTGCTTCGGATAGCACCTGCGTTGTTAAAGGCACAGACATAACAGAGCGCTTGAATTTGGCCGAGGAAATACGAAAACTCTCCGATAAATTATTCCAATTATCGACGATGTCCACGACGTTAATCAACGACGAACCGGTTATATTTGAAGACGAAAAATACTCGAAAGGAAGCAATCATTCCCATTCCACAGTGAAAATCACCACCGGCGGCGACGCGGAAGAAACCAAAAAAACCCTGCCCAGAGATCATCCGGATAACGCAAGCTGCAAGGTGCCTTGGCGGAGGACTAAATACAGGATGAACAACATGAGTAGAGACGTCCCCCTTCCTCCAAAGCGCAGCTCCAACTCGTTCAGGGAACAATTCCATTCTAGACTTTCGGCCTTCAAGGTGTCGGAACAGAGCTCGTCCGACGAAAGCCCCAGCGGAACCAAAGACTTACTCTTACAACTACTGGACCAATGGGAGGGGCCCAAAGCGTCGAAAATCCGGCACGCGTCCATCTCTGCGGAAAACGACGACCTAGGACAGCGCACCATAAGTTCACTGAACACGTTCTTTAAAACGCGGGCTAGCCACAAAAAAATTCACTCCGCGAAAAAGTCTTAAAATAAAATTGTTTTTCTATAGTCCTTCGCGTTTAATTTATTTATTTTTACAATAGGGACCATATCATTGGCAAATTTAGTTTCTGGGCAAGTGCAAGTAATTTTTAAGAGAAGATCGACTGTGTGAATTTCTCCTTTTCTTAGTTTGTACTACTGTAACGCATACGAAGTCGTTTTACAAATAAAAAATCATTGTAATTCACAAGGGGGTTGTTCCTTACAGTCGTTAAAAGGGAAGTGAAACGTATTTCTATGTACTGATTGATCAAAAATATGTCACGTAACGATTATCGTTATGAGTCACAAAATAAAGGGGCTAGACCCCCTATGTTAAATCAAATGGGAAACTGAGCCAGAACCGGCATTCTCCTTTCAGGCAATTTGTACTTTGTGATCAACGTTTTATTCTGTGAATTTTTTCAAAATTAAATGATAAACAACATTGTTGTATTTATATTACTTTTGAATTTCATGTGGTTGGTTCAATCGCATTTGATTTCCTTAAAAAAAAAATGCAAAAGAAAGACTTATTCGCTGGCAAATACGGGCTTTGGTTTAATCAATTCTTGTTGTGTTAATACAAACCTACGGGATTAAGTTATAACCTATTAAGTTCGTGCATAATTATCAGGCGTTTTTTAAACAAGTTATTATGAAAAAAAAACATTTTTAACTGATTATTCCGGAGCGTAGTCACCATCTACTTCAATAACTGCTTCCCATTTGCTTGGAAGACGGTCGACTCCACGGGCAAAGAAGTCACGGTTCCTGGAGGCAATCCATGACGCCAATAAAAACGCATGACCAACCTATTATTTCTTTGTTCCCAAATATTTTACATTTCTAAACTGTAGTTAAAAAAAAAAATACTTCAAATGATTTAATAAAACCTTAGTGCAACTTATTTTAAAGCTTCATCTGTTTACTCAAATTTTATTTACAGCACACAATAAGAGAATCTTAAATCCGAAAAGACTTGATTAAAAAAAGTCAAACTGTGATAACTCATCATTCACATTCATGCTAAAATATTAGTTACCAATAACATATTCTGTGATCCATTCATTTTTGTAATAAGGCACAAAGACTCATAGTGTTGATTTCGCAAAGTGTTCGTTGATTAGCCGAGAAACACCGCAAGACTAAAATACATAACATGTGTTGCTTTGTTGCTTCGTGTTGTCTTGTCGCTTTGGACACAGAAATAGCTGTAATTTTAATAGTAAATGACCAACGAATGTTTTAGTGCAAGGATGACGCCCGAACAGGCGATGAACCATCCGTGGATGCTGTTATCTGCCGTACACTCCGACATGGAGCTCAGTAAGAAGAAGTTGAAGCGATACGTGATCAAGAAGCGCTGGATTAAGGCGGTTAACACAATCATAGCCCTGCACAGGATGGGGGCGAAAATAGACACAGAGCTGGTTCATGTTTAAATTGGAAACGAAAGTGGTTTCACATCCAAGAATATTACGTGATTTTTCATTTTGAAAAACAATGAGCAATTTAAATTATAAGTTAGGGCTTCATTGCCACAAAATTATAATCCACCATGTGGATTAATTATAAATATTTACTGAATTCCCTTACATACCATCAATTTTGCAAAAATCAATCAATACCTACACAATAATGTTGCATAATGCTGGTGTACAAAGGGACTCTAATTAGGAAATAACTATTATAATATAAAATAATTAGGTGAAGAATAATTATGATGATGTGATGGTGCTTCTTGTGATGTAATTGCAATAAATCATTTTATTGAAGTTGTGATAGTAATGTTTGGGATTTGTTGCAAGCGGAAAAGGAAAACGGTGACACTCGAATTGAAAAATTTTAAGTCGTGTTTATTATGTAAAAATAGATACGTAATAAACACAAGCGATTAGCGATAGGATTTTTGGTAGCGTGCGCGTGCACCTGGCCCTCCGAATTTCTTAGGCTCGCAACGTCGAGGATCGGCCACCAACAACGTCCTATCGTACTGAATGAGAATGTCTTTCAGCTCCTTCTTGGAAGCCTCATCGACATCTGTAAACATGCACACCAACATTACGTATCAATCAACTTACAAGTTCCTCAGTACTTCCAATTAAAAAAAAAAAAAAAATTTAAAGGACTTACATTTTTGATAATAAGCGACGAGGGCCTTCGAAATCGCTTGCCTGATTGCATAGATCTGTGAAACATGACCGCCCCCGTTCACTCGTACTCTTATATCTACCGCTGCGAATTTCTCCTGGAATGCAAAGCAAACGAATGAAATCAAATCGTTAGGTTTTGTTAAGCGTGTTGGCTTTACCTTCCCAAGTAATAGGATTGGCTCTTGCAATTTATCCTGAAGCATTTTAGGTTCGACTTGGCTAAGGGGGCGTCCATTTACACGAAGTGTTCCCTTACCACGTTTACAATAGGCTACTGCAGTGGCTGATTTCTAAAACGACAACAAAATTATTGCAATATGTTGACTAAAAATTAAGCTACATTGGCCAATGTAAATGGTATCATAAGAAAGCATACGTTAAACTTTCGTGATACGAATTCGTGCTGGCACGAAATTGAATGTAAATGTAGCCTTAACGTGAAAGCAACAAACACGAACCGAACCTAACCTCACTTTAATCATGCGGGTAAATTCGTCGATGAAAACTCACCTTTCTGCCGAAGACCTGCACTGAGTGCAGAGGCTCCTTCTTTGTCTGCAATTCCATAACAAAATTAACGCCAAAAGTATTATTAAATTGCTATATTTGTTGAAATATCGGACATACCTTCTGCATGTTATTTGACTCGGTTGGTAAAAGAACGGAAATGGCGCCGGCCGGAAATTAAGTACGAAAACGCTAGTCAAATTAAAATCTGAAAATGAAAAACATCCGTATACGCACGTCAATTAATTTAAGATAATGAAGAACTAAACCGATTTATTGCATTTAGGATTTAATTGTCAGTAATAAAAATGCAAGATTAAAATTATTTGCATTTTCGAATGCCATTCAGAGCTGTCAACTATGTACTTTCGGCAATATGGTTAACCTGGATGAACAAAAATTTTTCAAGCGCGCGATCAGTGTTGCCAAATATTGAGAAACGTCGCTAACTTTGAATTAGCTTCTGAAAACTTTTCATACTCTTCAGGCCTTTTTAAATAAACGAAGTTTCTAACTTCATGAGTAAGAAACGATCAAGTAGAAAGGAAAGTGAAAGAGACGGAAGTGAACTGTAAACTCTCTTTTTTTCCTTTAATCTGTTTTACCCTTTCAGAATTAGATAAATGAATCTTCACGTTTTTCTTTTCTGGTCGGATAAGCATCATTTTGGTGAAAGAAACGAAAAGAGCACGGCGGTATTTTTAAAAGATTTTACAACTTTTATAGCAAGTAAATCAATAATTTCTGGGTAAAAATTTAAAAACGAGTTTTGAACGTGTAAAGCTAATTATTAATTGTATTACACACCAACTAAAAGGTATTTGGGATAAATCAGAATCAATCTACGAGATAAGAATTGACAGGAGCGAAGGTACGGTAATGGGAGAATTTAATTACGTTAGACGGAAGTTGCCATTTTGCGGTAAGTCAGTTTCTCCAACTGAACTGTGATTAGTAGTAGCTACACTGACAGCACGGAATAGCAGAAGCGACACTCGGCTTCCCGCGCGGAACAGATTTTCATTGCGCATGCGCAGGTTTTGGTGGACTTTCTGTCAACTTCAAAACTTCTTATGTGATTAATGCCAATGTCATTGTTTGATGCAATTTGTGTACGGTTTGTTTTTAATTCGATTAATATTTACAATAATTTTGCAATTCCCACCTGCTTTTCATAACTTTCTCAAATGACCACGCTTCAGATTCTTTCATGTTTACAAGTTCATATCTGGCGCATTCTTTTGACGTCTAATCCACCGAAACAATGGCGTCAAGGACACAAAATTGGGACCCACAAACATCAAAGGTTCCGACACAAGTGTCGCTTCTGGTATTCTGTGTTGATAGGTTATTACTGATTCCAGTTAAAAAGTGAATGACTTTTAGGTTAATTTTGGAATTTTTCGATGATCAGTGGCGCAGCAAGCGTAATGTAAGTAACTTCCTTCCAAGTACTTTTAGTCATAGAACTTCCATGTATAGAGTACAAGTGTTGACATTTCTAGGATCTTATTTAGTTAAATTTAGTGAAGGATCTTATTTAGTTAAATTTAGTGAAGTAAGTGTGTTATAAAATAAAAATAATGAACTGTTGGTTTGTGGACGTTCCAGAATTTTGTAAAACGCTTGTGTAAACTTGCGGACAAAAAAAAGTGACCTGTCACATTGAAATTTAACGAAGCCTTGATTATATTTACATACTGTATGCTGGGCCTTTCCTGTACCTTCTGTGTTAGTGGCAACGCGCACACGTTGCACTTCATTTAAGCAGACCTTTATTAAAAACAGCAAATTAAATGCGACACAATATGACAGCTTTGATAATTTACTACTTTGACAGATCGAACGCAGATCGAAAGCCAATTTACAATACAAAAAAGGAATGAATCTGTTTTTTTGTCTGCAAGTTTACGCCTTCGTGTATGTACAGTCATGCGCATCTAAAATACAGTTTCAGCACGCAAACCTAACCCTTAAAACCTTGTGGTACAAGACTCACAGAACTGTCAAGTTGTAGCATTTAAACCGCGTACAGTCCCGCGCACCTTAAATGCACCTCTAGCACGCAAACTTAACTCTTAAAACCTTGTGATTCAAGGGTCACAGAACTGTCAAATTGTAGCATTTAAGCTGCTCACGACCACGACAATACACCTATACGCATATGACATAGAAGTCATTTTTAGTTACCACTTTGGACAAGAAACTACTGTTAGTATCACAGTATAGAAATTTACTTCATATACAGTAGTGACATTAAGACGTGTTTTATAGTGGAGGTAATTTCTGGGTGACAGCCAATGGCCGCGTTCGTAAGAACCAAGCGCTCAAGTAGCATTCGTCTGTGATTGGCTTATTTCAAAGAAATTAAAAAAATCCACCAATCACAGATGAATGCTACTTGAGCGCTGGTTCTTACGAACGCGGCCAATGTCATTACTGTATACGAAGTAAATTTCTATACTGTGTTAGTATGACTCCCTCCTGTTTATTCTTTACTCGTTGGATTCAATAGACAGGCCCAGTTTTACAATCGTGGAATAAGGACGGTATAACTGTTGGCCGAATATCCTTTACTGTGCCTCCATATCTACGTCATACCTACCTCACGTTATTCTAAGAATAATGCTTATCAGACGATTATAAAATCGAGCCCTATTTAATGATTTATCCTTTAATAAGTGATAGGCTGTAGCCATCAACAGATGTCACTTATTTCAAAGATAAATCTAGCGAGCGGTTCTTTCAAATTTCAGTGTTGAAATAAAAACGTTGTTATGTATTTTTAAAGAATTATTATTATGTATTTAAGTTTATTTAAGAAATTGGGAGTGACCAGTGCTTGGTAGTTGCGAATATCAAAGAAGAAATAAGACCACCGGAGAAAATTCGGAAAGAGGAGGAAAACGAAATAAAGACAGAAACTATTAGAACTTACAAGCTAACAGACGAAAATATAAAAGCAAAATTTGGAAAGAGAATAAACCAGGAAATAGAAAAAGCCTATACAAGAAAAGGACATGGACCAACTTTAAAGAAATTGTGAGGGAAGCAGCCAAGCAAGTGTGCGGTGTGTAAAGAAGAGATGGCAACAAAAAACAAACTGCATGGTAGAATCAAGAAACACGGAACGAAGTTAAAGTAAACAAAATAAATGGAAAAAATACTTAGCAGACACAACAAGGGAAAAGTACGAGGAGTATAAACAGCAGAGAAGAATAGTTAAAAGTATGGTTAGGATTGCAAAGGAAACAATGTGGAGAGAATTTGGAGAAAAATTGGAAAAAGATAGTAAAAGTAATCAAAAACTTTTCTACAAAGCATTGAAACAACTCAATAACAATTAGAAATAAAAAGGGAGAGACACTTACCTATAAGGGAGGAGGAAGTAATGACAAGATGGAGAGAGCATTTTCAGGAAATACTGGGAGCAAGAGAAGATGACGAAACACAGAAGGAAAGAAGTAACAGGGAAGTCGGTCCCGAGAAGGGGAAGAAAGTGAAGAAATAACAGAAAGAGAATTGGCACAAGCTATTAAGAAACTAAAAAACGGAAAGTCTCCAGGGAACGGAAACGATTAAAAATTTGGACCCGAAAGGAACACAACTTCTACTAAGGATTTTGAACAAGGCATGGGAAAATGGGATAATACCAAAGGATTGGGAAATAGGATTAATAGTCCCAGACCGAAAGACTGTAACAACTATAACACTTTGATTTTGGGGAATTTGTTTTAATAGTACTATTTTTTTGTGCTCTTTGTCATATACACTTTTGTGCAATAAAATTAATCAGTAATCACACAGAACTATTACATTACAGTTTAAAGTGGACGTAAAGAACAAAAAATGAATTTGTCAGGCAGAGTCAAATGAAAACTTTGAAAGTGTCCAAAAAGTGTAATCGATTAATTAATTTTATTGCACAGAAGCTTGCGCACACTATACAGTGGGTAGTTTTAAAAAAAGAGAAACGCGAAAACATTTGACGGCAGGGAGGAGGAACAGTGAGGCCAATGGAAACGCTTCCCCACTCCGAACGCGTCGCTCTTACTACATGTGTGATGAGTAGCGCGTATTATGATTATAGTATTCAAATTTGACTCGCGCGGTCGGTACCTACCGTAATGTGAGCGAGCGCACTTTGGTATGTAGTATCCTGGACGGTCGTCGTTTACCGATTTTGAACGCGAGTGACATTTTCCACCGATTGGCTAACAGTAAACATTCACGGTGAGTTCCTGATTACAACATTCATATTTGTTATAATTTATAAATAACTGTTACATCGTCGTCGTCGCTTTCTATGCAGACGCTGCACTTTTTATACTTAGAGCTAAAGCGAAAGCAATATTAAAATATATTAAAAAAAAAATTAATTTTAGATTATGACCTCCGGTCATCAAATTTTTGCGAGGCCAAAATACTTTTCATTCTTCAACTATTGTGTACATAGTTGTAGTGCAAGAAAAAAATTAAGCTGATGCCTTCCTATAAAATCGTCATTATAAAATCGCGAGTGGAATTTCGCGTCCCTGAACTTATTCGCGGCGCGCAATCAAATTAAATAATAAACAAATTACAACACACAGACTCGCTCCGGCTAATTTTTTTCCGGCTCCCAGAATCATTAATTCCAGTAGTGGGTATAACGCGATTTGTCATTCGGGCAAAAAGCCCGCCGTTTAAAGCGAATTAACACGCTTAATTTGCCGCACATCCGACAGTACGTTTCGCCTCGAACAAATCATTTCAAAAACACTTTTACAGAATTCTCTGCGAGTTAGGGAATGTACTGACTGATGTTCTAAGGCAAGTCTTTACGATTATGTAACGCGATATTATGTAAATCGTGCGGATTTTTCGGACGTTTGTAAAGAAACGCGCCTATAACACTTTCGTTTTGTTTTTTCTTGTTTGTGTTTAAAAAGCGAGAAGTGTAAAATTCCTACTAATAATTTTGAGTCATAAATTACATTTTTTCCTGTATGTATAAACAGATAATAACTTTTTATTATTTGTATTACATTAATAATATACATACATATTACCATTTTCACAGTCTCTTGATAATCTCTATTTTTAATGTTGTCTTTGTGAGTAATACGAAAACCGTGGAATGTGACACACCAATTCCATCTGAAATCAATTCAGAATCGAGAAACGCAATAATATACAGGGGTGTTCCATTAAAAAAAAAACAAAAGACAAAGTGCGTGCTTCCTTGCCCTATATGTAGTAAAAGCCACTCATGATCTTTTCAGACTCACAGTAGGCCATGTTAGGGTGACATTTTCGTTGGTACTTCCAAGTGAGTATGTTCCATTTTAATTTGATGGTTATATTTTTGAAAACTGACGCCGAAAAACATTGATGATTTTTTGCATTTTGACTTGCACCGAAAGTCGACACGAAAAGGAGGAGTAATATTAAAATGTAACGATAAAGAAGCTGCCGAAAAAGTAGCTCAAAACTTAGGAGAAGATTATAGAATTGAAACTCCAAAATTCCATCAGCCGCGCATAAAAATAAGCGGAATATTCTATGAGGAGTATGACCAAAATATCATAGGAAAACTGATCAACCAAAATCGCTTGAATGAAGACTCAATAGAACATATAAAAATAGAATATAAAAGTAAAATAATAAACAAGAAGTTCAATATTGAGCTAGAAGTAAGTAACTAATGAAATAATAAATAGAATCAAAGAAAACGAAATGAACGTATTTATTGGGTTGGGTTGGGTTTATAGACAGACTGTAGTTAAAAATTTAAATTTAACCATTGTTTTTGAAGTTTCTTGAGAAGCAGAATTTTTTGTGAAGAATAGCTTTTTTGCGTAAAGTTTTTCCTCTTGTCAAGTCGATCCGTGGACACATTGTATGTAGGTAGGACAACGAGGACAACTCGATATAGTTTCGATTACATTTTTGTAAATCAGAGAAAGACGATTTCTAAAAAAAATGTATAAAAATTGTTTAAAAATATAATAGCTTAGATTTAGAAATAATTCTTTTAAAAATATCGATTTTATCGACGCTCTTTAGCAACTTCAATCACTTCTAGTCTTTTGAATTTCGCGCTCGAAAAGTTCTAGTTCGAAAAAATTTACATAGATGGTGCTGGCGCATTACAATGTCTAGAGTCGTTTATAAAGAGAGTAAAGACGCGAAGTGGCAGTTTGAAAGATTAATGGCGGAATAAGCGCAGCTGACCAATCAAAAGTAAATTGGTTATTCGAAGTCTTAAACAAGTGGGAAACTATTTTTAGCGCTTTTAATTAAAGATCACCCTCGAATTTTAACATCCAAGTCAAGCCCAATGAAATAAAGAACCTGGAGAAAAACAGAAAATTGCTAATTTGAAAACGTAAGTAAAGCGAGCTCCATCTTGTGGCGACTGGTGGAGGTTTTTTTTTTTTGTAAAATTTTGAGTTTTCTGAACGATCACTGTCGTCCCGCGAAACTTAAATTTAGCCTTACTCAACAAAATGAAATAAAGTAACCAGCAAGAAAAGAAAAATTACTGCTTCGTAAATGATTACATATAAATAAAGCGAGCGCCATCTTTTAATCGAGTAGCGAATTTCTTACCAAATTCTGTTAGTTACGAAACCCAGTTCGTTCCAACGAAGCAGAGCGCGCAGAGAAAAGTAAATCACTTTGAAAACGATTACAAATCGAGCAACCAGCAACCAGCAAGAAAAGAAAAATTACTGCTTCATAAATGATTACGCATAAATAAAGCGAGCGCCATCTTTTAATCGAGTAGCGAATTTCTTACTGAATTCTGTTAGTTACGAAACTTAGTTCATCCCGACGAAGCAGAGCGCGCAGAGAAAAGTAAGCCACCTTGAAAACGATTACAAATCGAGCAACCAGCAAGAAAATAAAAATTACTGCTTCATAAATGATTACGTATAAATAAAGCGAGCGCCATCTCTTAATCGAGTAGCGAATTTCTTACTGAATTCTGTTAGTTACGAAACTTCATTCCAACGAAGCGGAGCGCGCACAGAAAAGTAAGTCACCTTGAAAACGATTACAAATCGAGTGCCATCTCTCGATTAAACGGCGAAGGTTTTGAGTGCATTTTTTCTACTTTTGGAGACGATTGCCGTCAAATCATAAAATCCACAAATAATTCAACGAAACAAACCATAGACGACAGGAGAAGAAATAGACTAACAGGAAACGAAAGTAAACGGTAAGAAGCATTGACGCAATACAAAAATTAATTCAATAAAAGAAAAGTAAAGAAAACCGAAACAAACGGTAACGAAAGACAGAATTCAACGAACAGAAAACAAGAGTAGATCGACTGTTCTTATTTATTTATTTCTCGCTAAAAAGATGTAGTTCGGTAAAAATTACGCGGATGACGCCGGCGCAGTACAATTTCGGTGTTTTTTTTTCTTAAATAATTAAAAATGTATAAAAACTGTTACGGTTCGTTTTCATTTTAACGATTTTATTTTAGGGAATGTTAAAATTTTGTCTTCATTTAATGGTCTATTTGATAACAAGCTCTAAAGTTCTGTTTTGGCTTCACTGATCGCTCTATTCTGAATTCAAACTCTAAGGGCCTACCTTTTTGTTTCCTTTCTCGTGCGTGTAGATTGGTTAATTTCGGTTTTGAAACAAAAGGAAACGTGTTGATTCAAAAATAAAAATTAATATTAAAATCGCCATCTTGGTGTCATAGTGACATTCCTGAGTGTAGGTCATTTTCGTTTGCTGTAGAAGCTAACTTATGTGATTCGTGTCGAATTCGACCACCTAGCAGTCAATAGGGATTTTATACACTCAAGAAAGTTGATTGGAATATCGCCAAGGCTTAAGTAGCAGATAAAACTCACGTCACGAACTCCAAAACTTCAATCACACAATTAAACGGATGAGTCACAGATTTTAATGGGCCCTTATTTTTAAACGAGGGGTAAGTCTTCCGATTCAACTTTGAATTTGTCAAACTTATCGTCACGTTTCTTCCTTTAGCACGTTGTACGGGGCAGTTTCACGTTGTACGGGGCAGTTTCACGTTGTACGGGGCAGTTTCACGTTGTACGGGGCAGTTTCACGTTGTACGGGGCAGTTTCATGTTGTACGACGCAGTTTCACGTCAACTTAATGTCGTGAATTGTCATACTTTTCTTTTAGATTTCGTTATACAGGGTGAGTCGTAATGGGTGGAACAAATTTTACCAGTATGTAGGAAAGACTTTTTCAAGTAAAAATGTCCTAATCCATTCAGTTGAGGAACTACAAGAAGTCAAAGTTTTGTAATAAACAAGTATTTAATAATAACGGCAACTGTGAAAACTGTTAAAAAGTTGGATAAACTGTACAAAAAATTTTCAATTAAATCACAGTATTACAAAAACTGTTCAAACTGTGCTCCTTGAACTCTAATACAAGCACGAGCTCTACGAATAAGGGAATCGTACACTCTAGCCACTTGACCATTGTTGCGAATTTCATTGACCGCGTTAAAAATTCTTTGACGCAGTTGTTCACGTGTGTCAATTTCAGTATTGTATACTAACTGTTTCATATGTCCCCAGAGGTAAAAATGTAGAGGATTTAGATCGGGACTCCTCGCAGGCCAGGCAACAGGGCCCCCACGTCCGATCCGCCTGCCAGGGTAGTGAGTATTCAACCACCGGATGATTTACCTTCCATGACTTAATGACTTCTTGTAGTTCCTCAACTGTGCGGATTAGAACATAAGTTTATAGGAACTTTTTTACTTAAAAAAGTATTTCCCACATACTGGTAAAATTTGTTCCGCCCGTTATGACAGACTCAACTTTAACTTCTTGTAGTTCCTCAACTGTGCGAATTAGGACCTATATACTGCTAAAATTTGTTCCGCCCATTATGACTCACCCTGTAATTTCGATATGTACAGCGGTAACACGTATTATTTACACCTGGAATAAATATAATGCTAGGTGGCGCCCCTTTCTTAATTAACAACAAGATAACGAGCTACCGACAATCCTATTGTGTAGCCCACTCCCATCTCCACTGATCTGGGCATAATTTCAGGTAGATTGTTCACCAACGTAAAGGAGTTTACCCCAATTTTCGCAATCTATTCAAGGTCGACTATTTTGATATAGTTAGGTACGTAGGAAAACCTTAAAGATAGAGGTAGTTGTTTTTAGGTCGTTAGAATTTCGCGCCCAAAAATAATAGTTCGAAAAAATTTACATAGATGGTGCCAGCGTAGTACATTTCTCTTTTTTGTGTTTAATTAAAATGGTATAAAAACCTTTAAAAATATAATAGGTACGATTTAGAAATAATTTTTTTTTAAATATCGATTTTATCGGCGCCCTTCTCAGACTATCGACAAACATAGTTAGTTCGATAAAAAAATCCAGAGTTAATTAGATGAAAATCATTTTAAAACATATACATAACAGTTTACAATTGAAAGGTTCATCGAGTTGCTTTTAATTTTTTAAAAGACGGAAGAAGAAGAGCGGAAAATGGAAGACTTCCTAAACCGACCGAGCGACGTTTGACAGATGACAGTTGTCAATGTCATGAAAAATTCAAAGGCTGCTTGAAGAATTTTTGACGCTATGTAATGTAATACTGCAAGAAAGTAAATTGAGTTTTAGTGAAACACTCTGTGTGTTATTGCGTTTTCAAAATTACATGTTGAATTTTAATTGGGTGACAGAGTTTGAAGATCTAGATTTTAAGAGCCAGGCGCGTAATTCAAAAACGCGGAAGTACACGGGGTGTTTCATTAAAACGTAACTTACGCAGTATAGATGGATCTGATGCGATATTTATTAGTTTGCATAATACAAAGATTAAGAATTTGGTATTTAATTAAAAAAATTGCATTCCTATGACTTATTTATGATAGAGTTATAGAGTGGGGCAAGAATTCTGTTGTTTTTCCGTGTGCATTTCTGATGACCACTATGTGTGACTAAACTTCTTGTTCTTGCGGTTCTGTTTTTGTATGAAGTTCGCAGTTAAATTTAGGGAAACAAAAACGAGTCACGCGGCTACAGTAGTCATAGTAAGTAGCTGCGAGATGACGGGTTCGTCTTACTTTTGCCGGGCGACCTTCAGGTGCGCACGATGAATCACGAATACGCGGAAACGCAAGATGATTAAACGAGACGAATTAACAACATTGATTCACGGGCGAGCTCGGAGAATGAATCTCGAAGGCGCAAAGGAAAAAATGGATTTACGATCGTCCTTCCCATCGCCGCACCATACTTTTAACGAGTTTCGCGCGATTAATAAAACATTTTCCGAATGGTGTGTCTTCTGCGCGCTTCGAACAGGAGGAATGCACGCTTCTGCCCGGTATTAAAATGTACGGTAATAACTGTTATCGCTTATTGGTAACCCTCGTACTTCATTTCCTGTATGTACAACTCTATTAACTGTAAAATTTGTAGCAGGAGCACGTTTCATACCGTGCGTTATAATAAATTATTAATCACGTTATTTTTTCTTTTCTCTCTCGATTGGAGACAACTTTATTATTTCTGAATGCGCTTTTTTTAATGCACCACCCCGTATCTGTACAAGTAAGTAAACACGTGAGTACCTGCGGATTACAGACTTCATTAAAGGTATTTGATGTCTTACTCTTACGATGGTAATTTACGGGGCAAGAAAGTGATTTCCATGGCCATTAGTTAACGAGCTCTAATGTCGCATAACATGCTCATTACGTGTTTGATTTGCTTGCTTTAATAAATTATGCTGCAGCGAAATCGAAACCGGCGCACCTGCTTATCATCGCAGCTTCTCCTATTTAATCGACATGACGACGAAACTCTACACCGCGACTGCAATCGCGAAACTAACGCCTCTTTCTCCTTGTCTATTTTTTTTTTCTGTAAGTCAGTAATTGGAGATTCATTAGCTTTATGTAAGTACTGACTCGAGGCGTCTTCATTAGAGATTGCGTGTCCGCTTAACTCCGCGAATTTATCGATTATCGGCAGCGTAAATTCACGTCAGGTGGATTTTATGGTGGAAGTTTTTTTCGCGAAACTTGCCGCTCGTATTCATAGATCGAGTTTATTGGGCGTTTTTCATCTTGGCATAAATTTTTTTTTAAACCGTGGTGGAAAATATAAAATCCGAAACTGCAAAAGTCATTTCCGCCACGGTTCAACTAAATTATTATTTTTGGGGGGATTCAAGCTTGGAAGTCTTGTAATTGTTTTGGGTTATTTTCACGTCAGTGAAAGGGAAAAAATAGAATGAAAGACGAAGATGAAAATTAAAGGGTGATTCTTGAACTGTAGCCCTAGAAGTTCTCATCTGAGTTCTTGCTACGGGACCCAAACTTATTAGGATTAGGAAGCATTCGTAAAGGACATTTTCTTATAAAGGCTTCAAATAATGAGCGTTACCAAATCAGTGCGTACCAAGGTCCTTTCTTGTGAGCTCTCCTTCTAGCTAGGATAAAACAGACTCTTCCTTATTCCCTGGGGACATTGCGTTTTATTGAAAATAATTTAATCGTATCCAAAATTTATTTCTCTGAACCCAAGCGACAAACCCAAAACAAATCAATCGCCAGCGCACAAAACGTATTTCACGGTCCATTCGTCACCGGCGTAATCAAAACGTCTTGATCCAACTCGGATCCGATGGCTGGCAGATCGAATTCTAGGCGAAGACTTCCGCGAAGCGCCGTAAAAACGCGCCCGGGTCGTTTTTAATGAGTTTCGACTTTCCTGGTAACAAATTCTATTTGTTCTGCTCGCCTTCTCGTTCTCCTCCGTCCGTCCGTATTGTTCGCGTTCGCATTCAAATTCGGGAGCGCAATGTCAATGGCGAAACCTGTTCTGCGTGCTCACTTAATTGTTTGTTTACAACAGCCTCAATTATTATCATTTACGTAATCGCCGGAATTCCTCTGCGCAAACTGGATTTACTTATTCCGATGTGACGATCACGTCAGAACTTTTCCGAAAAATTGAGCGCGTCGCGTCGTTCGAAATAAGCTTCTGCTTAAAAATCGGGCGATGCACTTGCTTAATTACTTTGTGAGACGTCACGCTTCAGTAAAGAAAGTTTACTGTGCCATCCGTGCCTTGCAACGCGAACAGAAGCCAGAGGAAAAAAAAAACGCTTTCGATGTACTCCGTAAAAGGCAGAAATGCATTAACCATGTTACACACGCATTTCCACATTAGCAACATTAAGACCATCAGCGCAGCGCAATTGAACCATCATTATTTTTAATACTGTGCCATAATTAAAAGCTAATTACGAAGGTTGTAGGTAAGTATTAGTTTTTACTTACAGAACAGCATGTATACGGGGTGATTCTTGAAAATACTGACGAAAGAAGAGACTTCCTAGAACATGCGAAAACTTAACGTGCCTTTTTAAAAATCTCTCCTCGTATTTGGCCGTCAATTGTTGTCAGACGTGAACCAGCCTCAATCGACCTGACGAATGAAATCTGAGTTTTACGTGGAATCCAAGTCTGTCATTCATAATGAAAATAATGGACCCTTCGATTACCTATTATGATTTCACTTTGAATTTTCAATGAAATTGTAAAAGTGTTTTTGAACTTTACGACATTTCCTCCAATAAGAAAAGTGAGGTTATAATATACGTCAATTTATTAATGGTGCATACGACATACCGCTCGGAGCGCTCGGAGTGTTTCCTTGTCTCACTTTTACGTGCACTGAAACGTATTCGCTCTTCCTCACACTTCTGCTCAGAGCATGCCCCGAACGCACCCTAAGTCTCGAGCAGGGCTGGTTTACAACCAACAATTCACCGCCAGTAGATTTGTTCCAGCAGCATTTTGTAACTAAGCTTAATTACTTCGTCAATTTCCATGACGCAAAAAACAAAGGAAGAGGCAAGGGAGTCTTGATTGGAAGGAGAAATTCTGTTGAGGAAGTCGAAACAAAAGACGACCGCATTAAGTTCACAGCGGCCAAACTTGAAGATTAGAAGAAAAACGTTTGCGGAACGTGTTCTTCAATGATGGGGATTCAAAATGACTGCAATGCCTACTTCTGGTAGAAAGAAGAAAAAAAAGAAGCTGAGACAGAACATTCTGCGAGAAAAGCGAGAAATCAACAAAAGAAATGGGGGCGTGACCAAAAAAGATACTTACTATCAGGAAGGTGGAGCCAACGTGTAAACACACCAATCGAAATAGGGCGGTTCCTGTAGAGGCGTGGTTCTCGGGAAAGAGCGGAAGACGAGACAAATGTTTTTTGTTTTGAAGACGAAAAGAAAAAATAAGGAAAGTTAAAAGAAAAGACAACTGTATTTCTGGATTATGTGGTTTGACTTTGTATCACTTGCAAGAACACACAAGTCATGAAATGTCATAAGTCACGTGATCAAAATTGACAAACAACACGATATTTTTTTCCTCACTTTTGGCCGTATTCTACGATCGAAACTGTTCGTTTAGAAGAACATCGTGTCACACGCGTAACGAAAGGTCTCGGCGAGGCGAGCTCGGTCGTCAGAGCGTCGCCATCTTGAAGCTGAAGATGATCGAGTTTTGATCGAAAATTAACGCGTCAGAGATAAACGTGTCGTGTCGCACATCAAAAGAAAGGTCTCCCGACATCTTGGAATCAAAGGTGGCGGCGCCGTGCTCGAAACTCTCCGCGTAAAAGAGAAACGCGATGGCCACCTTCTACGATCGTAAACGTCGCATATCAAATGAAACTACACGAAACGTCACTCGGACACCATCTTGGAATCAAAGGCCGTCTGTCACCAAATTTACTTCAAACTTGACAGCCTCAACCTTACCTCGATAGGGCGACAAATTCTGCTGTATCTTCCACCAGCTTTCCCCTCGGCTAGCAACAGTGAGATGGGGGTGGGTCTAATATGATGTTAAATTATTTAGGGCGCCAGGACGGATTGAACCCAGCCGATAAACAAACAACCTCGTCGGTATCCCCGAGCCGACTTGATTGTGCAGAAGGCCACACGAAAATAGAGGCTACACTTGATTCACTGGTACGTGAAGGCAGGGTAACGCAAGCACGCACTTAAAGTTAACAAAGTTAAACTTTATTGATAGTCAGAAGTTCAAGCGAATGCAGGTTATGATTATGACACACACCAGGTTATACAGGTTCCTGTTTACAACAAGCAAAATTCAAACATAGGTAAACTGCGAACAATCTACGGTTGTCAGTTTATTTAATTAATGATAACAAAAACTATATTTAGATATACTATTTGCATTCAGTCGAAAATTCGGCCTCCAAAACAAGCATGCGATTTTGATGCAACGATACGAAATTTATAAATTGATATTAAGTAAAACAATCGAACTCACGACACGTTTCTGTCAAACACAGTCGGTAACGTCGGGCGAAGTTGGCGGTCACCACGCCCTTTACTGTTTCTGTCCAACGTCGCAAATCCGGATCAAACCGGTGGACAAAGCTGCTAAGATGGCGGGTCGGCGTACCAGATTAGGCGTAGGAAAAATGCGCTCGGCCGCGAGGATTGGGTCAACTCGGCTTGAATCAAACTTCGGGAATCACAGCAAAACATAAAGCATAGGTTACCAAAGTGGGCGGTTCCGCCCCCTAGTGGGCACTGAAGCATTCTAGGGGGTGGTGGTAGCTGATGCAGAGGCAATTGATGGACGTTAAGGAAGACTAGGGGTCGGTGGCGAAATTAATAATAAATACTTTAAAATTAATAATTTTCGTGATTTTGATATAATGTGGGGCGTTAAAAACTTTTGTCTTGCAAAGTGGGCGGTGGTTCCAAAGAGTTTGGGAACCTATGATGTAAAGCGTTTGAGTTAGAGGTAGAGGTAGAGCCAAACGAAAAGTAGTACCAAACGTGAAAGCCTGAATAGAAAGAAAAGAACAGATTCGTTAACGTCCAAAATGGCGTCAGACAATTCACACAATTTTTACCTGAGATTTGTAGTTTTCTCAAGCTTGGAATGGGGCTAAGATACTCCAAAACTCAAACGGTGATGCTCTAGGAGAAATCCGGCAGGGCGGTAGATAAGCACTGAAATTACACTGTAACACTACGATCGAAAATGCTCGTTTCAAAGAGAAACACGTGGTGTCGCATATCAAATGAAACGTCACGGCGAGACGCACTCGACTGATATACCAGCGCCATCTTGGAATCAAAGATGGCCGACTTCTACGATCGGAAACGTCAGTTTAAAAGACAAACCCTTCGTGTCGCACATCAAATGAAACGTAACGGCGAGATGAACTCGACTGACATACCAGTGCCATCTTGGAATCAAAGATGGCCGACTTCTACGATCGGAAATGTCAGTTTAAAAGACAAACTCTTCGTGTAGCATATCAACTGAAGCGACCCGATGAGACGAACTCGACCATCGCTCGGGCGCCATCGTGGATTCAAAGGTGGCCGCCCTTTATGATTGTTTAAGGCCGGTCGTCCTTTGGATGCGTCTTCATGCGAATTGACTTCGTCAGAAATCGGACGAAACCATGCGATGTGCGAACTATCCGAAATAAATGGGATTTTTCGTCCGAATTCGGACGAATCATTTCGGACGCAGTGGACGCCTTTCCGTAAGTTTCAATAATATGGGAGCATTCGCACTTCTTCGTCCGATTTCTGACGAACTCAATTCGCATGGAAACGCATCCAAAGGACGACCAGCCTAAAAGATAAGCACGTCGTGTGATCACTCAAATGAAATCGTTTCGCGAGTACAGAACGATAAACACAATTTGATCAAGTTTCTAACTGCCGCGAGCCCCCCAACGGCGAGCGGTCGCTTCTTCTCTGCTAAGGTCGCCGAAACTGATATACTTCAACTAATGCGAGAGCCGAAGGCACTCGTGGAAACGCATTATTAGGTCAACTTTTCAAGCTGGTTTCAGTGGTTGAAATAACAACAAAATAGTCAATTTTTCAAATCCAAATAAATTTTTTGTTTTTAAAATTATCGACAAAAAATTTTAATAGCTTAATGTTTTTAATCAAGTAATCTAAGAGTTATATTTAAAAATGATAAAACTAGTCGTAAGTCACGTGATCAAAATTGAATAACACACAGGATTTTATTATTGTGGCTACACTGCATTACTTTTCTGATCTCGATAAACGTTCTTGCATTACTCTTGTTTTGTTCTGCCTTTTCTAACGTGTCATTTTTTTCAATTGATATGTAATTATTTTAGAATGACATGCTTCTGTCATTGTCAAAATTCTAATTTAAATACATTTTATATGTTGCCAAATGTGTAAGTTGCGTTGTCTAATAAAAAATACTTTTTGAATCACGTGACTTATAATTTCATTTGATCTCTCTCTATTGTCAAAATTTTTTATGTATTTTCGCGAGTTCTTGTCACAATTTTACGAATAATTTGCTTGCTTTAGGAGGCTCGGTTTCGACTGTTGCCATTTTCAAGGTGCCATCTTTTCCGAACTTGAAATAATCTGATCGGTTTGGAGCGTAGTTTCTTGAATCGTCATCGTGGCCGTTAAAAATTTCAATCGACTTTAAAAGTGTAAGTCACATACGTATTCCCCAGTCACCCTTCGTGTTGAACTGGCGCACAATGTGGGCATTGTAAATCAAGACGCACCTGGTCATGGCTTGGCCCTTATCTTTTTAAAACGAGTTCACTTTGGGTTTCACCTAAACACCGAGCGATTACGTTGTTTAGTCAGAAACGTTTACGTTTACGTTACTTAAAGTTTGTTTGCATTTGGTTCCTTAAGTAAATTTTTTATTTTCGTTATATGTACAGCTGCTCGCAAAAATATCCGGCCACCTTGCAGTTCAACTCGATTCAACTTTAAACCTATAACTTCAATAATCACAAAATTGAAGATGTATTTAGAAGTTTTAGTTTGAGACGTTAGACTAAGGGCCGATCGTTCTATGGGAATTAACTGTCAGATAGAGTTAATTGGAGATGAAAAGACCGGGCCTTAAACAGTATTAATAAATGGTTATAATTAGCTTTTCCTTACTGCTTAATAATATTACATGAGTTTATATGGTAAGCTGCAATCTTAGATATTTGATTCATGTGATTTGGTAAGTTTGTATAAGTACATACATACATACATACAAAGAAACCTTCCATACAATTAACCAACTCGAAATTGCTCTACAGGGTAGGTAGCAGCAACAACAGCATATGTTGTAAAGATTTTTGCATAAAGTCGTGCACAAAACAAAACTAGAAGGTAAAGCGCAGGCGATGCAAAAAAGGTGAAATGAAACGAAAAAAAAAAGGACCAAGCGACAGTCCGATTCTTAACTCGCACACGAAAATGTATGGGTTTGTTCCTTAACGTTCATTTTACGAGCTCACGTTAAAAAAAGCCAACCACACGTAGAATACATTATGTGCCGTATCGTGCTGTGATAACTGGAATTTGGAAATGGGCCGTTATAAATTCAGGCCATATCTCGCATACCGGAATCGTGTTCTAGGTATTTTTATTGTTATTATTATATTTTTGTGTGTTTGAAGCGCCGTCGCTGCTGCTATCGGCGAAAATCTAAACGGGATTTATTCGTCTCTCTTTTTCGTGCTAAATTTAAACCTGATGTCCACCGTTTGTGTAAATACAAATACGCTGGGCACTCCCATTTGAATATGTATGGATTACGTAAACTCCATCGTCGATTAATTAATTGATAAAGTAAGCGAAGGTGAGATTACACTCGAGAGAGAAAATGAGAAAAAAAAAGCGATCGGTGTGGGAAGCACCGACAACAACAAAAAATAATAAGTAAATAAAAAAGAGTAAACAACTCCTGCGGATGTGATGTTACTCAACCGACGCCGAGGAGAAATTCTGGTAAACACGAAACGTGTTTGGCTACTGCAACTTAAAAGAAAATTGAACGCCGTGGTGGAAAACAAGGAAACCGAAGGGGGCAAAAATTATTTCCTCCACGGTCTCTTAATTTCTACGCCCATCGCTTGTGTACTTACTAATAGTAAGTGTTTTACAAAGGGCCGCGTTCGTGTTTTCGATGATAACGGAACATGTGGCCGGAAAAGAAAATTAGGGCATATGTCGCTCGCTCTTCCAGTAGGGAATCCATTTCAGGTAAAGTCGCAGGGCGTAAAGGAAGACGCACATCTTTCCGGCGTGCTCAGAATCCATGTCCAAATAGCGCGGGCGAGGGAGGTCCTCGGAGGACACGTGGCGGGTATTGTCGTTAGCACGAGCCGACAGCACCTGGATTTCTGCATCGTGGTTTTGTTGGTACCCGCATGAATTAAATAGAAAAAAAAAACACAATTGCCAGACGCATCAATCTACAGAGTGATAAAAAGAAGAATCCACTGTTTGAAGATGAGCTGGTGATATTTGAAATTTGAAAATTCGCATTTAAAATTATGATGGCAAACGAGTTTCCTGTGTTACGGCTCGGAACGATTCGCATTCTAGAAATTCCGGCTGCTTGAAGTCCATTGTTTCAAATCGTGTGTGTGTGACGAAAACTCGCCGGGCGTGAGCCTTGAGGAATTTTTCGTTTTTAATAATTCATAAAATTTCGTTTTAAATTAGAAAGTACTGTACGCTCATCCTCAGAACTATGCACAAGAAATTTTGTTGTAATTTGGACGGCCAATGGACATTCGACAAGTTCTTAACGTTTACTGACTGTCATTGAAAACTTTAGAAACATAAAAAAGAAACGCAGAGAAACCGTGCCTACTTCCAGGCAGTGGGAACTTCAAATTCCATAAGCGATTTGTATTTTATTTTAGATGCAAAATGGTGTAATTATTTGAGTAAAACTTCTCCTGCTTTCTGTCGATCAAAAATGGGGATGAATTTAAACAAAACAGGAAAATACTGCGCGAAATATTTCAAATTTCCCGCCAAATAGTACTGGTAGTCAAAGTTTCTGAGGGGCTAAAGGGTAAGGGGAAGGAACAGTTAGTAGGCGTGTCGCTGATGAACCCCCACCAAAAATTTTTACGCAGACAAATGCATGTATCTGTCGCCGTTGAAATTTTCTATGTGCATTCAGTGTTGACTAACGAGTTAAGAATAACAGGAGAGAGCTATACTAACAGTAGTTTCTCGTCCAAACTGGTCACTAAATATGGTCTCTGTAATGTCATAGGACCAATTGTATAAAACGAGTTAACCACTAGATCAAACTTTCCTCCAATGCTCCAATGATATTGCTTAACCACACAATTAACTTGATCGTCTGATGCCATAAATCACGACATTTGCATCGAAGTCTCGAGAGAGGGCTTTGATCCTACATGCACGTCCGAACTTTATCGGTGTTTGATGGTAGTAGAACTAGATGACTCTCGTACGGCTCTTCTGTTTACTGCCTATCACCTGCTACAATTTGCCTCGCATAACGTGAATTTGCCTCGTATAACGTGAAACTGCTCCGTATGACGTGAAACTGCGTCGCACAACGTGAAACTGCCCCGTACAACGTGAAACTATTCCGTACAACGTGAAACTGCCCCGTACAACGTGCTAAAGGAAGAAACGTGACGATAAGTTTGACAAATTCAAAGTTGACTCGGAAAACTTACCCCTCGTTTAAAAATAAGCGCCTATTAAAACCTGTGACTCATCCGTTTGATTGTGTGATTGAAGCTGGAGTTCGTGACGTGAGTTTTATCTGCTACCTAAGCCTTGGCGATATTCCAATCAACTTTCTTGAGTGTATAAAATCCCTATTGACTGCTAGGTGGTCGAATTCGACACGAATCACATGAATTAGCTTCTACAGCAAACGAAAATGACCTACACTCAGGAATGTCACGAACACCAAGATGACGATTTTAATATTAATTTTTATTTTCGAATCAACAAACAAACAAACGCCAACACGTTTCCTTTTGTTCCGAAACCGAAATTAACCAATCTACACGCACGAGAAAGGAAACAAAAAGGTAGCCCTTAGAGTTTGAATTCAGAATAGAGCGATCAATGAAGCCAAAACAGAACTTTAGAGTTTGTTATCAAATAGAGAAATAGACCATTAAATGAAGACAAAATTTTAACATTCCCTAAAATAAAATCGTTAAAGCGAAAACGAATTGGCAGTTTTTAAATAAAATATTAAGACTCGATTTTACAATCGTCGAACAAGTATTAATCTTAGAATAACGACGTAGGTGTGAGGAACATTAAAGGATATTCGGCGAACAGTTATTCCGTCTTTATTCCACGATTGTAAAACTGGACCTAAATATCTCAGGAACGCTTAGGTTTAGGTATAAACAATGGTATACAGAAAGTGTGTAGAATTTTATGAACAATCCAAATTTGGTGTCATTTGAAAGAAAAAAGTTGGAACCGTCGCTATTGTTTTGATTCACTCTGTATAGATGAAAATAATTTTATGTTGTAGATCTCTACAATTTAAAAAAAAATTGCGTTAAAAATTGTTTTGTATTTTCAGTAGTTGTGAGAGAGATATTGTCCGAGAACAAACTATTGGGACACTCTGTATATTTGTAGTTTTAAATGCCTTTCGCAATTATCTGTTAAAACGGATATCTCTCATGCACCGTCTCAACAATCATCATCAAGCGACGAATCCAAATTAGTAATATTAATTAAATGCCCAAGAGCTCGTTATACGTAATTGATTGGGTTGGTTCAGATATGAAGTGGTCTCGAAACTCAAGTTCGGCTTTTAAGCACACACACACACACACACGCACACACAAATGGTTCAAGATGAGACGGTGTAATTGAACTTCTAAAGCTCGATAAGAGGCGCTTTTATGAATCTAATTTTGTTTACAGAAGCAGGCGGCCTGTTCCACGTGCACGCCCCTGACGCCGCACCGCACCGGCCGAAACTCATCTAATTAATTACATTACAGCCAACAAAGAAAAAGTCATATCACAAATTCGCGTAACTGTCCGGAAGGCCTTGCTCGCGATGCAGTTACGCCGTCATCGATCTATCAAGTCGGGTGTCACGTTTTTCTGATCTCTCTCGCCTTATTTACTGTTAAAAACGCCATAAGTACAGGCGCATCAAATTAATCCCGTTGCTCGACGACGGCGAGAACGTCGATCAAAAAGAACGGTTTCATCTTCACGCAGAAATGCGACGAAACTTTCCACTAAAATATGCCCGAATTTCGTTAAAAATTCGTCGGAGTGGTTTCATCCCCCCCACCCCATAAATCTCAGTACTTTTTGTTTTTTTATTGGTCTCCAGAATTGGTAACACTGAAGGTGACAAATCACCGATTTGACAGTACACCAAGTTTGAGGTTAGATTTTTGTTTTGCGGGTCCCCTACTTGTATTTCAGGATTTTGAAAATAACTTCTAAATCAAACACACACACCTTATATCTATCCTTGAGGATGATTTAAATTTAACGTTAGTCAGTGTTACCAACTATATGTATGTATCTCTCGACGATCACGGCCTACTCCAATTACAATAAATTAATTGAATTCGTGGTGGCCCTCAAAGAAAAAAAAAATCGTGCAAGTACAGGTAACATTAAATCGCCTCGACGTTATTATTATTATTATTATTACGACGCCCGCTAAGGAATGCCAAAAGAACAAACAAACAAGCAAACAAAAAAAAACGACCTTCTCATTAAATAAATGCCTTTGCACTCCATCACCGGCCGCTGCTTGCAATCATGCAATTACGTGTAATGATGGATGACGTTTTTATTTGGCTGATTTTTTTTTGGCGCGCACGTAACGCTGTCAGCGCTCTTTTTTACTGTTAGCAATCAAAAGCGCTGTTATAATTTCGACTCCCTCGCAATTTTCTCCGAGACTTAATTAGTATTTATCGATCGCGCGGGAATTGTGTTTTTTTTACAGTTACCGTAAATAAGAGCACCTGAACGTTATTTGTGTAGTCGAGGCTTAACACCCTGTATAATTTTCTCAATGCAACAATATTTTCAAAAGGAGGTGGTCATCATCATATGTCTTTAAATTTTTAGAAGTTGAAAGTCACTTGTCTTTCTCCCTTTTTACTTTAATTTGCTTCTTCTTTTTTTTTCTCTTTTTCAACTGCTTCTCGTTTCTTTATATTCACAACTTCTGGCGATATTTTGTGAGCAAGTGGGCGACATTGCCTACAAGAAATCTGGCAACCCTGGTATTTGAATACATCGTGTAAAATATCACTGTGATACAAAGATGTCGGTTGATGTAGCAGTGCTACCAATCCATGGCCCAAACATGTCACTAGGATTTGTAACCAAGTATGTATTATAAAGTAGAAGTACTAGATTATGATGTCATAGTATGACGTATGACTTCTGAAGAGGAGGTTCCAGAATGGGCCCATGACCTTCAAGATCAAGGTCGGAGGAGGTTGCAGAATCGGCTTATACTTGACATGACCTTGACATGGAGGAGATTCCAGAATAAGTTGGCCTAGAGGTAACCTTTAAATGACCTTGAAATGTCTTAGAGTCTTTGAACTAAACTAAACTTTACCAAAACATTTAAGTATTTATAATTTACATCTAATAAGTACAGTACAGTTCATAAACCTTCTGTTATCGTTAATTTTATTGAAGAACCCGTAACAATATTACGTTGCAAGGTTGTAAAAACGCAATTATCAGAGAAAGTCACATGACAAATTACACGACAATCTTGTCAGATCGCAATTAGTAAATCCTTAACATGATCTTGAGCGGCTCGCGTTTTCTTTCCATACCGATAATAATTACGGAACACGTTTCTCCTCTTTTTTTTTAATTGTTTTTGAGCGCGCCTTTTATTTTATAAATAATTAATATCATCTAACGCAGTGCTGAAGAAAACCCGCCGATAAAACGAGTTTATCACTGTGGGAGAGGCAGGCGAGTACACCCATACCCACAACAACCAGATAGCGCAAATACTTTGGTGGTGTTGTTGAATTTAATTGAATTTTATTTTATTTTTTTTTAATCGCACATGTCTTCATTATGTTTTGATCACGACGACGACGTCGCTCATGAATGGGTGGGACGACAGCTGCGACAGAACCGAATATCGCACGCACACATGGGGTGGTTTCGGGGCACGTGCCACTCGGGGAACACCTGGCGCGAAGCGACGCTTGCAACCACGAGCTTCAAAGCTCGCAAATTACCTACTCGGTGATTTGCGTGGACGTTAAATTGGATTCGAGCCACAATCCTCTTAATCTGGTTAACGTAAGTCAAGCAAAAATAAATCTTCCTCGTCTGTGTTTTCCTGTATATTCCTATAGTTTCAATAAAAAATGTGAGTCCACAAAGTGCGTTTGCACTGCAGATTAACAGCACGCACCTAATAATAACATTACATTATGCATTTGCATGCACGTACGCGAAGTGGACCCACCTTTCTCATACATACCTTGGTGATTTTAAATAAATAGTTTAAATCAATGAGTGAAAGTGTTTATGAATATTAAACGTTCCCAACTGATGAAACTTCCCCGTGGGAAATTTTAACAAATAAATAAATCACACGTTCGGGGGCTGGAAGAATAAAAAGGGTGCACCTTTGATGGGAGCGAAAGGTGAGCGAGGGGAGTACCCTAGCCCTAGTAACTTAGTGATTTTACCGTTACGCCAGCTGCATCACTTCAAGATACAGGACTTTATCACTCCAATCAAACCATTTGCTCTGATTTTTATATACAGGGTGTAAATTACAATAAGAAAATGAAATGAAAAAATGAAAGTGCGACGCCCATTTGCGTGCAGGTTGTAAATATAAATTAGATTTACTATGCGAAAACGTGACGGATTCCTAAGATAGGTGTGGACAAATAAATAAATAAACAATTTATTGAAATGAGTGAGTCAATGTGTTTGATTAATATCGATAACCGAGACGCAGCAGTGTCTCCTCGTCTTTATAGACTTTCGTTCTCGACATCGTCTCATTATCTGTGTGGATTTAATGGAATTGCGTAATTCTTTACGAAGAGGTATCTTGAACTAATGAGCATGTGACCATAATGTGAACGATCCTGTGGGAAAATTCCTTGGGCGAGTTAAGGCAACGTTTCGAAAAAAAAAAAAAAAGGAAATCACCTGATGTAAACTTTGTAAACGTGATTACCGTCGTTATCTATGAAAAAGTCATAAGAAATCAAGACCAGACAAACTATTTTTTTTTTTGTAAATATTAAAGTAATGTACGAGGGTTGATCAAATAAAAATTGAGCTTCTTTGAGATTAATTAAAATTAAAAATGATTAGCTAATTTAATTTATAACGCACTTACCTCTTCTTTATTATTTTTATAATGTCTTTACCTCTTGACGAATTTAATTTTGTCGTCGATCAAGATCCATCAATTAAAAAATCTTGACTTCAATCAAAGAACTGTCTTGTTGGATTCGGATCTTGATTTATTTAATCTTCTTCAACTCTCGGCTTGGAGAAACGTTCAATTACGTCAACTTGAAGCTTCAGATCTGATTTAATTTTATCGTCGAACAAGTTGCATGAAGTCATAGAATCTTGACTTTAATCAAGGAATTTGACCTTGAAGTCGATTAAGCACAAGTTTCGTTGACTTGAATCTTGTTTTTTTTATCAAGACTTTACCTGTTGACTTGAAGCAAAGTTCAGTTACGTCAGCTTAAGGCTTTACATCTTGATTTTCTCAAACTACTTTGATTTTGACGTAGATCAAGATTAAGATCAAGTTTTGTTGACTTGAGTCTTGATTTTTTATCATGTCGTTGCTTCTCGACTTGAAACAAAGTTCAATTACGTCCGCTTGAGGCTTTAGATTTCGATTTTCTCGAACTAATTTGATTTGATCGTCGATCAAGTTGCATCAAATCAAATTGGACCTTGAAGTCGATTAAGCTCAAGTTTCGTTGACTTGAATCTTGATTTTTATCATGCTTTTACCTGTAGCCTTGAAGCAAAGTTCAATTACGTCAGCTTGAGGCTTCAGATTTTGATTTTCTCAAATTAATTTGATTCAATCGTCAATCAAGTTGCATCAATCAAGGAATTAGACCTTGAAGTCGATTGAGATCAAGTATTGTTGATGTGGATCTTGATTTTGATAATGCCTTCACCTCTTGACTCGGGGGAAAGTTCCGTTACGTCAGCTTAAAGCCTCAGATCTTGATTCTCTCAAACTAATTTGATTTTCTCGTAGATCGAGATCCATCAAGTCAAAGAATCTTAATTTAATTTAATTTAATTAATCGGTAATTGTACTATACGAGTAAAAGAGGACAACGGTAAATAAAAAAAGACTATGATTTCATGGTTATTTAAAATGAAAAGATAAATTATCAATAAATTGTTAGTTAATTAAAATTAAAAATGATTAACGACCTTATTTTTAATGTTCAAGAAAATTTCTCAAACTTTGGTTTAAAGAAACATTGGTTCTAACTGATCAATGTCATTGTCAACTGATCAATCTAGATCGATCAAATTATGAAGCGAAATCAAGAATTAATAAATTGATTAACCTAAAGTGTTGATTCATATAGATCAATCTATCAAATCTCTGATTAAACAAAAAAGACTTTAATCCTAATCATTAGAATTCATTTCATTTTGAACTGTTAAAGAAAGCAACGATTCGTAAACAAGAGAAAGCCTATTAAGGTAAGATGTCATGATAATTCAAAATTAAATGATAAACGATCAATAAATCAATTGATGAAAACAGATCAGTGATCTAATTTTTATTATTCAAAAAAAACTCAGTGCCAACAACACTAATTTTGACTTCAATACAACATCAACATCATTGTCAACTGATCAATTTATTAATCTCAATTAATCGATTAATTTATCGAACGAAATCGATGACTTCGATTCGAAATTAATCGTTGCGAGTCATTTCGTTTTGCACTGCTAAAGAAGTTAGCAATGACAGATGAACAAAAGAAAAAACAAAAATGATTAACAAACTCCTCATTTTTATCATTAAAAACATTTTGATTTAAATACACTGGACTTACATGATCGTAATTAACCAACAACATTGTCAACTGATCAACTGATCGATTCATCGAACGAAATCAGTCGTCAATCACTCAGCGTGGATTTAAGTTGAATGTAAGAAATTTTATAAAATGGTTGATCAAAAAATACTGCTAATCGATCACTTCATTAATCATATTTGACTTGAAAAAACAAGTTGGCAACACTGACACGAGCTGTTCGAAGGAGTTGAAACGGTCGCGGATTTGTTTTTCAAAACAAAATCGGTTATCGCTTGTTAATTGTAAATAACAAACACATGTTCAGATTCTCAGTAGAATTGCCACCGGATGCGATCTTGTCCAGGGCACCGCTGTCCTTTTCAGAAGAGTGGAACCCCCAGCGCGAGTCATAAAATTTGTAACGTTAGGTCCTGCAAATAACACTCCTGGTTCTCTGCCATCATAAACAAGGCAGCGTAACCTCTTAGCTTTGTGTTGGCTCAGATTTTTTTACGAATTGGTCACACCCTTGAGGCGGTTGGATGTAGTTGAGAAAAGATCCTACCCATTCGACCTCAATTAATCAGTTTAGCTAGCGATAGGGTTTCCCATCACCTCCGAAAGGAGTCCCTGAAAAACTAGTGGCGATTGCTATTTTTGATTATCTTGCAAAGTGATCGTCGATCGATCGTTTGTATCACATACTTCTCCAGAACGTCTGATTAATTAATTAAGTACACTGTAGACCCACTGTGTCACACTGTGCGTTGGTTGATTGAGCAGAACGAGTCTTAGAGTACGATCTGAAGTGGCAAACACTAGTACCAAGACCAATCTAAGTTGAACACAAATTAATAGTTAATTTAATTGAGGAGCAGAGTTCTCCAACAACTATTTGCGTGTGCACCAAGCCACCAGCTGTGTGATTGAAGTCAGTTCGGTCGCTACGATATTCGAAAGTGAAATCCGTTAAGCGAATTCTACTGTACTTCCTGATAACCGTAATTTTGTTGCTTTGTATTGGTTTAAAACGCAAAGGTTTTTGCGCTCATTGTATCAGATCCCGCAGTGGTTGGTACAAGGAGTTTTTATCGTTTTTTTTTCAATAAATAAATAATTAATTAAAGCTAACTTCCGCATTTTATTTAAACGTATTTAGTTCCTTAATCTCTCAAGTTTATTCACCGTCGCACCAAAAGAATTAGGTTACAACAACGTAAGGCCAGGTGTTGCATTGACGATTACGAGCTATATTATAACATTAATTGGTTTATTGCGGATTCCCGGAAGGTTGCCTCAGATCGTAACCAGAATAAGTAGGATAGTTCCTTAGCGCTGGCAGTAAATTAACCAGGTAGCCTGTAGCCGACCGTCTAGAAGGATAGGGTAGCGCATGCCTAATTGAAGTAATAAAACCTTTTGGGTGACCCTTTTGGAAATTCTCAGCAGTAAACCTCGTATTAAATTTCCTACAAAAAAGAAGTTTACGTTAGGAGTTTTGAAAACTTAAGGTCGAGATATCCGCCTTCTATTAAAGCTATTCGACGAATAACTTGATTTATCTGAATTGTTGATTGATTTTTCTGCCTTAATCTCTCAAGTTTATTCACCGACGCACCAAAAGGACTGAGTTACCACAAAGTAAGGCCAGGTGTTGCATTGACGATTACGAGCTATATTATAAGGTTATTGCGAGTTCCGCAGGGGTCGTTCAAACGTGCACAGAATAAGTAGGTCAGTTTTATTGGTTATTTAGTTGTCCATAAAAGTTAGTACGTCGACGTACTACAGAGTCATTGTTTCTTTAATTTCTAAAAACAAAAATCAAGCAAAACAACTTTTCATCATTAAAAAAATTCAGTGCCGGCGCTAATTTTTATTTACATCCATCCATCGGACTTACATGATTGTAATTAATGAATCGATTAATCTTAATTAATCGGTTAATTCATCGAACGGATCAGTAGTCAATCAATTGATTAACATGACGTAAACTTTCAAATCAACCACTCCATCAATCGAAGATAAAAATTAATCAATTAAACAATTAATTTGACCAATAATAATTATTTTGAATATGCAGAAGTATGAAAAATCAAAATTATTATACAGAGCGAGCAACGATGATCGACGAAGGAATCACGCGATATTCGAACATTGTTGTTCGTTGTTTACAATGTGATTAAGAGGATTCTCGAGATATCCCTGTGTACAGGCGTGCTCCTGATTAAAGGCCCACTCCGTTGCCCCATTTTTTCTTTCACTTTGACACTCATTGTCGACTGGACTTAATAATCTAATCAAGTAGGTCATTCGCTCACAACTACACACACACACGGTTTCCTTAAGTGCATAAAAAATAATCACGCACGCCTTCACATCCGTACAGAAATTATTAAACCCTGTCGAAACACATTTGTCATTGTTATTAATCATGGGAAACGCAAGCCTGCCAATTTCATGCAATTACTTACTTATCATCAAGTGCGACAAAAATCGCACGCGAATTGAAATCGCGATTACGCACGTAATGAACTAATATAAATTCAAGGCGGTTAATGCGTTTCGTCTTTTCGCACTGCTTCCTGGATAAGTACACGTAAATATTAAATAATTTCGAATGGAAATTCGACCGGTTGAAAACGAGCGCAAGTATTGAAAAGTATTTGCGACCATACAGGGTTCTATCAAGCTTGAATCTTTACATCAAAATCACACGAGAGAAAATTATCCTATAAATATCATGATGAAATCGAATGAATATATAGATGGAATAAACATATACTTCTCTGATATCACGTCCCTTTAATCTGCGAGTTAAAAATCTACATTATGCACTAAATGACTGAAGTATCGTATCACCCTGTACGTTAAGCAAAGATTATCGATTCTATTGACTTGAAGCTTCACAAGTGAAGTTTACTTTAAAGGATATCATCAGTTTATCATAAACGAGATTATGGAATTTTTTAAATACATACATGGAACTGGTTTTAGATTCGTAATGCCGAGGGTATTACGAATTGGAATTTAGAATGCGATAAAATCAAATCTCGCTTTGAGGCAGTTTGAAAAAATGTGCGCAATTTATTTACGGCGTTTGCCAAGAAGCGATAAAGAAAAAATGCTTTTTAAAACAACGAGCGAACGCAAATGGTATGCAAAACACACGCATCATAACGCAAACAAATTGATCTTATTGGGGTTCGGGTGCTGATTAAGTAAGCCAATACGAAAAGGAATCTTCAAGAAAAAAAGGAGCCGCTTCTCATCTACGAGAGATAAAAACAAGAAACATTTTTAACAATATTTTGAAAAATATTCCTGATGTGATTCTATTTACATATATTTTTTTAAGTCACGCATTCGTAATTTTAATGATTCACCCTTTTTCATAACCAGACTTCGGACATTTCGGAGCGTCGCCATGGCTACGCAATGAATGGGCACTAACCATATCAACGCTCGGAAACGTCCGAAGTCTGTTCATAACATTGCATGATTCAACCAAAGAAGGATAACATTTGATTAGGGGTGGAATATTCGAATTCCACGAACTTTGAAAAGATTCGTTGAAGTCAGTAAACATTTAAGCCTTATTTATTTTATTTAAAAGGTCAAGAGAAACTTGATATCAAAAACAGCTGGTCCACAACACGAATCTTTGATTCTTTGATCCGCTCTTAAATCAGGAACTTCTACATAGTAAATTTCAAGGTCACGAAGTCTCTAAAAGACAATCGTTCTAAACGTAAAAGTATCTTGTACAAACTTCGGAAATTGAACCTCACTTGAATTCAAATCTTTAAGTATTACTCATCTTTGAGGAGCTGCTGTGACCGATCACTTTAAAAATGAGGTCATTCGAACTCAATCCTTCATGACTTGATTAATTGGGGGAGCTAAATAATATTAGCATTCTTCAACTTCTCAATTACTACAACTATGAATAAAGTAAATTACAGCGTCACTAAAGCAACTGCTGCTGCATTTTCTTCTAACTTCGGAATTTGACCTTCGTTTGAATTTATTTACTTCGTCTGCAAGGTGGTCTTTGAGGAGGAACTGCATCACCTTTAAGATTGAGGCCATTCCAGTGCAGTGACTATTAAATAACACCGATATATTTCGATTCGTCAAAAAATTAGTGAAATGAATTTAACTTAACGTCCGACCTTACCTCATTGTTAGTTAATCTCAAAGTCACGTGTGAAGGCGATCGTTCTAAATGCGAAAGGAATGATCTCCTCAACTTACCTTCGGCCGATTTCAAGGTCACGGTGTTTCTAGAGACGACCATTCTAAACGTAAAAGTGTCTTCTTCTAACTTCGAAAATTTACCCTTACTTGAATTCAAAGCCCCACTTGATGATTGATTTTTCTTCCTTAATCTCTCAAGTTTATTCACCGACGCACCAAAAGAACTGAGTTACCACAAAGTAAGGCCAGGTGTTGCATTGACGATTACGAGCTATATTATAAGGTTATTGCGAGTTCCGCAGGGGTCGTTTAAACGTGAACAGAATAAGTAGGTCAGTTTTATTGGTTATTTAGTTGTCCATAAAAGTTAGTAAACAAGGTTGCACGTCGGCGTACTACAGAGTCATTGTTTCTTTAATTTCTAAAAACAAAAATCAAATAAAATAACTTTTCACCATTAAAAAAATTCAGTGCCGGCACTAATTTTTATTTACATACATACATCGGAAAATTTACCCTTACTTGAATTCAAGGCCCCACTTGATTTAAGTATTTCTCATCTTCAAGGTGATCTTTGAGGTGTTGCGACCGACCACTTTAAAAATGAGGTCAGTCGAATCCTTCACGACTTGATTAATTGGGGCATTCTTCAATTTCTCAAAAAGTGCTCACTTTAACTAATTTCAAGTAAATTTCAAGGTCGCAGGGTCTCCAAAACAAGTTAATGATTGTTTCCTAACCCTCGTTTGAATTCAAAGCTTTGAGGCCCACCAAAGCAAGCGCTGCGAACATGAATGCATTTTCTTCTAACTTCGGAATTTGACCCGCAAGGTCGTCTTTGAGGAGAAACTTGCATCATCTTTAAGACTGAGGTTATTCAAGTGCCGTGACTGTTAAATAATATCGATATATCCTCAAAAAATTGATGAAATTAACTTAACCTCCGACCTCCTCAACTGACTTTTAGTCAATTTCAAGGTCACACTGTTTCTAAAAACAAACTTTCTAAACTTGAATGTGTTTTACCCTACCTTCGGAAACTGACCCTTATTTGAATTCATTGTTGCCAAGTGTCGCTCTTCTTCAAGGTCACCTTTGAGGAGGAGCTGCAACATCTTTAAGATTGAGGTCATTCCAGCTCAATCAACTTGATTGATCACTTTGCAGTGATTGGTGTTCTTCAACTCCTCAAAGCACGAATGAACTTTCGACCTCCTTAACTCATCGTTAGTTAACCTCAAGGTCACTTATGGAAGAATTTCTAAGGCAATTGCTCTAAATATGAATGAAATGATCTCAACTAATTTCTAGCCTAATAGTGTCTCTGAAACAACCGTTCTAAACATGAATGTGGTTTATCCTAACTTTGAGTTCACAATGTTTGCTCTTTACTTCGAAGTGTTACTCAACTAATTTCGCAGGTATATTTCAAGGTCACGGTGCCTCTAAAACAACCGTCTAAACATGAAGACAAAAGGAAAAAGAAATGAAACTTTTGCAACTTCAGATGTGCATTCGTCGGCAAAAAACCTAATCCAAATTTATTTACCCTTTCATGTACAAGATTGTACTCAACTAAAATTACGAATCCTCTAGGTAGGTAGAGGATCCTGTAAAATAATTGATCTGTAGTTAGTTCGAAAAAAATACATTTATTTTGCAAATTGCTATCTACGTACAGAATTTTGCGCAACTGTACACATTAAAGATCCACAGGATATAAGGTTCTGCTCAACTGTATTCGTTAAAGACAGCAAATTGTGCGAGCAACTTCAAAGTTTTCCAGCACCGCCGGCTAAACTCCTGGAGAAGGGAGGGTTCGACAAAACCCCAAAAGTAAAGGGGGGGACAAGTTGTCACCAAATTTTAAATTTAATTTACTTGCCTCTTACTTACCACTGATAAGATGACAAGCTTCTGCTGATGTGACGTATCAGCTGTGCCCCAGCTAGCAACAGTGAAGAAAGGGGCGGGTTATTTAAGGTGGTAAAATTATTAAGGGCGCCAGAAGACAATTCTTCAGCTAAACGTAATCGATCAGTCGACGTCTCCAATCGACCAGATCGCGCAGAAAATGAATCAATAATAAATACGGAGGCGAGACTTTACTCACTGGTGTGCGTGAAAGTTTAAGCAAGAACACACAACATAAATTATAAGCGTTTAATTAAACAATTCAAACAAACAGCATGTTACACAATTATTATTATGTAAACTTAACGGAAAACGCAACGTAGATGACTACTGGTACATGGACGCGCGGCAAAAATACCAACGTTATAAGATGAGAATTACTAAATTCAAACGCCTTACAATCGTTTATGAAGACTCTGTATCAATTGTTTTAGAGTTACAGAAAATTAAGTATAAGAGGGTTTTGAAAAAAAAATTTCCTCCGCCTTACACATAGGCAACTTCTACACACGCCGTACCTGCGCCTTGCACAACTTCTACACACGTCGTACCTGCGCCTTGCACATAGGCAACTTCTGCGCACTTCGGCGCGGCGCGGACCCTACGAAACGCCAAGCAATGCGACGGTAGGCAACCATACATGCAAGTTTGATACATTAATGTAAAATCTCCATTGGCATTGGCCTCAAACGCCTATAGCTACTCTACTCCTGTATTAAAAATTTTAATGAAAGTAATAAAACATTTTCAACGAATCCGGGAAAAAAATTAAATTGAAATAAAAAATATAATGGGGCGCTGAAATACTTCTTGCATTGGGGCGTCAAAGTTGGTGCGCCCTGGTACAGTTGCACCCCTTTCATCCCCGATCGCTACGCTACTGTTTTTTCCACAGAACTCAGAACTAATTTGATTTTAAAAAATGCGCATTTTTTAAAGGGACGGGACGTTGAAAAACGGGACACCTGGCAACACCAATCTCCGAGCATTCTTGCTTAGAGACACGCATTTAATTCGTTGTAGTTTCAAAATTGTTTTTTTTAAAAAAAGCATTTCTTCTGTTTTGTTGCAGACATGGGTGAATTTCATCGTAGTCCCAGCAAAGTATGGTGGGCATCGGACGAAAGCCCTAGTTGGAACCGGCGTTCTTCGTCGTCGAGTCCCGGCAGCCAGGATTCCGGTTTTTCGGACGCTGACGCGGAAGCCTCCCCTACCAATGGGGCGCGAAACAAAAAAGCACCAAAGAAAGACCAATCTTCACAAAGACTGAATACGTTAAAAGATGAAGACCCGACCCAGAAGCAGAACTTGTCCGTCAACGTCAAAGACAAGCCGACACCGAAAAAGGTGGCGCCGCCGCGAAACGCGGAACTTCCGCCGGACGTTTACTACCTGCGGACTCCGGTGCGCCGCATCGAAATCCAGGTTAGGTCCGAGCCCGTCGGCGACGACCGCCAGAAGTTCATTAAGAATTGCCCGAAAGTCAGCAGGAATCTGTTCAGGAGCATACAAATGGAATCCACGTGCGATTCGATGGAACGCGATCATCAGTATGCGGGAGGCGTCGATGACGCCGCTGAAGTACAAGGTGCGAGCATTGACAGTGAAGTCACATTCGGTGAAAACATCTCGTGGTCGTCCAGTGACACCTCCGAGCCTCCGGAGGGCGGCAAAAGGAAAACCGCCCGTCTAAACCGAACGGCGCCCGCAGCTTTACACTTCAACGAAGCTTCCTTCTCGTCGCTGAGCCCCATCGAAAGTGATTCCGACAGCGAACTGGAATGCCTATTCGCCGCCTCATTAGAACCATCGAAGCACACGTCCACGCCAAAAGTAGACAAGAAGGGGGAACACATTCAACTCGGACGACGACAAGCTATGAATTTATTACTGAAGTATCAACACGAAAGGTGAGTGGCTAGCTACTTTCCGAAATTTTCAAAAATCTATGTACTGCCTGACTCACAATCAGCCAAGAGTTTCAAGCCTATTAGTCAACATCAACACTGACGTGTACGATACATTCATTAATAACGACGGACTTCGAAGTTCGAACACAATGGCGATTGATTTTTTCGAACGCGGCGGCGATAACTAATTCGACGAGAAAGAGAAAGAGAAAAAAATCAATAAAATCCATCGATAGTCGGCTGAAAGAAGTCATTGTTGCCGGACTGACTCATCATTCATCAAACGTCGCGTTTGCTATACCTACACGAAAGTGCGGACGCAGAAACGCGTAAGTAGTTGTTAGAATTGCAACAGTTTGCATTCTTCGCGTTGATCAATTTCCGATTTGTCACTAATCCAATTTGAATGATTGCGCATGTTATTCCGGGAAACCGATGAGTACACACGTCCGAGTCGATTAAGAAAAAAATAATTTAAAAAAAGCAATCAAGTTGGCTTACAATCCGGCGAAATTTAAACTGACCGTCAGCTAAACATTGCATTCAATTTTTAGAAGAAGAAAAAGAAGAAAGAAATACTATAGGCTTGATGGTCACTGAACTTATAACTAATTCTTTTTTCTTTTAATTTAGTTCGTACTGGTGTTTCAATTTTATAGGCAAAGCAAACGTCGATTATAAACGTAAAGGTGGAGACACCTCCCCTCCCGCCAAATTGAAATAAGTTTACATAATCACAGATCTCTAATTAAATAATTAAACACCCATTCAGCTGTATTGAAAAAAAAAAAAAAACGCGGCCTGTATCTGATGAGATTCTCAGTGATAGTAAACGGTGATCAAAATAAAAACGAATTAGAGTAGGCGTTGGAATTCAAATACATACGTGTCTTGGCTTACGTCGTACTAATCAATTAATTGTCACATAATTAAAATGTCAACAACTTCATAAAAACGGAGTATTATTTCAGATATGACCGCAAAGTTAATTACGAATAGGTTTGCTCGATACCTAATGCCATGGAGGTGTTTCGTGGCATCCAGTTCCAGTAAAAGCAGTTTCAATAGAAACGTCCGAGGGACGTCCGACGAACTAAATGCGCACGTGCGTATTTGGTTGCGCCGCCGACTTTAATTCGTTTTTCAGTTGAGCGCTTGTTAGTAACCTATCAAAATTATCTTCTTTTCGAATTAAATCGTTTTAAGACAGTGAAACTTGATGAGACTCGTTAAGGGTTAAAAATGATGTCCATACCATTTTAGGTGCTTTTCTCTATGCAATATTTGTATGTAAAATGCGAGTCAATCGATTTTCATTCTAGACAAGCCTTGGAATTTGAACGTACGCGGTGAATTGGTTGTCATCCGCTGGCCGTCTTTAAATTACATTGACATTAAAAAAAAAAAAAAAATTTTAGATAATATAATCATTTAATCAAAGACATATTGAACCACCTGAAGCATGTAATTGTCACGGGCAGTGTTACCAATACGCAAAAAGCAGAAATTCCTCAAGTTTTCAAAAAATCCCTTTCAACATTTGTTACCAGATTTAAGAATGAATTAAAATTTTTAAATGGGTCGCCGGGTGGCTTAACGGTAGCCTAGCCGACTTTGTAAAATCGTGTCGCTCGGCGGCGCAGGTTCGAATCCTGCCACTAGCCATGGATGTTTGTGCTGTTTAAAGGTTAAGACCCAGCTTAAACATACTTCGTAATTGTCTGGAATGGCTTACGGCCGTAAGACAAGCAGCATTGCTGCGCAAAGCAAATAGGAAGAAAGAAAGAAAAGGAAAATTTTTAAAAAAATTCGTTAAAAATACATAAAGTTAAAGAAAACAAACAAAAGACGGTCGATTTTGCAGCTCAAATCAGTTCAGGACTACCCTAGAGAATCGTTGACTTTTTTTGTTAATCTTATTAGAGATATTCTTAATACATAATAAATTTTAGAAAAACTATAATAACAATAATAATATAAATTTATTTCAATAATTATAGAAAAACCACAGAAACGAAAAAATACATGTGAAGCAAAAAAATATCCAAAAGAAAAAATAGAATAACAAAAAGATAAAAATAAGTTAAAGTTCTTACATCCTTTTAGCCTCACGTATGTACAGGGTGACTGATAATTATATCGACAAATTGAAACCACGATAAGAAGCGATGTCCGAGAATATGGGAAAATGTTAAAAAAATTCTGTCTACTTTAGTTTTCGAGAAATAATTAATCAAAAATTAGCCCCAAAACGGCGATGCGCCACCTGCTTTAAAAGTAGAGGAGCAGACGAACGAAATAAATACTCTCATAAAAGTTTTATATAGTTTTATGAGACGGCGCGCGGGCTGGATTCGACATTAACACAAACCGATTAAATTATTTATTTTATTATCCTGCTTTGACGAGACAGCAGTAAGCACAACTGATTTCGTTTCGTTTCTTCTTCCCTGTCCAGCTAATAACCGAGTAATAATAAAACTAGAGATGGGTGTCAAGATCATTTTCGATTGTTAATTCCTATAATTTCGTTTTGTGTATGTGCGCATCTTAACTCGTCTATTACGCAAGGTCAAGTTTTTACAAGCGTTACATCATAAAACGTTTATGACACTGTGAATTTGGCGTTTTAATCTAAACGTACCTACTTTTTTGGGTAAGAATTTTTTCTACATTTTTTTTTTTTTGTAATGTGATCGCGATTTTTCATCAAACAAAAATTGTACAACATAACACCGACGCGTCGTTTCAAACATCTTTTTTGTCTACGAGCAATACCGATCGACGCGAATGCAATCAGCTTACTCGATTGTCAGATTTGTTAAATATTAATTATAGCAATAAATGGATCGGAATTATTTACACAATTATTTGCGAATTTGTTATCCTCGTTTCATACACAATTCCAATTATAATTACGTAAAAGAAACTTCGGTTTCCCAGCTGTGAAACGCGTGTGTCAAAGTCGCACTGTGTGGAGGCAAGAAGTCGATAAAACAATAATCATAAAACTTATAACCCCATTTATAGAATGTGGCCGTCGTATTTCGTACGCAGTGCCGGAGCTTTTAAACATTTTTCCCGTAATCTGTGACATTGATTCTCTTATATGTTTTTTTTTTGGTCGGTATAATTGTCATTCACCCTGTATGACAAAATAAAGAAAACGAATGAACAAAATTTTAAAAAATATATAACAATGTTAAACAAATAAAAACAAAAGACGATCGATTGTAGAGCACAATTCAGTAGATTCACAAATAAAAAAAGAAACAATTTGAAACAAATAGTGACAAATTTGCCCTCCACATGATCAACAGATTATTTATTATTAAAAAAAAAAAAACTACAATAGATGTGCTGACGCTTCACGTTTCTCCAAAACAATCGAAGTCTCCTCGTTTCGATTGTCTTTTGTTTTTCTTTGCTGTTAATTTGTTTTCCTTTGTTGTCAATTATTGATAAAAATTGTCTTTCGTTTACGTCTTTTTTAGGAGACACATCTCTTAATCCCCAATAATTAGGAACGCGAATAGTTGGCAACACTGCTCGCAGGTTCGATTTCAAGTTATGTCTTCATATAATTCATAAAATTTCAGATCTCCGTGGATCATATTTGAGACCACTTACTGGCCACGCACTTCTAACTTGACTGTACTCGGCCGCGTCCCCACCTTGTCTAAGGCAGCAGCGCAATCGGCGATAGATCCTCCCACTCTTCGATCTATTGTTCCTGTGTACACTCTGAATAGCAAGTTTTCGCATTTTCTCCGCAGGAAGTGACCCAAAATATGATCCCTGGTCATAACCAACTGATCTCACTTACTTCATGCGATTTATTGAAAACTGATCAGAGTGACTTATGCACTGCAGTCGTCAGTTCTTGTCCAAATTCAAAATTCGATTGTTTTTGTTCTTACGGTCTATAGCGACATCTCCTGATTGATATTTAATCTCACCGAAAATTGATACTTGGGCCCGATTTTACAATCGTCGGATAAGCATTATTCTTAGAATACCGTGACGTAGATATGGAGGAACATTAGAGGATATTCGGCGAACAGTTATTTCGTCCTTATTTCACGATTGTAAAGCCGGGCCTTAATTTATACAAAGTTCAATTGGCGCTTTTGAATTGCAAGCAATTCCCTCATACAAACAAGGGAAGAAATCATTAAAAAAAATAATAAGTAAAAATTTTAAAGTAACTAATGTAGGTGTAATAATTTATTTTTAAGGGACCAATATGCAGCGCCGTCTTTTGGTCACTAGCAAAAACTTACGCACTGCACTCGGTCGGTGCTTGTCAAATTGCAATAGTTTTACTTAGATATACGTATCAACAGTTTCGCTTCGAAAGCTTTCAGAATATGCGTTAAAATTCTGGATGGATTACGGTGGATGGTCGACAGCGGCGACATCTCTTGGTTGATATTTAAACTCACCGAAAATTGACACTTCATTATTTTATACAAGTTTCAATTGGCGCTTCTGAATACATAATTGCAAGCAGTTACATTATAGTGTATATTTATTTTTATTTTTTTTACTTTTTATCATTTTTAGATCAAATCCCAGCATATACTTTTAAAACAAACGACAAAATAATTTAAGTTACGTTAATGTCAATACAATAAATGTTGTCCTTCACCTACGAAAACATAATTGCATCTTCTTTTTTGCTAATAGAAACGACTTTTGTTCATTAGAAAGCATTCAGTATAGTTGTCCTTCTTGCAATACGGTTCTCTTTCAATTAATTCGTGTAGATATCATGTGGCCTTAAACTTCTGGGCTGTAGTGTATTTGCGATTTGTTAATTAGGTCAAGACTTTTTTTTAATTCTATTAATTCGTATAGACGTCATGTGGCCTTAAACTTTTAAGCTGTAGTGTATCTACTTGCATCTTGTTAAACAGATCAAGATTTTCTTTTCAAAATTCAATTAATTCGTATAGATATCACGTGGCCTTAAACTTTTGAGCGGTAGTGTATTTGCGTTTACTTCTAATCATGTCAAAAATTTTCTTTCTTATTTCAAAATTTTATGAACTTTAAATTATTTCAGAGTTCCTCCACTAACCATCCAAGACAGCGACGACCGAACAGCGGTTAAAAAATGGATGCAAGAAGCCCGCCAGGTCTACGAAGCCGAATGCATGACGGCCCTTCAATGCAAATCCATAGCGGCAGAGTTGTCCGAGAAGGTCTCTTACCTGGCCGCCATCGCCACCAGTTCTTTAAGAGACCTCCTGAGCCACTCACACTTGATCCAAGCGGAATTCGACAATCTCAAAAAGTGAGTCGTGAAATTTGCTCTTTTTCGCTCTGATTTTATCCTTCTGGTATTCTCCTTTCAGCCAAAAGAACCATCTGCAACCGTTAGCCCAAAGTCTGGCGGGCCTAGTCAAAGAGTTCGTCCAAAAATTCGACGCCGCCGAAAACAACGACGAAATCGAGCGCCAATGCGAAGAACTGAGGAACACGAGCCTCGACGACATTAACAACTTGGTGGCGCAGCTGCACGTGAACTGGCGGACGTACCAGCAGAAGCTTCTAGCAGACGAAACTAAGAAACTCGTGGACAGCTTGGGCGATCCCACTTCTGAATTCGACTTGCGCGCGAAGCTCACCGGCTTAACCTCAGTCACGCTTAGAAATGAGGAACTAACGAACTTGTTTACGCAATCTGGAATCGTGCAGATCCTCGTCGTGCTATGTGAAAAGTGCGAAGGTTCGTCAGTGAGGGCCCTGGCACTGCGTGCGCTGTCAACGATCTGTTCGAACACATCGGCCATTCGACTGTTCGAGAAAGCCTGCGGCGTACAAGTCATAACTGACGTTCTAGTTGATGACGCGCGCCCAGAACCAGAACGTTCTGAAGCTGTGGCGCTCCTAGCCCAAATCACAGCGCCTTGGATCGAAGACAATCACAACGTGCGAGGTTTACAAGAGCACACATCGAGTTTGGTGAAGTCCCTAACTCGTCTGCTAAAGTCGACGAGGTGTTGCCAAAATCTACTGCTTTGCACTGCGGCTTTGGCAAACCTCTCCGCGATGGATAGCAAAAGCATCAAGTACATTCTGCACCAGAACACGGTCGGAATTCTCTTGGACGCAGTCAAATGTCGAGGGCCTTTGGCTTCCGTGTACTTATTAGAGCAACTTGCCACTTTAATCGCCAACATGTCCTCGGTGGATTACGCCCGAAAACAACTGACCGATGATAAAGCCCCCGCCGCCCTCCTCTGCTTCTTGCAAACGAACTGCCTGGACGAGAGCGTCATCAGGAGGCTTCAGCAAAAGTCCATCATCGCCTTGTCGAGATTATGCAGCGAAGTCAGCGCGTCGCAGCAAGTAGTCGAAATGGAAGGAGTCGAGAAATTGGTCAGGCTATGTCGGGAGAAAAAGGAGAGATATGACAGCGACGCAGTTCTTGTGGCTACGCTGGTACGTATTTCGCTCGTTGTTATAATATATATAATAAATAAATAAAAAATTATGTCTAGGCTACGCTACGCAAGATTGCGGAAGCGTGCGGGCCGTCAGTGATCAGTCCTCAAGATGCGCAGGAACTGGTCGAACCGCGCCTGCTAGATTCCTTCCTGGCATACTCGACCCAAAACGAAAGCCTCGTATAAATACCTCGTGCCTCATGCTAGCGTTATTTAATTTATTTTTTGTATATAGTTTTTTGTTTTGTCATTTTAAATTTTAACTGTATATTTCAAGTTACCAATAAATTTCATATGTTTTTCTTATTGAAGGAACAGAGCCGGGTTAACATAATTTGCGCCCCTAGACAAAAACCTATCTGCGCTCCTACATAACAGCCGTCGTAAGACGTCCGCCCACTTACATTGCCATCGATTACTAATTAAATGAATTAAAAATAAAATTATTATTAAAATTGTAAGTTTTTATAAATTAAATCAAAAACTAATTAAAGCTGGTTCTTGTCCGATGAAAATTGTATCACAAACTCTTTTAAACGGACACTAAATGGCGCAAAAGCACTTAACGTTTCGACAGCTTCGTCGAACGACTGCGAAACGTTAAGTGTTTGTGCGCCATTTAGTGTCCGTTTAAAAGAGTTTGCGATATAAATCAAAAACGTTTCGTAATTCAAAAACTGTGAAAAACAAACTGGTCGTTCCATTTCAGAAAAACTATTTTTCTGCGTTTGAATGTCTTTGAGTAGAGTGATACATTTTAGACACCTGTAGCTTAATAGATTATGCTTATGGAGTTCTTAAAAACCTCAAAGCTTCAACTATAATATCAGCTATTCAAATCAGATTGCAAAATCCAGATTTTTAAGGAAACTCAAGATATCTCAAAAATGATGCAATTTAGAGATAGGGAAATGTATTGAAATTTAACATATTTTTACACGTAGAATTCAAAAACGTGATAAAAAAATATAGCATTCCGTTTAAAATAAGCGAATTGATGGCGGTATAACCGAAAATTTTATTTTATTTGAAAAGATCCTTTCGAAGTATCTTTCCTCCGCAAATTCCAAAAATCTAAAACTTCTTCCTTGAAAACTTTTAATGAAAGGTTTGCGTGAATAACCCTGTATAGTACGAGTTTGGGTGCGTTCGGACTGTGAAAATTTTCGCATCCAATATGGCCGTTATTGGCGGGCCTTCGTTTAATTGTTACTAGATGTCACTGGTTGAAAAAGTGATGCCGTAATGCGAACTTCAATTTCATTTTAGGGAATAACTAACTACATAAGATACGAAGATTTTGATAACGGTTCTATAATTAATTTTAAGCACCAAATATCGTAGTGTGGTGCGGGTTTTCCGTTTTCCCATCACCCAGTGTACACTGTGTCTAAAAAGTCTCTTTTTTCCCGACTTTTTTTGTATGAAACCTCTATTTTTTTGCACAAGCTTAAAAGAAAATGAAAAGGGTTTACAAAAGTACCAAAAAGTCACCAAAATGTGGCTTGGTTAAAATATGAATTGACGTGTTTTTGGATTTTTTCCAAAAACTTGTACGTAATTGTGCTTGAAACGTAAAATTCAGAGCTAACGGGAAAACGCCTTTACTGTGCTTTTAACATAATGTTAAAAACTTCAAATGAAAAACTTTCTAATATCTTTTTATGTTTTATGTTCAATAAACTTGTGTGAAAAAGTCACTTACATCCCTTTGCTTCTAAGCACCTCAATTAAAATTATGTTTTACATTTCTAATATCAAAAAGTCTTTCAAGGTTCTGGTTTAATGTTGTTGGAATGAAATATATCGATAGTTGTTTCGTGACAAGATCTAAAATCCAAGTCGTACATTCCCAACGCAAATTTACTTTTTGGTGCTTTGAAATAATCGAGCCCCCTTCCAATTTTTATAATCCACCCTGAACCTAACCTAAAATTACACTAGCATCATGAAATTTCTTCAAGACAAAATGTTTACTTACGTTACTTGTCGATCATGCAGAGTATCAGAGTAAGACACTTCTAAATTCACTTTGTACTTTTGTAAGTCTTTCCGTAATTCAATAAAACAAGTATGTTGCTGGTTTGAGTTATCATTCTCTTTCGTCGTGACCAGCTCTACACTTCTGAGGTTCTTACAGTTCTTCACGCATAACTCGCAGAACCTAATGAAGTTCTGACACTGATGGTAAGTACGAATGTACGGATCTTCAACTTTCACAGTTTCCACATCCTCGGTCAAGAATGCTCCCATTGTGCTGCGGTAGCTGTGCCCGGTCGAATTATCCTCGATGGTTATTTGCTCGTGGTACTTCCCCTCTTCTTTCAGCTTCTTTACCATTTGCTTTATTAGCTCCGCTCTATTCATGTACTCTTCGATTTTGCCTCGTAAGTACGTCTTCTTGTCTCCCGCTTCATCTGCAGCAAAAACAATATAAAATGTTGATTATTCATTGACCTCGAAAGCGTTTGTTACTTTTCATTATATCAACCAGCACTTGTATTCCTTCCTGGTAACATACCAATGCCTCCGTGTAACGCTTTTTCAAATCCAGTTTCACGCCTCTCTGAAGTAAGTTCGAGGCAGTACTTTCAATGCTCATCTTGAAAGCTATGTTTGAAATAAATAAATTATTATAAACAATTTTCTCTACTGTAAAAGGTTTATTAAATAAGGTGAGGAGATTGACATAGTATAAGAACGTGATTAACACAATAAACATTTAACGAGATAATTTCTTGTGAAAAAATTTGTTGTGGTAACATAAATTAAATTACTTTACAACTTACAATTATTAATTGATTAATTTCAATGTCACAGGTTTATAGGTTATACCAGAGATTACAAATTTCAAAAATTTTAAGTACTATAGGTAAGTTCGGCTTGGCTAGCAGGAGAGGATAGCGAGTAGAGCGTGGAGTGAAATCACGTGATTAAAGAGTAATGTGACGTAACGGTTGTTACCCGAACGGAAAAGAGTCGACGGGTAGCGATGGTGACATATTTAACCTGCAAAATATGGAAACTGTCATACATGCATACTTCGATCAACATAATTTTTATTCTTGTTTTAGTAAATCATGGAAATTTTTTTGAACAAAGAATAATTTAATTTTAGTCAATTTCTGAGATCACGTGTATCCTTGACGACGACTTGTAGACAGGTTAGGTTCATGTGAGTTTTGCCGCGAATGTCGTTTGCGCATGACAGCTCTGCGAGCACCACCTCGCCAGGAGGAGTTCGTAGAGTTAACTCTATTTACTCTGCGCTTGTACGAGTTGAACGACTTAGAGTTTATAATGTTCACTCCATTGGTCCTACTCGAACGGATTTAGAGTGGAAAGAGCAAATAGAGTCAAAAGAGTAACCAAGTCGAACTCACCCTATAGCTGCCACAGAGGGCATTGTTTGACAGTGTAGCCAAGAGTCTGAACATTTAGCTATACACTTACTAGAAGCACATAACAAATCACTATTTATTAATTTAATTCGTTTCTGATATGACAGTAGACGAATTTATTTGAATTTGGCACTATACTATATCTTGTTAACTTGAATTTGTATACCAACATAAACATTGAAAAGTGTTGCCAATCTAACAATATGAATTTCAGTCATTTACAGTCACTCGGTAGAAGTGCACTATTATTATTTATTCAACTTTACAAAATAAAATGCTTTTAAGAGTTACTTTTAGAAGCAATCACGAAATACATAGATGTCGCTTTTAAAGAAAAAAATAATGAAAATTCAATAATTACTTTTTAAAACATTTAAAAAACAACCAGTAAATTAAATTATTCCAAATATATTTTCCTGCATCTCGCTACAATTCGCCGAAATCAAGTGCTACGTTATGCAGCAATAGCAGAAGTAACCCGTATCTTTGGCTGAACGCGGCCCGTATTACTTTCTCATATGAAGTTCGACTTTCTCGAAAAGAATAAATTATTTTAACACTTCTACAGTCTACTTCTACAGCAACTTAAACAGTTTTAAAATTGTTAAAACAGAGTTTTCATTGGAATAATTACTTCTAAGAATAATTGTTCAGACTTGATCTCATCGATTAGTACAGTAGCGGACAATAAAATCCGGACAAGAATTTGACAAGCCGTTCGTATTTAGACAAATTTGGTAAATCAGGATTTCACCGAGGTTATATTTCTGTTAAAATTTATATTAAACGCAAAGATATTAGGTCTGTTCCATTCGTCAGGATTTCGAGTTCTGAACCGTTCAAATCGCACTGAGCATGAGCAGTGCACAAAATTGGATATAAATTTCATACTGCGCATGATTCGAACGGTTCAGAATTTGAAATTCTGTCAAATGGAACAGACCTATTTATAACTAGATAAAGGGATTGTATATAAATTTGGACATACGTTTGGGACAACATCTAGAAATACGTTTTATTCTATCTCTGTTAGACATACATTTAAAGTATATGTTTTCCTTCTTTAAAAGAATGCACCTCGTGCATGATTTGTGTACCGAGGAAAGTTAATGATCCATGCGGTCGGTACACTAAACATAACCTAAAAAAAGTTATTAGTTGTGGGCAGCGTTTTGTAAAATTAAAATAATTACTAGTTGCAATGGATGTGGAGTTGGGAAAGTGTTCAAAAATAAAAGAATCAGCTTCAGATATGGAAAATATCATTAAATATGCTTATTTTCAAATGTTATTATAGGTTTTGTTTGATTAGTTCACCGAAGTTTATCTACCGAAACGTTTTTAAATTCAGTCAACCGATCTCTGCACAGGTGTATCAGCTGATTACCGATCGGTAAATTTGGTGTACCCACCGGGTGAATTTTCGTAAATGCCTAATTTGATGGATCACTTTTATTGGCCGTAAGTTTGCAAATGGTATGCCCGGATTTTATTGTCCGCTATTGTACTTTATAGAGAATATGATCGTTTGGATGTCTTTTATATAACAATATAACTTTAATCTTGAATTTATTCCCATAAATAACAATAAATAAATAAACTGAAGATTAAAGTTAAATTGTAATCGCCGTCTCCAAGTAGATTGGTAACACTGCTTTCATCTAGTGTCATTTTTCCAATTAAAATTGACAGTTGACATGTGTAACGTTAACGTGTTTATCGTGTAAAAATTTAACACGTTTAAAACTATCTAAAATGGATGAGATTTCAGCGTAGAATAAACGAGAGGAGAAGAGCGTTACGCCCCACTTCCCGGACGTAACCTCAAAGTGAATAAATGCTGTCGAGTAATCCGAGAATTTTGGGGCAAGGTGCAGAGAAGTTCGGGGACTAGATGCCGCGTAGGCGGCAGGTGTGCGAGGGGCGGTGCGATGCTCAATTTGGAGCAGGAGGTAGGTGCCTGGGATTCTGTTCTGCTCGAGCCCTTGTCCGAAGACACGTTCATAACAAATCTGCAGCAGCGGTTCAAACGTGATCACATCTACACGTACATAGGTAACGTCTTGGTCTCGGTGAATCCGTATAAGAACCTTGCGTTGTATTCGACGAACCTGGCGGAGGCTTACGCCAGGAGGGGACCGTTTCAGTTACCACCTCACATGTACGCAGCTGCAATTAAAACATGAATGTCTTACTGTAAGAGGTAATTTTTAGTTATGCCGTCGCTGGCTCCGCATATAGATGGTTGAATGATAGAAATGAGGATCAATGCATTATTGTTACTGGTAATTATGAAGACGTATAATCATAGAGTAGATAGGTATCTACCTCATTATCGTTGCAGGTGAGAGCGGCTCAGGAAAAACAGAGGCAGCAAGAGTCGTGCTTCAATTTTTAGTGCTCGTTTCAGGAAATAACGCAGAAGTTAAACTAATGAAAGATCGATTAGTGCAAGCCAACACGTTGCTGGAAGCCTTCGGCAATGCGAAAACTATAAGAAATGATAATGCGTCAAGATTTGTAAGTTCTAAATTTTTTTGTAATCGTAAGTCTGAGCAGCGCTCTCTCGTTTCAGGGCAAATTCCTCGATATCGAATTCGATTATAAAGGTGATCCTGTCGGAGGTCATCTAATACATTGTAAGTATTCCCCCTCGTGAAAATCGCTTAAATAAATTGTAAACTTACTTATTTTGCTGCTTGTCGCGAAGGTCTGTTGGATAAGGTACTTGGCAAGTCTCGGTGGTAGGGCTTGAATAATTGGGGCTTATCTGTTTTCAGTCGAGGGTAACCAATTTAGCGTTCGGCGACAGAAACTTTCACGTCTTCTACCAACTTCTCACCGGAGCTGACATTCACTTGTTGAGTAAGTAGGCGAGTTCCATTCGCTTCAGGTCGTCTATCAATTGTATTTCTAGAGGGTTTGAAACTGCAGCGCAACGTCGAAAACTACTGCATCTTGCAAACCGAAAGTAACCAGCCGACTCAAACCGAGGAGGAAGACAGGAAACTGTTTATTTACACGCGGACTGCGTTGGACGTCTTGGGCTTTTGCATCGAGGAAGTCGTCAACATATTCAGAGTGATCGCGGTTGTTTTAAAATTGGGAAACTTACAGTTTGTGCCTTGCAATAACATTGACGGTAGCGAAGGATGTTCGATTAGCAATGATTATGGTACAAGTGCGTAACACTAGTGTAAACACAAACTGATGGTTTTGCTGCTTTTAGAATTGTATGAAGTGTGTGAACTGTTGGGAGCGGAGCACAGATGGTTGCAGAGAGCGCTAACGAGTCGTCATATTGACGACGGTATTTTAGCCGACTTAAATGCTATCGAAGCAGCGCGGACTCGGGATGTATTGTGCAAGACGCTGTATAATCGTCTCTTCACATGGCTTATAAATAAAATCAACGAACTCATTAAGGTACAGTGCATAGGTACTAAGAGTTGCTCTAAGCTATTGTATATTATAATTTTCACAGGCCAAACATCTAGGTAAAAGAAAAGTCTTAGGCGTCTTAGACCTGTACGGCTTCGAAATGTTCGAGCGGAACGGCTTCGAACAAATCATGATCAACTACTGCAATGAAAAATTACAGCAGTTCATTACTTGCACCGCCCTCAAGGATGAACAAGAGGAAATCATCAAGGAAGGGTTGGAATGGACCAGAATAGAATTTTTCAATAATATGTGAGTGGCAGCCACATTCCCCCCGACTACCGCAGGCTAATTTTAAATATTTTCATGCAGAAGTATCTGTCAATTGTTAGAACACGAAAGTCACGGCGTCTTAACCCTGCTAGATGAACCCCACGTACAGTGCGATCAGACTTATTTAACACGAGTGGAACAGTGCTGTGCCGGACACTCTCATTGTTTAACTGCCGATCCAGCTGTACCTCAATACAGTTTTCAGTAAGCCTTTGCCTTGCCTTTATTATAATCGAACTGTATGTAAATATTTTTTTTAGAGTTAGACACTATGCAGGACCTGTTACTTATGACACAAGAGGTTTCGTCGAAAAAAACAGAGATTGGTTACCGAGAGAAATCACGAGAGCTCTGTTCCGTTGTGATCACGCGCTAATGCAAGCCTTATTCCCCGAGGGTAACCCCAAAAGATGTACAATAAAGCGGACCGTTTCGACTTCCAATCACTTGCAAGTCGCCCTGAACGCTCTCCTCAAAAGCCTACACCCCCGTCAGATGCATTACATTCGCTGCTTGAAGCCCAACGAATTGAAGCAGTCTAGAATTTTTGAAGTTGCCTTAATACAACATCAGGTAAGTCGTAATCTAATGTGTTTTGCGATTTTTGAAGTGATCGGGGTTTCGTATAGGTACGTTACCTTGGACTTATCCCACTGGTACAAGTCTGGCGGGCCGGTTATTGCTATCGTTTACCGTTTTCCCAGTTTCTCTGTCGTTATAAAATGCTGTGCTGTAGCACGTGGCCTAGGTGGAGGGGTTCGCCCATCGAAGGTGTGTCCGTGCTGTTGAGGTCCTTGCCGATTCCCAGTGCCGAGTTTACTTTTGGCAGGACGAAAATATTTGTGCGTAGTCCGAGGACTGTGTTTGAGTTGGAGGATTTTAGAAGAGCTCGCCTGCATGATTTGGCCTTGTTAATTCAGAAGTCTTATCGGGGGTATCGACAGCGAGCAAAATATAGGAAGCTCAAGCATAGTCAAATGATAATTGCTGCGGCTTGGAGAACGTGGCGAGTAAGTAATTTAATGCAATTTAGTAAAATAGAAGTGTAATATTAAGTAAGAGTTAAAAAAAGAGAGAGGATATTTTAAACATTTTTAGATAATTAAAAAAATTTTCGCAAGAAAACTCAAGAGATGGCGCCGTATAAGACCGCTATTCAATTTTTTCTAGTTTTATCTTATGTCTGAAATCTCTTACATTTAAAATCTTTAAAATTTTTGACGGGCACTGCAACTGTGATTTGATTCGGCTACTAAAACTAAATCATAATACTCAAGAGGCCATAATTTTAAATTGTCAAGTGTACGAAATAACGTCATCTGTGGAAGAAACTTCTTAAGCTGTGAATTTAAGATAAGCACAGTAATTCAACGTTCAAGTTTTGCAAAAGGAACTATTAAATATAAGAGATTTTAAATGTAAGATGAAATTGAAAGAGAAAATAAGGCAAACGATGCCAAAAAACAAAAACAAATTAAATGAAAAAATTGGAAAAATTAAACAAGAATCTTCTCCATTTCAAATTTATTTAATTTTTCCAACTTTTTTCATTTACAATTCAACTCCATTGTGAGCCTAACATGAGGTTTGTTTCGTTATACAAAAATAAATTAACTAAAGTTGAAAACCAAAATCCGTTATATGTGGCGCCATCTGTTGAATAATCGTCGAAGTTAAGTTCAAAATTTAACGACTTCTGTAAGAGTTTTCAAGCGTAAGATAACTGGAGAAGAGTAAATGATGCAAACAATTTCAAAAAACAACGAATTTGCCAAAGTTGAAAACCAATATAATTTTCATTGTATTTGTTGAATAATTATGGAAACAAAGATCACAATTTAATGCCATCTATTGCACCATAGTGAAAACTGATAACTTAAGAAAATTGCAGTAATAGAACTAACCATAAGCTTTGCAAAAAAAAATTATTAAATGCATATGACTTTATAAACATAAGCAAAATTAAAAAAGGAAATATTGCAATCAATGCGAGAATTTACTGACGTTGAAAACCATGTGACGCCGATTAATTGAATTAAGCTTTGCACAAAAAATTATTAAATATATGCCAAAATAAGATAAAATTGGAAGAGAAAATGATGCAAATAATGCCATTTACTAGAATTGAAAGCTTAAATCGGGATCATCTAGCGCCATCTATTGATTAATCGCAGAAATTAAGCGTAAGAATGAACGCCATCTAACAAATAAACAAGCAGGTATATTGTATACATATTTTAGATATATTTTACACATATAATTTGTAAGAGAAAATGAAGCATTAACTGTGAGTCATTGCAAGACCATTCGTCTCTTATCTCTACTTAGGACGTCGAATGTATATTTCTTAATTATTATGAATTACTTTTATTCTTTAGTATTTGAATATATTATTATAAATTAAACCACCTGCCTATCAGTTTATAGTGTAAATCCGAATTGTATAGTATTCATTCATATTGTACTGGACGCTAATGAGTAGATATTTTAGGAAATAAAATTCGGAGTTCCGTTCTGTGGCCGCAGACATCTGTGGTGTCTATACAAAGTGGTATGTTACCTAAAACAAACTGCTTCGTACACAGCTAGACCGCCTAATCAAATATCTACATACTTTCTCCAGAAAATTACTTTTATGTTGTGTCATTCCAGGCACGAGAAGAATTTCGTCTGATCAAACAACGGAAAGAAATGGAATGGGCAGCCGAAGTAATCCAAAGGCACTACATCAAATGGAAGGTGAATATATACAATTTCGTCGCTCGAATTTTTAGTCGGGAAACTTGTTGCAGAAACTACAGTTTATTCTCAAATTACCTTCGTTATTACCAAGCGATTCGGACTCACCGATCTGCAGAGAATGGCCCGTGAGTCACCCGAAACTGACAGAAACGAACGTCCTGCTTCGTAAGATCTATCACAGGTGGAGGTGTCATAAGTACCGGTTAAAATTTGACCAGACCGCCAGGAATAGGATGAGAGAGAAAGTCACCGCGAGCTTCATATTCAAAGACAGGAAGTCTTCATATCCCCGAAGGTAATTTCCACAGCACAAGATCTGCTCATTTTAAGTTAACCCTTCGCTTGGCTTTTAGTGTATCCCACCCGTTTTTGGGTGATTATGTTCGATTGCGACAGAATTTGCAGTGGAAGAAAATTTGCATCGAATCAAACGACCAGTACGTCGTCTTTGCAGACATAGTAAATAAAATAACTCGTTCCAGCGGAAAGGTTTGTGCTTATTATTTACTTTGTGGGGTTGGTAGTCGTGAGCTTTGAATTTCAGTTTGTTCCTATACTCTTGGTGATTTCGACGAGGTCGATGTTGATATTGGACCAACGGACTTTACAAGTGAAATACCGTGTGCCTGCGACTGAGATATACCGCATGTCTCTTTCGCCTTTCCTGGACGACGTAGCCGTCATACACATTCGAGCCGTAAGCTGAAACAACCCCGGCTTTCATTAGCTGTGCTAGAGCTTTCTCTTGTCCACAGTCGTCTATAACAAATGCAGAGACGTCGAGCACAACATCAGATGCGACAGGTTGTTTATTTCAGAGCGACTTAAGCAAGAAGAAGGGCGACTTCGTGTTTCAAACCGGCCACGTGATCGAGATTGTGACCAAGTTATTTTTGGTGGTCCAGAACGCGATTGGGAAAGCCCCCGATGTTAACATAACAACTGAGTATGCGGGTAGTTTTTGCCCGGTTTAAAAGTGACTAGGTTTTTCTTGCAGGTTCGAAACGAATTTCGGTTCGCAGACTGTCACGTTTACGTTCAAGTGTATAGGGTTACCCGAAGTGCAACCGGGACAGATACGAGTGCTGCGCAAGGGGAACAAGATGGAAGTTCTAGTGTGATGTTGCGCCAAACATATCTTCAACAACCTACCAATCACTGCCACAAAAACTGTTCAAAGTTTGATTAATGGTTGCACAAGTTCGTCTCCTTTTTTTTTTTGTTGTTATTATTATTATTATTAAATAGCTCACTGTAAATAAGAAAATTGAAGTAATAGTGTTTCCGAGGAAATCTGAATAGTCAACCGGTTTTTATAATAAATAAATAAATAAATACATTACGCACGTCGGTGCTAGAAGTGGTGAAAACACTGAACAGTTTTGGCATTAATGCGGTCTGCTGTACATTCTACTTGAAAATGGGATGCGTTCGCATCCGTTTATGTGATTATTGTTTCCTTCGAAATGTTGAGTGTTAAATTTGTTTCACAAACACTAGCAGGGTTCAGTCGTTTGTGCTGTGTAGTATGATGATGTTATTGTACGTACGTATGATGTGCAGCAATACTTTCCTTAATCAATAAATTGGTTATATTTTTCAATAGTTCCTTATTACTTTGATGTAACTATGGCAAAGAAATCAGTAGAAACAGAATTGAATCTTCAGAAAATTTCTTAATGACCAAAATTATTTCATGTTGCCATACCACTTAAGAACTTATTTATGATTTAATTACTGTATGAAATGTGAAACTAAAAGCATGTTAAGGTAAAAACCAGTATTTAATAGATGTTCAAAGAACAAATTGTAGGTAAATCAAAACTATTGTTGATTCTGTGTGCCGTTTACTCCAGTGGATGAGGTAGCCGTCTCTTCATTGGCATCATCAGTTGTACTCCTCCGCAGGTTATCTAGAACATTCCTGGCAAGCTCGTGCTCGTTATATCTCTGCCTCAAAGCATTAAACAAACACAACTGCGTCTCGTATTCCCTCTTCAAGTCGACGTTCATTTGAATCATCTTCTCCAGCTTCTGATAAACAAGTTTCTGGCGTTCCTTTTCCGCCTCGATTTTCGCGTCCATGCCCGTCAGCTTCTCCTGGAGGTGCTTCACTTCGATGTTGCGAATGTCGAGGAGATCCTTGGTGATGGCCACCACTTCCTTAAGCGAAGTGACTTGCTGTGTGAGGGCCTCGATCTGCAGCTCCTGGTTTTTGCAGATTTTAGTCTTTTCGAAGATGACCTCCTTGGCTCGTGTTAACATTTCCTCGGATTTCAACTTCAACGTTTCCACGATCTGAGACTCGGATTGGTTCTGTTGCTGTCGCTTGCGGGCTTCCGCAAGCTGCTCCTCGAGCTCGGTGATCCTGTTTTTGAAAGTGTCTCGTTCTTGAGTTCGTGACTAAATTTAACTCGCATTTAATTAACAGTTACACGACGTATTTACCTTGAATATTTACCTTGAGTTCCTTTTCGGTAGCTGTCAGGCGTTTTGTGGCCTGCAATAGCTTCTGTGCGTCTGAGGAATTCGTGTCAACCACGTTATTGTCCTAAAAAAAGAAAACGCTTGGTGAATTTAATAACGCAAACAAGTTAGACCTACCTCTTGGTTGAGTTCATTCGGTTGATCACCGATGGGTTTGTTTACGGTTGACATTGCTGCGAAAGAAATTCTCGAGTTCAATTACGCAGCCACATATAACTGCGCGTTTAGCCAGGAATTTTCACGGAGGAGAGATATTTATAGAATTCCGGGTTAATCAAGTTTCCTTGCATGTATTTTTAGAACTCGTGACGTTTGAATCGCCCGCCATTCGGTCCAATCTGAACTTTGACGTAACTGTTTAAAGTCGCTCAAGTGAAGTAACGGAATGAAAATCTCACTTTCTAAACATTCTGATCAATCTAAATTTAATGAAAATTCGCCGATTTCAACTCATGATTGCTATTTATGCGCTAAAAATAATACATGAGACAACGAAATAATGACGAGGAGAATGAGCCGTGAATCCGTGGATCGTGGATCAAACATGGCGGAAGCACGCGCTATTTAGATATCACGTAACCTACTTTGTATTTAAAGCCCTTGGTTTTAAAATTAATTAATTATTATAAAGCGATTGTAAATTGGTTGTTTTAAAGCAAATCCTCTGAAAAATTTAAATAATTTAGGTAAGTCATTTTGACCGTCGTCAAAGTCCCTTTGAAATGCGAGTGTCAAAACGTTTCGTCATTCGTGACTAAAAACTCGTTTTTTTCTCAGAAAATTGCAAGAAACTTCAGTAATTCGGCATCACGGTGAAAGGTGAGCGCACACGCACGTTTTTAATGCGTTAGATTTCAAAGTACTAGTTGCTAACACGAAACTTAATTTTTAGGTTAGGTTTATGCAACGTTCGTTTCTTGAGCCATGGAGGAGTACACGAGAGAACCGTGCCCCTGGCGAATTGTGGATGATTGTGGAGGGGCCTTCACGATGGGGCTGATCGGAGGGGGTGTGTTTCAGACGATAAAAGGTTTCCGAAATGCCCCATCGGGTATCAACAGGAGACTCGTACGTGAAATGATTTTGTCTTATTAATTCGCTCGTATAACTTGAGTAATATTCTCAGATTATTGAGTTTAACTCTGTGTATAGCCATATGAATTCACTTAAAAGTATGTTTTAGAAGTAAGCCTCTGCAGGTGGTAGTGATGTGATGTGGTGCCATCTGTTGGAACTTGTATTATATCATCCTTAGAGCAGATGATTATCAAGAGTTAATTTTATTTAAGCTCTGTTCGTACAGCGGTTTCTGACTAATCTGAAGCTGTCAGAAGCATGTGCCGATCCAAGTTTCACATTTAATGCAGCTCTTGAAAATGGTGATTAATTCGACGGGTGAATATATTTGACAGTTTCAAACTAGTCAGAAATGCTGTACGAACAGACCTTTAATAAAGTCCATTGTGGGTGACGAATTTTCTGCACATAAATCGCCGAAAGAAAAAAATTTGACAGTTCAGAGGACGCCACTGCATTTTTGATTAAAAATTCTTCGAAATAGAATCAAAACGATTGTAAACGTGCAATGTATTGATGAAATTAGGCCTTTGGTTTAAAATTAATCTCGATTAATAGATATTTTTTTAATTTGTTTTAGATTGGAAGTTTAACAGCCATCAAACAGAGGTCACCGATCATTGCAGGAAACTTTGCCATTTGGGGTGGAATGTTCTCAACAATAGACTGCGCTCTCATTCACATCCGGAAAAAGGAGGACCCGTGGAACTCGATCATCAGTGGCGCAGCAACAGGTGGAATTTTAGCTGCTAGGAACGGCCTTCCGGCAATGGCGGGCAGTGCTTTCATCGGTGGCGTATTGTTGGCACTCATCGAAGGCGTCGGCATTCTCTTCACGCGACTCTCAGCAGAACAGTTCCAGCCTCAACCGCCCGTATTTGAAGATCCCTCTCAATTAGGAGCACAAGGTGGCGGCACAGGTTATAGTTATCAGTAGAAATTGTGTTGTTCTTGTAGTTAGTTAAAAACTTCAGCTGTGATTTAGTTATCTCAACAACGGTGAGTCCTACGGTGATTCCACTTTTCTGTAGATTCATCGATCGTTTAAATTTATAAGTAACGTGGTACAATAAAACGAGAAGTAAGATTTCTTAGGTTTTTATTAATAAAAGAACTTAAAAAGATATTCAATTTAACTGCTGTGGTTTCCACCGCATTGTAACAAAACAAAATCTAACAATACTGATACAAGAAATAGTTTAAATCTTAAAAGTAAAGTTCACTGTGTTGGTTATTTAAATAGAACTGAGATTAAACATTTTGGGTTTCAAGCATCGCTACAATAAAAAAAAAATAAAAGTGGCAGATACAAAAAAGAATTTAAAATTTACGCTACAATAAAAAAAAAATAAAAGTGGCAGATACAAAAAAGAATTTAAAATTTAAATCCATGTTCTTCGAGGGCGTGTGAACTCATTTGATGAAGGCGACCGCGCCACGAGCAACTTATAAAATCTTTCACCGGGCAATCGCAATGCCCGAAATCGCAGGTGTGTTCATGCTGTTGTATTTGCCCCGGTAAAGACGTGAACGTACACCCTTGTTCCTCATACATACATTTATAATGCAGTTTGCTACTTATTGATTCAAGCGTATAGTTGCGTAGAGAAATGCAAAACTGCGATCTGCAAGTCGGGCAGAACTGCAGCTTCGGTTTGCAATAGCTGCAAATGCTATGGCCGACGGCGCACTGGTAAATGGGAGCCCCCATGTAATCATGGCATACAGGGCATTCCAAATCGAGCAACACGCTTTCGTCTGCTGTCCCATTGTATACGGGTAGCCTAGTGAGAACTTGGAAGCCGATTTTTAAAACGTTGCCGCTTTTCATTTTCAGCTTTATTTTTAGGACACACATATCCACTCTGAGCGCGGCGTCTTCGTTCAAGTCCCAGTTTAAAGCGTACTCCATCGGCTTAAAATCGACATATTCAGCACCCTCCGCCGAAATTGTTACTTTGAAGTACTTCTTCCTTATCTGATCGAGCGGTTTGATCGACTTCATGCTGACCCAGATCAATCCGGCATCGGAATCACAGTTAATACGAACGAAGTATACATCTTCGGCCACTTCGAAAAAATATATGTCATTTCTATTGTCATTAATTGATAGGGTAATATCTGTTTTCTGTGTGTTATGATTTGAACGAATGTGTGTTTGGAGAAAAGATGCGGTTCCGTTCCATGCAGGACAATTCGGACAAGTGTATTGACGATATGGGCATCCCAATTCGTGCACTTCCAAATCTTTCCATGGTACTCTTGATGGGCAATCACTTGTGACATACTTGCATGGAAAGTTCAGTAGGCTGCCTATAGATTCTAGGCAAGCGTTGATTCCAACTGTAGTGGTAACTTTGTCCTTGCAGAGTCCGCAGACGTTGGTACCGTCAGTGCAGAAGTTAATCGGTGGTCTTAGGTAACCCGTGCAGCTGGAGCACTTCATTTTTTCCACTATTTCGCTTAAGGAGGGCTCCATTTTCTTTTATCACACAATCTGTAAGAAATTATTTCTTTTTTAGATATATTTATATGTAGGTATTAAGTAAGTAACAAACATTTACGTTAGGTTAGCCAGAGTATCCGCGTATATTCATACTATATGCGAATAATTAAATAAATATTTGGTTATCTTGAATTGCGTTTTGTGAAAATTGAAAGGTCAGCAAAAAAAAATCTGCGACTAATACTAGTTGATACACGCTTTAACTCACCTAACAAAACCGTCAATATGCACTAAATAGAATCACAGAAAAGCGCTGTGAGTAATTCCCCGTTCTGCTGTTCTGTATTGGGGGATTCTTTTGCAATTGATTAATTTTACGATTCCGCAGTGTTGCCAACCGCTTGGAGTGAAATATCGGTACAATCAGAAATAAAAGCCGCTGATTTCGTTCATAAATAACAGTCTGTAGCAATTAAAAGTGTATTTGTGGCTGCGAAACGTAACGAAACTAACTCAGATCACTTCTAAGTGATCTACTAATAGAAACGAATTGATTTAGGCTGTGAAGACAGCTTTAGAGTAAAGTGACCTTATTTTTACAAGAAAATGACATAAGAAAATAAGTATTCGCTCTGATAACATGAATGGAAAAGACTGATAGAAATTGTTTCATTTGGTTCCGACTAGTTATTTCCATGTATTCCAAAAATTTGTGGTTTCTTGTTGCATTAATGATTCATCCATTGAAGAATTACAATACACTTAAAGTAAAAGGCGAAAGTTGTAAAAAGTATTATAAATTCTAAACTTTTGAAATAAAATCATTCTTCGATATCATATGGCATAAAATCGCAAAATCGTGAGATTTGATTCAAGTTGTGAAATCTCCCATCGTTGCATTCAGGGGTGCGTTCAGAATAAACGCCCGACAAATTGTGTTTACCCTGACAGGACGATTGCCCGGACAGGTTATTATGAACGCTTTGAAACGAGCTGTCAAAACGGTCAAATAGTGAAGATTGAAATACTGAAAGCGTCCTGAAACCAGAACAATGGATTACATTGTTAGTACAATGAGAGCAACAATGATTGACACGTGTGAAGTTGCAGTTGTTCCAACCTTATATCGAAAATGTGTTCCACTTATCAATATTGTACCAATATTTACTTCCATGCATGTCAAACGCTGTCAAACGTAAGTGTCATTGACCTTTCAGTAGCGTACATACGTACATACAAGTTCTCCCTGGTTTTAGTCATTTTGTGTTTTCTTTTGTAATAACAAAGTCTTTCTTAAGGCTCTGTTTTAGTTGTCTAACTAATCTGGTACGTAAAACTGTTATAAACAAAGTAGAAAAAATTCTATATGTGCTTTATTTTTAGTTTAAAATGTTTACTGAAGAACATAATAAGTTTATCTTAGAAGCGTATTTTCGGTCTGGTGAAAGGGATCAGGATGGTAATTGGCAGTATTCATTCATGTCTTGCTTTCATCAGTTTCAAGAAAGCTTATCAGGATGAAGATATTACACAAGATACGTTCCGTCCAACATGCTCACCGTGTGTAGATCGGTTCCGTGAGACAGGCAGTGTATGTAAAGGAAAATCCTCTGGTAGATCTAAAATACTAACAGAAGAAGTTGTAGAAGACATCAGGCAAAGAATGTTAGACAGTCCTAATCAACCCATTCGTAAACTGTCCCTTCAAACTGGTATTTCTATTTTTTGAGTTTTGTTGTCATGCATACTCTAATGTATTATTTCAGGTGTATCTTATGGCTCTTGTCGCACTGCTTTGAAGAAAGACTTACATATGAAGCCATATAAAGTAAGCGTTGTACAAGAACTTTTGCCTCCAGATTTTCAGAAGAGAGTGAATTATTGCAACTGGTTCAACAGACATTTAAATGACGACAATATTCTTGATTTAACGCTCTTTAGTGACGAGGCATGGTTCCATTTGGATGGTTACATTAATTCTCTTAATTATCGTGTATGGGCAACAGAAAATCCACATGAACTTCACGAAAGAGGTCTGCATCCTGTTAAAGTTGGTGTGTGGGTTGCAATGTCACTTCAAGAAGAATTATTGGTCCCATCTTCTAAAACAATAAAATAAATGCCCAAAAATATCACCAGCAACAATTACCTCCTATAAAAGAACAAATGCATGAAGATGAAATACAGTACGCCTACTTACAACAAGATAGTGCAACATACCATACAGCAGGTGCTACGCTGGAATATTTACGTGAATTTTTTGATAATCGCATAATTAGCAGACATCTTTGGCCACCAAGATCGCCAGACTTAACACCATTAGACTATTTCATGTTTGGTTATTTAAAAAACAGAATATTTAGAAATCGTATACATACTGTAGAAGAACTGGAGCAAGCTTTGAATAATGAAATAAATTCAATAACACCACAAATTCTTCAAAATGTTTTTAACAATATGAAAACTAGGATTAATTTGTGCTTAGAGTTTAATGGTGAACACTTTCAACATTTTTTGTAATAATATTAATAAATGTGTTTCTGAGTAAGTGCATTTCAAGTATGTGGTTTATTTTTAGTGTTGTTTAAATAGTGTTTCTACTAGATATTTTTGCATGGGTAAATTGTGCTGCTCTTTATGTCTACAAATTAATGTGCAATATTTTCAACTTTATATTGATTTACGATGTATTTTTTATTACTTGATTGATTTTATTATGTTGTAATTCCTTAAACAGTGTGTTTAATACATAGTTTTTTTGAGTGTATTATTTTAAGAAATAGAATTTAAAGCACGAAAAGCATGTACAGAATATTTTATGAAATAAATTTGGAACTTGATTTAATTTAAATGCAATAAGGAATCCATAGACATTTTCAATTAATAACAATATTAATTTTAATTTAATTCCACTTTATTCATTGAATTTGGTCGTTTTAACAAATCACAAGTCAAAAGATGACGTAAAAATTTTTAAGAACGCCACTGAATGTAGTTGTGGTTAATGTAAATACATAGTATGCGGCAAATACCCTATTGGTATGGAACGGCACACGTCAGCCATTTTTGCTCTCCCTGTATTATATGTATAGTATTAGTATTATAGGTAAAAAGTTGTTTACCGGACGAAATGGTGCGTTTATTATGAACGGAACACCTTTTTACCTTGAGCTTATTATGAACGCGAGGGGTAAAAATTTGCACGCCCGACGTTTATTCTGAACGGACCCCAGGAGACCCAAAAGTTCGGATCGGAACTTTTGTGATTGTTGACGTTTATGTTGGCAACACTATTTTAAAGCATCAAGAAACTACTGTTAGTTGGTGTGACTCCCTCCTGTTTATTCTTTACTCGTAGGAAAAAACACTGTCACTGTCATATTTCTCGAGTAAATAATTACACTTTCGTTCAGAATTAATTTATTCTGCATTCCACAAGCATGGTTTAATTCGGTTATTTCATATTCCGCCTTATTTGAATTATTTTAGAGTAATCGGAAAATACGAAGGACCTGTGGGCACAGCTTATCCCCCCGGAATTACCGTTATTTACGGCAGGCAGTGGCAGTTACTCAAGTGTAAACACTGAAACATCAACAATAAAACACGACCACACCCCTCGTATTCGCAAAGGCGGGTCCGACTCAAATCTGTATTCTGTGCTGGTCACGTGACAGGTCCTTCATATTTTCTGACTACTATAAAACCGCTTCTTCATCTTTCCCCCACCTCACGTGAATTACTCGAAAAAATTTCTACAATTAAAATAAAATAATTTATTAATAAATAGAAAATACACAACTTTAAAAGAAAAAGTAGAAATCTAACCTACACTTAAACTATTTCAGAATGAGATTCACTGCTAATCGAGGTTCCACACTATTTTAGAAACGCCTCGCCCGCATTCTCACTTAACTGTAACAGAATCGTCCTGAGTTTACTTATGAAAGCGGTGAAGTCCGTGCAGTTCTCCAAACTGAAAGTCGAACTGTAACAGCACTTGTAAAAGTCCACTAACTTCTGGCAGTCCTTGCTCACCGCCGGCTTGCCCAGGCACAGTTTGATTAAAGTCCGTAAGACGTACTGCAAGCGTTGCTTAACCAACAGGAACAAAGCGCTGCTGTTCTTGTAAGACGCCTCCTTGCTCTTGTTCTGAAAGTCTTCGATGTCCTCCTGTGATATCTCCACCTTATTTTCAGACACCATTTCTATTAGTTCTTTTAACTCGGCTAATATCTCCAGGCATTTTTGGAAGTGCTTTAATTTAAGAGACGGATTCGTAGTTGCTGAAAAATATTTTAAATTTAATACGATTAGTATTTTAGGAGGTATTACATACTTTCAGCTAAGTACTCGGTTAAAGCGACGCGCTGCATTTGTGCTGTTAAATAGTTGACGGCATCGCAGGAAGCGAGATATAATTTCGCAGCTTTCTCATAGTTCAACTTGGCCAACTGAATTATACTTTTCCTGTTAGATTCTGTATACGACGAGTTCCAGATGTGACTGTGGTAGAGTGAGGCGATGCGGTAGTAAATCACAGCCGCTCGATATTGGTACAGCGTGTACTTAGAATTCTCTTTGTCCAAATCACAGTATTGCAGAGCCTTCTGGAACGTCTCGATTATTTCTTTTTCAGCTTCCGACTTCGTCTGTAAACACAATAAACCAACAAACTATAAATCGCTGTTTTAATTAAAACGTGCTTACCAACTGCAACGATGGATTTTCATGTAGAATGCAACCCATTGTAAACAGCGCGGTGGATAATTCCCATTTAACAGCGTCCCATATAAACGGGCAATTCTTACGATCATCCAAAATTTGCAGCGCCTTCTTATAATTAAAGAACGACTTGTTGTAGTGGTGTTTCTCTTTGGGGGTCAATTCACCTCGGCTTGAAGGTGCGTTGATGTGTGCCAGCAGGCGGTGTAAGTGCCCCACGTTCGTGTATAACAAAGCAATGTTTGCGTTGTCTTTAACTCGCTCGAAAACGTCCAGGCCTTGTTTTAAGTACCCCTCGGCTTTCTTGCAGGAATCCACGATGAGTTCCTCGTCCTTGGAATTCTTAGCTCGGTTCAAGTAAAAGGAACCGATTTCGTTAAGTGCGTTGCCCAGCCTGCGGAATGTATTATCGGATTCACAGAATTTTAATGCGTGCTCGTAACACTCGACGCTTTTCAATAACATCTGCTCGATGGTGCGGATGTCGTAAATCAAGACGCACTTCATATCCGATTGGATGAGGCGAATGTCCAAACACTGTTCATCTTTTTCTATTTGCTCCAGGATCTTTAGGTCTTCTTCCGAGTGCACTTGTAGTTGAGTGCGATAGTTCTCGACGTTATTCCAGTTTTGAACCGTCATGACGCAGCAGTCCCCCGCTCGCCCTAAAATGCAGTTTTCCTTCAGCGCATTCGAAGGGTACCGCAGCCATTTCAGGATTTGCAAGCATCGCACTAAAATTCCGATGCACCTCAGACTTACGCCGTAATTTTTCGTTATGTAATGGTGCTCGGCTAGAATCGCGTAAGTGAGCACCGCCTTTTCGTACAGCAACATTTTTAAGTGGTCTTTCCAAGATATCTTATTGCTGTGTAGTGATTCCTGCCAAGTTGGGAGTGCCTGGGCTTCGCCTTGATTTTTCAAGAGCAAAGCGCTCGGTGTCTCAAGCTCAACCCCCTTCTTTTTTTGCCTTTTCTCTTTTGCCTTTCGCCCTTTTCTACCACTGTTGTTTTCTTCGTCGTCTAACTTGGGGGGTTTCAACACATCATCCAATTTTGAGTAGGGCATTGGTATCGGCTCGTTCGGCTTCGCCATTGGGACTTCGTCATCCTTATTCTTCCCCTCGTCTTTATTAAAGTATTTAATGCAAGCGAGCCCGGCTGCGACGTGTTGGATGCCCTGCGAGCATCGCTCTTCGAGCAAGCCGGAAATCGGAGGCGGGGGTTTATAGTAATTATTGAATTTATTGTGGTCGTGTTCGCCGTTTAAGATCAACACTTTCATTGCGGACTCTTTCTTGTCGTCTTCAATTAAATCATCGTCGTAAACCGACTCGGTGTCATCGGCTTCGCTGTGATTCAACTCGGGGCTCTCCGGATTAGTCCCTGCCGGTATATACAAGTCGGCAATCATGTAATGCGATGACGTAACAATCTCGGGGTACTTCTCCTCACTCAAGAGCTTTATGCAGTTCTTCAGGAGCATCTTAATCGTGCCCGGCTGTTTCCTATCCGGCGAGTGCTTCATGTTCCTCGCGACACGGTACAACAACATCGCAACCGGAACAGTAAACGGGTTCTGATCGTTGTCGATTATCTCATTCGAGCACAAAGACGTCAAATCGTACAGCTTGATGACCTCCTCGTCTTTGCCCTTGAACAACCAGTAAGTATGCCCGGCCTTGGTCGCATTCGACTTCAAAAAAGACAGGATGCTCTGTGCGACGTCGCGTATTAATTTCGGGGAGAATTTCGAGTTGTCCATGCGCGGTAAATCCTCGGTCTTAATCAGCTCGTACTTCTGCACGATCCCGTTCAGGTGGTAACACATGACGACCTCGGGGACGTTCGACATGAGATTATCCAACCAGTAATCGATGCCGGTCAAAACATTAATCGGTTTATTCATGTCGCTCAACCTCAAAGAAATGCACGGGTGAGTTCCGCCCCCGAATATCGGCAGGTCCGTCCCAATCAGCATCTCGATGTCCTCGAACGTCCACACGACGTTACGATTATACTTATGATCAAACGACGTGGGATCAGGCACTTCTTTCAACGGCGACGGCTCAGGCAATAATGGCCCTTGCAGGGTGTAAGAGCCGTCTTTATCCTCATTTTGCTTGGACACATCTTCGCTATCGCTCGGCAAGCTGTGGTACAGGAACTTCGAGACGAGACTCTTTTGCCTCAGGGCTTTCCTGCGTTTATTTTTGACGTACAGCGTGCGCTCTTCGTCCACCACGTCTCTTTCAACGTTCTCGTAGAAGAACTTACGCAGCCACTCCCATTCGGTCTCGGCGGTGCGCAGTAGGTGCTTGTATATGTCGAAGTCGTCGAGGAGCAGGGTGTTTTCAACGCGATGAACCATCATGCTGATGAGGCCCTTGTGGTACGGAATTTTCAGCAGGTTCTTTATGTTTTCCGCGTCGGAAACGACGTCCACCTCACCGACACAATCGGGAAACATGTGGGCCATTCTGAAACTGGGGGGGTGAGAAATTAGATGTGCAAACGCAGTTTGGTGTTTCGTACCTCGTAAAACCTTTCGGCTGATACAACACATGCTGTAGCCCGTACAGATCAGCTGAGCTGCTCAACCAGTTGGAAGGGGGCAGGTTTAAGTCTGTGTTGCACTGTAACTTCAGGAATTTCGCTGGCTTCGGCACTGAGTACTTAACGACGGCCGTGGATTTTACGATTTCACTTTCGTTCTTCTTGGATTTGGGCTCTGCGTTTTCAATTGCACTGGACATCATCACGTTTCTTTCTTTCTTTTGTTACTGGAATATTCTAGCAGCAGAGTTTTTGGTTATACCCCACCACCGACGTATGTTTTGATTTTCTTATCGAAGAAAGTTAGGTTAGGTACACATAAATATAATAAAAACTTAACTCGCACACTTAAAACAATGTTGAATTAATTAATCGCCTTCAGTATAATTGTATAAAATAAGGCAAAAAACATCGATTTTTCCGCTAATGTAATCAACTTGTAAAATACAGCAAGTGTTGCCAACTTAAATAGCACTGACGTAGCGCAGTGTTGCCGACTCACTAGTTTTCAAACTTCGTAGTTTTCTCGTATTTTGCTATTCGCGACGTAATTGTCAACGTAAGAGGTCTCTGTTAATCGCAAAATGGCTGATAAAAGGGTGAACCGGGGGTGAACCAAAGGTTAACGGGTGAACAACATTGTAGTTGCGAAGTTTGATTGGTGCATGTTTTCTGATGTTTTCAATGTTAAACCAATCCGTGAAATGTTGTTCACCCTTTCGATGGTACCAGCAGAGGTCGCCTATTTTGTTTGATTTCGCGAATTAAAAATCGTATCATCCGAATTTGACTTTTAATAAAATTAATACAAATTAAAATGAATTTGTTTGGGGACTGTTTTTAAGTTTGCAAATCGCGCTGAAATATTTCCGTTTGTTTCTGGTTTTCTTTTACGACCGTCATTTATGTATTTATCGACTGTTTCCGAGTTTGAAATTCGTCCTCAAAAATTCTTGCCACTTCTTGAAATTTCCTTTTCTGTGTTGCTGTTATTAGAAATTTGCTGTTAATTCAGAAATCGGCCGCGGGATGTCGCGACCTAAAGTATTGGTTCCTGTTATTGTTTGGACGAATATTTTACAGTAGTTTTAGTTTCAGATTAATAAATTTTTCTTTGCTTATCTCGTTTTTATTTTCTAAAATTATTTCTTCTTTCGTAAACATTACGGTCGTCATTTGCTATTCCATCTTTTTTCTTTTGTATAAAATACGATCGACATCTGTTTTTCTGTCCCTTTTCTTTGGTTGAAAATTACGATCGTCATTGGTTTTTCTTTCTCCTTCTTTTATTTTCCTTTCGAAGTTATCGTTTTTTTTTTCTTCGTTTTCGCTTACATTTTTCCAAGAATAAAAAAAGTTCTTCTCTTTTGTCTTTTGTTTACGTTTTCTGAAATTAAATGACGAAAAATTTTCTGCGCTCGTCATTCTTTCGCGAGTATAGTCGCGCGCAGCTTAAGTGCTACAATTTGACAGTTCTGTGAGCCGTGTATCACAAGGTTTAAGGGTGAGGTTTGCGAGCAGGAGGTGCATTTAAGGTGCACGGAACTGTACAGGGATTTTGTTTATATTTTGAACGGTACCTACACATTTTATTATTAGACATACAAAAAAAAGTTAAATACAAAAGTTTTAGGGATTTACCTGAACCGCCAGAATTTATTAAAAAAAGAAACAAATGACGATTGGACATCTAACAAATGAGTATCAACTTTGTTATTTTAAATGGAACACTAGGTATATTTTCTCAAATTACGAAAGATATTTATTTCCTAATTCCAAAAATATGTAGTTTATCTACCACGCGATCGTTTAAATTTATAATTAGAGTAGGCTATGAATTTTGAATTAGATTGGCAACACTAACTGTTGACAGCTTAATTTGAGTATGAATTGTCAAAGTGACGCTTCAAAATGTTTAATTAATTGCCGGAGGCGAACACTTCGAACATTTGCTGTGGTTGTCACTAAAACTGTTTCACTTCCTTTAAATTAAGAAATTTCTTTTCAGTTTTCTATATTTATTTCTCTTTCATAAATTATTTGTCTTTCTTTGTTCCTTTACGAATGTCTCGAATTTTTGTTATTAATTATTTCTTGAAGAAATTTTAAATCGATATCTATGTAATTATGTAAATGTAAATTAGGTATCGTTTTGGGTTTTTGTTTTGTTTTGTTCTGTTCTGTTCCGTTCCGTTCCGTTCCGGTCCGTTCCGTTTCGATCGATTCCGTTGGGCTCTGTTCTGTTCGTCCTGTTCAAGTCTGGACGCAGCTTTACGTTAGTTCACTTCAGTTCGGTTCAGTTCAGTTCGGTTCCATTCGGTTCGGTTCCGTTTAGTTCGGTTCGGTTTGGTTCCGTTCGGTTCAGTTCCGTACGGTGCGGTTCCGTTCAGTTCAGTCAGTTCAATTCCGTTCGGTTCGGTTCCGTTCGGTTCGGTTCCGTTCGGTTCAGTTCAGTTCAGTTCAGTTCCGTTCAGTTCAGTTCAGTTATGTTGTTTTGTTTTGCTTTTATTACGTCCTTATGTTTTTCTTAGCCTCTTCAGACATTTTTATTTTTTCCTACGTCAAAAATGTTTATTTTTCAAAACTTTTAATTGTTTACTTACAAATTTTCAGAAATTAATAATCATTATTTTCAATTTTTTGCATTTCTGAATAGATCATCAAAAGTGTTTTTGTTTTTGGTCGTTTCCATTTTTCTTGCGTCGTTTTTCTTCTACATATAAATGTTGCGTCCGTCATTTGTTTTATCTTTTACTTTTCATTATTTGTGATTCTCGCTGGATTTCACAAACGTCACTTAACTTTAACCATCGATTAAGATTAATCATTCCTATACCTTCAACACATGTAACCATGGCAACGTTTACTTTTAACGAATGATTAAATTTAAGTAACGTTTGTGAAATCCGCCATCTGTATGTTTATTGTTAATTATTTTTTTTGAGGAATTTCAATATACAACGTGATCAATAATACCGGTTTGAAAAAGAGCTACTTGTCAAGAAGGATTATGTCAATATTTTGGTCCGAGTTACGTCAACTGTATGACCTGAAGTTAGAACTTGGGGAATTCTGAGAAAATTTGGTGAATTTCGTTTGCCTTCATTCACTTTCTGTTAATTGGCATTAACATGCCTTACATATTTCGTAATTTAAAATAAATCTGCTCTAATGCAGCCCTCCCCCATTACTAGAAGATGGCATATTGTATTACGGACTTATAAATGAAAGTAGCGGCACGGATTGTCATTATTGATCGCATTGTGTATTTACAAATACTTGGATTTGTCCGCTCCATTTTGAAATTTCGAAGAAATACAGAAGAAATCTGTGATTTTATCAGCAAATTTTTTTTTCATATTTTTTGCTTCCCACATTCTGTAACAAGAAAGTACCGTGTGATCAGAGGAAGTCGTACAGGAGGTCGCACTGACAACAAAACGAAATTACTCTTCGTAATTTATTAATCTACTGAATTGTGCCGTAAAACCGATTGTCTTTTGTTTTTATTGGATCACTTACATTATGTTGTTGCGGGTGAAAATCCCGTTAAGATAATTTTTGATATTGTCAGTCACCCTGTATTGTGATGTAACGCGAACCGTCTGTTATTCTGCCATGCGCGTTTCATTCTATTTAAAAAAATTGTTAATCTATAAAATTTCATTATTTTTGAATTTTGAATATTTTATTTTCATTGTTGTGCCACTTCACTTGACTACCACCCGTTTTTAATTATTAATTTTAAACAGATTCGTAAGAAGTCGCTACTTTTGGTTTATTTCGCGACAGGCGCCGCCACGTCGCTACCAACTTAAAAAATAGTAGCGGCAAACCGCTACCGTTGCCAACACTGGAATTCCCCATCGGGTCGGCGTTCGACGTGAACGGTTCGCGGATGGGGGAGAGGCCCATTGGCCAATGACAAACCTTTAATATATCCCACTTTCGACATGGGACAGTCTCATTATAAACGAAAAGGGGTCGTCCGAGGTTGTTTAGCATTTTAAGTGCCGATTCACAATGGACGTAAGCATCAGAAATACGTAAAGGTAAATTTTGGGTATGTTTGTCAATTCTTACGTCAGTTAGTACTCTTGTAATATTTAATAATGAGTCCCGTTCCTTTTTTTTTGAGTATGTAGGTACATATACCGTTTGTCCATCTGACAATGAGACATAGGGATTTAACATGGGAAAACAGAAATTGCTTTATATTATCTACCTGAGTACATATATATGAATTTGTGGGTTATAATCGGAAAGATTATTGCATTCAAAGTGTTTTGATACTAAATTTGTGCAATTTTAGTTCTTAATTATTTAGAAATTAAGAAAAAACGTTATTATTTTTTTCTGGACAAGATTAGTAAGTATTTAACGAAGAGTTTATAAACGGATGTCGTGGTCAAGTTAGTTTGTTCATGTTTCACAACCGTAAGGTCACGAGTTCAAATCCGAATGAGGACACTTTTTTGTTCTTTTTTTTTTAAATAATTTTTCAGATTTGATTTAAACTCTTCAACTACTTTATTATTTTATTTATAAGTTTCATTTTAATATTAATTATGTAACATAATAAATAAAGTTATAACTTTAACATAATAAAATTTTGCAAACGAAAAAATACACATAAATGGAACATAATTAATATTAAAATGAAACTTATTAATACAATAATAAACTAGTTTAAGAGTGATTTCAAATCTGAAAAAATATTTAAAAAAAAAGAAAAAAAAAGTGTCTTCATTCGGATTTGAACTCGTGACCTTACGGTTGTGAAACATGAACAAACTAACTTGACCACGACATCCGTTTGGAAAGTCTTCGTTAAATACCTACTAATCTTGTCCGGAAAAAAATAATAACTTTTTTCTTAATTTGTAAATAATTAACAACTAAAATTGTACAAATTTAGTATCAAAACACTTTGAATGCAATAATCTTTCAGATTATAACCCAGAATTTCATATATATGTACTCAGGTAGATAATATAAGGCAATTTCTGTTTTCCCATGTTAAATCCCTATGTCTCATTGTCAGATGGACATACGGTACCTATATAAAATTTATTGACAAATATACCGAAAATTTACATTTATGTATCCCCTGTCTTTACGTATTCCTTACGAATACGTCCATTGTGAATCGGCACTAAGCGTCGCGTCGTCTTCGGACCAGTCCAAGTTCCAAAGGTCAAGCTGCGACGTAATTACACTTTCGTCAAGATCCAGGATGAGCCGAAAGCTAGAATAGGAATTATTTGCAATGAACTTTCTCACCGTAACATACACCAGGGTTACATTGAGGTTATGTTTCTGTCAAAACGTAAAAACTGAATAAACTGAAATTTCCTAGCAACTTCAAACTTCAACCGCCGGTCAAGATACAAAACAAAAAACGAAATAACAGCGAAATTTGTTTTAAAAACGTCAAAATTATTAAAGTGACATTTGTATGTGTAGTAAACGTCAAAAATATTAACGTTCGATGTAGAAATTGTCCGCTACTGTACCTAGTGTTAAATGACTTTAAATTTCGTCCTTTTTTTAAACAGTAAACGTTACTTAGGTACATAAAAATAATAAATATAATCGCTGGGTTTTTGGAAGTAATAGAATGAAAATTAAAAACACAGGATAATGAAAGCTAAAACTTTGAATTGCCGGTACTTTACAAAAAATAATTAAGTAATCGTGTTTATTTACGAACTACCAGAGTATAATGAACTCGTTTCGACAGCAAACAAACAAACAAACAAGACGAAAGAAAGCAGAGAAAGAGAAAAACAAAAACAACCACATGCACATTCGAGGTCAAAGTATTCATATCAGCACATTGCATTAATGGGAAGCAAAGAAATAAGTGTCCATCGCATTTTAGTTAACTACACTTATTGTGGCAGAATAAGCATGAATCACGTTGATGATACTTTACTCCAAGTTCATGTTGTAAGTAAAACCGCAATTATTAGATATTAAATTCGATAAACTCGTCATTTGTTTTAAATAGATATTTAATAATTAAAATTATTTCAATTTGCAATTATAGGTGTTCAGGCACGGCGATAAAACCCCAGATGAATTCTCCTTGTACCCCAACGATCCTTACAAGGACGAAAACCACCAAACTTTCGGATACGGCCAATTAACGAACGTAAGCTTTTTACTGCTGCAGAAAGATTAAGCCAACTATTATTATAGGCCACGCATTTTCCTTGCAGAAGGGAAGAGAAACCGCCGAAAAACTTGGACGGGTCCTGCGTGAAAAATACAAGTGGTTTCTGGGTGAAACCTACCAGCCAGGTGTAGTAGACCCATGGACTTCGGAAATGGGTAGATGCAAGATGACCTTAGAGTTAGTTTTAGCCGCGCTGTATCCGTCGCCCACTTCCAAAAACAGACAGCCAATAGTATACGAATCGTGCGAAAAGGTGGTCTGAACCCTTTCGAATTTAATTAGCTATAAAAACTGTTGCAGATGTTTTTGGCGATTTTATATAACCCGGTTGCCGTAGAGGCTTACGAGGAATACATGGAAGCTCACGGGAAGGAACTCTTAGAGAGTAGGTCTGATATCATGAGGTATGTAAAATATACAGGGTGTTTGAAAAACATTTTCGAATATTTTGCCCAGACATAGATCACATCAATACAGACAAAAAAGTCTTAATGAACGTAGGTCCGCAAATCAACCGTTTCCGAGATTTTTTGAGTTTTTGAAATTAAAATTACTTACGCGCAGTAGGCGTTGAATTTTGGTAATTAGTAATAACGTGTGTTATGAGAGTGGGTACAACACATACGTGAATCAAATGACTTTCGATTTTTTTGCTTTCTGAATTGGGGTAGGTCGTAACACATTACTGCTCGATTCGTGTGCTCATAACCTCACAAATAAATACAATCTACTTAAACTGCCACGTTTAAATGCATTTGTTTTTGTTTGACGGCTGATTAATTTAAAAATCAACGTTTCGACGTCGTTTTGCAGCTGTCAAAGTAAATTCGAATATCAGCATATCGTTATCGATTTGAGAGCTGTCAAAGACTATTTAAAACTCAACGATTCACTATCGTTTGGCAGCTGTCAAAGTCAATTTAAAAATCAACGTTTCGCTATCGGTTGGACAGTTTATAAAATCAAATTAAATCGTTTGACAGCTGTCAAAGTCAATTTGAAAACCAACGTCTCGCTATCAGTCGGACAGTTCATGAAATCAAATTAAAAGTCAACGTTTTGCTATTGTTAGACAGCTGTCAAAATCAATTTAAAAATCAACGTTTTGCTATCGGCCAGACGGCTGTAAAATTCAAGTAAAAGTCAACCTTTCGCTATTATTCGACAGACGTCAAAGTCAATTTAAAAGTCAAAGTTTCACTGTAGTTTGACAGCTGTCAAGGTCAAAAATCAACGTTTCGTTATGGGCCGGACAGTTTATGAAATCAAATTAAAAGTCAGCGTTTCACTATCGTTTGACAGCTGTCAAAATCAATTTAAAAGTCAATGTTTTGCTATCGGTCAGACGGTTGTAAAATTCAAGTAAAAGTCAACCTTTCGCTACTGTTCGACAGACGTCAAAGTCAATTTAAAAATCAAAGTTTCGCTGTAGTTTGACAGCTGTCAAAGTCTAAAATCAACGTTTCGCTCACGGCCGGACAGTTTATGAAATCAAATTAAAAGTCAACGTTTCACTAACGTTTGACAGCTGTCAAACGATAGCGAAACGTTGACTTTTAATCAACAGTTAAGATTGCGACATCTTGCGGCCGATTTTTGATCTAAAATTATTTAATAAATGACTTTTAAATCGACTTTGACAGCCGTCAAACGATAGCGAAACGTTGATTTTTTCGGACCTACGTTTATTAAGACTTATGTGTTTGTATTGATGAGATCTATGACTGGGTAAAACATCTGGACGTATTTTTTAAACACCCCGTACATGATGGTCAAAAAATTTGAGGTACATGGAGCAAAATTCCGGGTTGGTTATTACTACAATCAGGCAGGCCGCGATTTTGGCTAACGCCCTGATAAGCCAGGTACCTAAGATCTTCAGATGAAAAAGGCGAAACTTTACAGTGGCTATTTTTTTTTCTCTCTAGGATAATATGGGGCTTCCTCTGCCTGCTTGGGCGAAGAAGATTTGGCCCGATGCTTTATTGGATGTCTTAAATTGCGAATTCAATATTATTACATCCACTGCGCGTTTGAAGTATTTTTCAATTGGTAAGCTGTTTTTTTTTTGTTTTAATATTAAATTTGGATCGCACGGTATATTTTAATTTAAAGTTGAAAACCTTGTTTATTTCGACAACTTGTTTATATTTTTCACTTCTGACGAAGCTGTCGAACGATGGCGAAACGTTGATTTTTGACCTTGACAGCTGTCAAACTACAGCGAATCTTTGATTTTTAATTTGACTTTGAAAAGTGTTTGTGCGCCATTTAGTGTTCGGTTAAAAGATTTTGTGATATGTGTATTTTAGGTATGTTGCTGGAGAAAATGATCGAAGACAGCAAATTGAAGATCGGAGGTGAATCGACATGCAAAATGCACTTGTATTCAGGCCATGACGTAACACTTGCGGCGTTGCTTCGCTGTTTGGGCTTGAAAGATCCAGTGCTGCCCTCTTACGGCGCCAGCCTAATTTTCGAATTGCATAATTCCGACGGCGTCCTTGGCTACAAGGTATAATCAACAGTTTAATTTAATTAAAAAATAAAAAGCTAAACGCTTCATAATCGCCCTTTGTTTCATTGACTGTCAGCGACTAAATACCCAGAAATTCTGATCACTCTGTATTATACAGAGTGAGTCAAAATAACTTTCTAATTTTGAGAGATAGAGCAAAAATGACGCCGCAGTAACTTTCGCCGCAGTAACTTTATATGTTGTTTTTTGGTTTGCAGATTTATTATCAGTGGAGTCTGGATTGTGAAGCTGAACTGATTATTCTTGAACGATGTGGGAGCTTTTGCCCGTTCGAATATTTCGTCAAGTTAAATCAAGACGTCTTGGATCAGAAACCATTAAATCCAAACTTTTGAGGAATACCCTGTATAATTTTTCCCTTCTTAAATAAACATTATTTCGTCCTGAGATTACCTACTCTAGTAAAAATCGCTTAATTAGGAGATAAGAAAATCGGGTTTGCGTTAAAACTCCGGCGGGAAAACTAAATTCCGGCCGTCGAGTGAGCGACTCAAAGATTCCTCATGGCTGTGCTTTAGCCCCGACGTGGTAGTTAATACGGCCCCGAACTTTTCGCATATCCGCCTTCTCTCGGGCCCTAGACGTCGGCGGAATCGACTTCACACTCCGCCAACTTTTATTGTTATTACACTTCCGGACGACTTTAGCCTCGCCCAACTCCGGCGATTAATAACGAACGGTGATTAGATTATGCGCGGCTTATACGTACGTATGTATGGCATACAGGTGTCCTTAATAACTTCGTCTGCTAAGTTATTTCAGTTCGGAAGTCATTCGAATCGAGTTCAATTCTCTTTGTATACTTATTCAATTTATACAAAAAATATAATAAATCAAGTTAATAATTAGCCAATAGTAGGGCGAGGCTATGCAGATAAATCGTTGCAAAGAACGAAGCTCTCTGAATTGAAAACATATTTGTAACGATACGTCATTTCTCGGGGTGGTCTGGTGTTGCTGATCGTTGCTCTGCTCGGGTTTGCTCGT